>BMAU01006195.1:0-72500 GCA_019973935.1 Trichonephila clavipes | reverse complement strand
TTAAAAATGGTTTACTTGAAAACAAAATTTTAGCTATTGTAAATAGCTCAAGACAAGTGCGCATTATAAAATTAAAAAAGTAAGAGCGAAAATTGGCTGATAATAAGCCAAGATAGGATCTACTAAAACCCTTCCCAAGCGGCGGAGCGATGGCTTGCACATCCAATTAAAAAGGACCACACAGTTAATGCATTAAATTTGGCTAAAGTTACCAAATATAGTTTAGACATTTTTGTTTCGACCCAAACTGTTAGAAAAATCCTGCATGATAATGGATTTAAGGCTAGAAATGCTCGAAAGAAGCGAGATATATCCAAAAAGAACCAAGTGCAAAGACTGGAATTTGCTAGATAATATGCAAATAAACCAGGAGAATTTTGACCCAATGGAATTTTTGCAGACGAGAGAAAATTTAAATTTTTTGCATACGATGGAAAAATTATATTGTACAGAAAACGCAATGCTGAGTTGGAAGAACGAAATATGGTGTCCACAGTAAAGCATGGAAGATGAAGGGGTATAAGGATTTAAGGGTGTTTGGCGGCTTCAGGAGAGAGAAACATTGTCGTAATTAACCCCTTCTTTCTCCTGTCAAAATCACGGGAAGGGGGATTTCCCTCTCTATTTCTCGTGCCCATGGTGGCCGCGGTAGCCGAGTGGTATAGGTATCGGATCGTGGCTTGCCTTCTCACGAGTTCGAGCCCAGTACCACTAAAGACCCGCCGTTTAAGGCAGCAATGCACGTTAAATCTGTCGAGAGTAGAAACGTCCTCCCGTTGGTGTGGTGTGGTAGTTAGGAGAGGGGGTGCCAGCTCAGGTGTCGTCCACGTCACTTGACCATGGTTCAAAATTACGTGGTCCATCGCCAAAAGCCCTCGTGTAGCTCAACAGTGCGACGTTAATATTCAATCAATGAATTCTTGTGCCCGTGATATTTCCGGGCTGAGGTGTTCAAAAGTAACGCGCTACAAAGGCTAAAGCTAACTATTTCTTATGCCCGAAATCATGTGTATTTGTTACCAGATGGCAGTACCAGATTATAAATAATGTGTTTAGAGATAATAATTTTATTTTAAACTAGATGCTAGAACAATCAAATATATATTTGCAATATGTTTTTGTAACCTTTGTTCACTTTTAGTTGCGCTCTTCATGAATACATGTTTGTTGCGTTTAATATTGTATTCATTATTTAGTTAGCTTGGAAATGAGTCGAATTCTACTTTAAGTATAAAGAGATATGAGAGGGATTCTGAAATAACTGATTTTTTTTGTAAGTTCGGTTAGTGAACCTGAGAGCAGTGGTGATGGATTTGTACTGTTGCTTCTGATATTAGTCTTTTTATCTCATGATTTGAGATTAACCTCACTAGAAAAAATTGCGAATGTATTTTCACATTGCATAGTGTAATAAAATTATCTTTTAATGTTTAAAATACATGTTTTTTTTAAACTTTTTTCTTTGCTGGAAAACCAACATTCAGTCATAATAACCTTAAAAATGTTTGTATTTCATAATACATTACTTTTTTGTATTTCTGGCTAAAAATTTACCCAAAATTTAAAAAAATAAATGCATGTATTGAATATATACTTAATTTTATATAATTTTCTTGAATAAAAGAAGTAGGCACTTTTTATGACCGATTTCTTCAAAATTATGCGATCGTTAAGGGGTTAACGATATAATAGACCATCTGTATTTCATACCGGTTTTAAAAAGAATTTTGAGTGCCAGTGCTGAAAAACTGGGTATAGAGGCGGACTACCAATTTCACCAAGACAATGACCCAAAACACTCCTCTCACAATATAAGGCTTTGGCTGCTATATAACTACTCAAAAGTTATAAAAACAATCAACCAAAGTCCAGACCTCAATCCAATTGAGCACCTGCGGAGCAGATTGAAAAAAAAAAGAGCTTAAGAGAGTGTCATTTTTCTAACAAACGGAGGTCCTTGGAGAGGAATGGCCGAAAATTGACCAATGGGTGACAGAAATTTTGGTTAAATCGATGCCCCAGTTTTAAGAGAAATCTTCCATCGGAGAGGAATTGCAATTAGATAATATTTTTATATTATTTGTATATTTTTCATTTATTTTTATGCTTTGTCGAATGTTTTTTGTTTGCTTAACTACTTTCGAATGAAATAATTGTGATTTTGTTAATTTTTTGCACATTAATGTATTGCAAAAGATGCTACATTTGATGGATTGCGTGTGATTTCTAATCCAAAGGTCATGGGCTTGAATCCCATCAGGAAAGGCCTAATTTCTGAGAATGTGATTTCTTTTTTTCTTACAATGCTATTTTATTAGAATTAAATCTAGTTAATAAATAAATAGTAAACAAATAGCCCAACACCATATACAGGAAGAAAAACGGAAAAATGCAAGAAAATTCGCTTTGTACTTTGTTATTTAATGTTTAATTCTGGGGGGGTATACATATATATATATATATATATTTATACTAATTGTGTGTGTATAACTATTTAATAAAAAGTAACTAAACTACAACTTTTCTTTGTTGACCTAAGTAGGAATCGACTTAATTTTTTTTCTATACTACTTGTGTGTGTTATTCATGACAAGCCCAAGGAAATCACAAGTAATTACTAAACTTGTATACAAATTAGTATTGATAAATTAATATTCAAATACTTTTAGCCTTATTGATACATTTATAATTATCTTACATCAATGTAAATATGTATTTTGCTTTCTTATTATGTCTCAATGTATTTTGTTTTGTTTCCTTTCTGTATATTGATAATTCTTTCGAATCTTTTATTTCTGATTTTTCGATATGCTCCTGCCCTCCATTTAGGTTTACACGCCCCCTCCTAGGACGACGTTCCGCACAGACTGATAAACTCTGCAATACACAAAAGCGTTCTTTTTTCATTCAGGACATCTCACTTTTTGAGCTTCCCAAAGCTTTGAGAATTACCTGAGTTGAACTTGAAGCTTGGATAATAATATTTTTGTTAGTACATACAATCATTGTGTGTTCAGAATAGTTGGGTGACGCAGTTTCGTATCAGTTTATTTCGTAATGCTCCAACGAAGCAGTTTTTAAGGAGATAATGGTGTGGTTAGAAGGATATTTCCCGCTAGACGGGCACACTAAAAAGAATGATAATCACTCGCTACCTTGGAGAGCTAAAGAACATAATGAATTACACTGCTGGCCACCGTAAAAGCAAAATCCTGAAGGAAGCATGCAAATAACATGAAACTTACAACATGCATTAGCGGAGGTGACATATGCAAATGGTTAGAATGGCAGCGCTGACACACATCACGTGCGCCTGTGGCGCGACTTCAAAGCGCTTTTTAAGGCTTGGAGATTTCGACAATTGTGCTTTTTTTGTGGTTTTTTTCAAAAAATGATAAGTTATGTCTTGAAGATAAAAACCATCAGCTTTTGATCAATTATCCGGGTTCGAAAGGGGACGGATAGTGGCCTACCGAGATTGTGGATTAACTTTCAGAGAAATCGGTAGTCGTGTTGGACGAAACAAAACTGTAATGCGGATATGTGACCGTTGGATGCAGGAAAGTACGACGGACCGACGTGGTTGATTGCATCCACCTCAGTGCACCACTTCATGTGAAGGCAGGAACATTGTGCGCATGGCGTTGCCGGATTGCTCAGTTACATCACGAACCGTAGCACAGCACATTGAGTCTGTAACGCATCATTCAGCATCTGCGCGTACTATTCGACGCCGCTTACAGCAGAGTGGTCTGTACACAAGACGTCTATTGCTTTGTCTACCCTTGACGCAGAACCACAGACGTCTCTGCCACCAATGGAGTCAAGAAAGAAGGATATGGGCGTTAGAATGGAATGAAGTTGTCTTTACTGACGAGTCACTCATTTGTCTGCAACACCACGATGGTTGGATTAAAGTCTGCAGATACGGTGAAGAAAGGCTACTTAACAGCTGCGTTATGCACCTCCACACTGATCCTACACCGGTTATTATGGTATGGGGTGGTATTGGATATCACTCTCGCACTCTTCTAGTACGCATTACCGGTACTTTAAACAGCCAGCACTACATCTCTGAGGTGTTGGAGCCAGTTGTCCTTACTTACCATCAGGGTTTGGCCACAGCCATATTTCAACAGGATAACGCGCGACCACACGTGTTACGTTCTTCGTCAATCACCAGATTGAATTGCTTCCCTTGCCAGCTCGCTCTCCGGATCTTTCACCCATAGAAAACATGTGGTCCATGGTTGCTCAACGATTGATCCAGATTACACCCCCCAGCTGCCACACCAGATCAACTTTGGCAACCTGTGGAAGCTGCTTGCTCTGCTGTACCCCAAGAACACATCCAAAGTCTCTTTGAATCAATACCGAGGCGTGTGGCAGCGGTCATCTCCAACAATGGCGGCTACTCTGGCTACTGATTCTGGCAGGAACCACACTTTTCAGAAGTCTATAAATTTAATCATTTGCTACTTGGTCAACATGTTATCTACAAAATAAATTTTGTTGTGCTATGTCTTGTCTTTCTTGGTTTTGAATTTACGGTGGCCAGCAGTTTAAATATATCCCCTCCATGGAAACGTTAAATGTTGAATTATTACCTTTATATCCTCTGCAAGAATGCTTTCCTTGTGGGCCATCTGAGAGAGGCCACTCATATATATTTCATAGAATTGATGTCTGTCTATGTAGGGGGCCAGATTTTTCATTGAAATTGTCCAGAACATTCTTAATATCCATTTATCCTGGAAAAAGGTTAATTATCTCCTCGAAAAATGACATTGTTAGTAAGTATTTTAAGTCTAAACAAGTAATGTAAAAAAATTATTTAATTCAATTCCCTACTTAGATCAACAATGAAATTTTTTATTTCAGCTAATTTTTATTAAATTGTTACAATTAAGATAAATATGTATATACATATGATAGAATCGCAACATTAAGTGGTGATAAGTTTTTATTAATTATCATTAAGGTATCGTATTGTCATCAAAACAATCGTGTGTATAAAACTTCAGTTCAACTGAATGCTTTAAATGTGAAAAAAAAACTTTGCAAGTTTTCACATAAGTCACCCAAAATTATGCCAATATGGCTGTATTTGTAATTCTTTAAATAATTAGTTTTAATCAATTAAATTTCATTAATTATAATTAAATTATTGTATTGTCATCCAAAATAAACATGTATATAAAATTTCTGCTCAATTGAGCACTTTAAAATGTATTTTATTAAAGATTGAAAATTCCACGAAGATAAATAAATAAATATATAGAGAGTGTGAACTAATAGTAGGAATTGGAAAAATAGCATTCAAGTAACAGAATATAACTTTTCAGTCGAGAGAGATGATTTGTTCAGTTTACAAAATGATCCGATAAAGACGTTGTGAAAAAAGGTCATACAATTTTGGAACTTTCGCCAGAATTTGTTGGTAGATATAATCGAGATGATCTCTTGCTATATTATCTTAATAATAACGAATTTCATAGTACAATCTTTGATCTTACATCTGTCGAACGTCCTACTTTTATTTTTTACATCACTTTGAGAAATATTGCTTGGCAATATACAATATTATGAGCAAACTTTGCAAGTGAAGTCGTTAAAGCACTGCTTCTCAAACTTTCAAAAATTGCGAGCCAAATTCCAATCATCCCTTTCCTCGTGCCCCCTCTCCATAAAATAACAATGTATTGATTTAAAAAATAACTTACTAAAAGCTACATGCTAGAGCTACAATATCACTTTATTATAAACCGTGAAAATTATTAAGATAAATATTAAATTTTTTTGTGTATAGTTTTGTTTATGAAAAACCCATGGGAGTCACTAATAATTATTAATTTAGTTCTAACCTAGAATTGATAAATTAATCACCAATTACATTATGCAGTACAGATGCATTAATAAGTACACTCATGTCCATAAATTAAGGATAATTTAGAATCACACAGAAATTGAACTCTAAAATAATAATTTCACTTGTAGAACTATCACACACATCTTGAAGAAGGATATGCAAATTACAGAAAACCACCAGATACCGCAGATAATACGTCACAATGATGAAAGTGTAAGAGAGGGATATTAAAGGAATGGTGGCAAAAAAGTAGAATTGTTCACAAGCGCTTTAGAAGCCTTTTAGTGCAATAAGCGCATAATTATGGCACAAAGGAAGCATTTGCAACATTTCTTACGTGGTAGAGTTATTGGACGACTGGAATGTGGACGTACCCAGCTCGAAGTATCCGAGGAACTTGGAATCGCCCAGAGTTTCATCTCCAGGCTTTGACAATGATTCCAAGATGATGGTAATGTGAGTAGATGTTACAGCGCAGGTCACCTCCGAGTTTCAACGCCGAATGAGGACCGGTATTTGGCAGTTACTGCCAAAAGAAAAAGACGGAACACAGCATCAGACCTGACTCGTCAGCTCTCTTCAGCTACCGGTACGACAGTTTCAGTTACCGTGTACAGACGCTTAGGAAACATTGGTCTATATGCTAGTAGGAAGGTCAGATGTGTTCCACATACCACAACTGACGGTCGCCTACGATTAACCTGGAGTAGAGAGCATGCACTGTGGACACCACAACAGTGGTCTTGTGTGATGTTTTCCGACGAGTCCAGGTTTAGTTTGCAGTCTGATTCTCGCCGGACTTTAATATGGAGAGCGCCAGGTACCCGTTACCACCAAGAGAACACCATTAAACGACACCGTTAGGGGGGTGCAGGAAGGCTCGTTAGGGGAAGAATTATTCTTTGTTCCAGAACTGACTTGCATGTTCAGAGAGTAGCGATGACAGGCCACATCTATCGGGATGTTATTCTGGAACAACATGTACCTTTTTGTTTTGTGGTTCCATGGGTGCTGAATTTCTGTTTATGGATGACAACGCCCGTCCTCAGCGTGCAAACATTGTAGACGAACGCTTTCAATCGGAGGATATCACTCGTATGGATTGCCCAGCATACTCACCGGACTTGAATCCAATACAGCATGTGTGGGATATGCTTGGCTGACGAATTCCAGCCCATCAACCCCTCCCACCTCTCTAACGGAACTTCGGAGGGCATTGCGTGATGAGTGATGTAATATTCCACAAGATCAGATTGATAATTTGATACTCAGCATGCCTAGGCGTTGTAAGGCCTATATTGCATCATCCGGGAGACGTACTCCGTATTAACCATTGTATTAACCATGTTATACTGTTTTTTTTGTAACTAGGTTCTTTTTTGAAATTTGCTCCAGGGTGTATAAATTACAATTTTTATTAATTATGTCAAACATATAGCATATTTTTTGCTGTTTACCTTTTGTTTAATAAATAGACTTTACAAATAAGTCCAATTTGTTTTGCTTCTGTATCTTTCTTTGCCTGAACTTCATTATCCTTATTTTATGGACATGGTGTATGTTATATGAACGTAAAGGTGTTTTTTACTTTTTTATTATGTCAGAATGCATTTTGTTTTGTTTCATTTCAGTAAATTTGCAATTTTTCAAATCTTTTATTTTTGACTTTTTGATATGCACGCGCCCCCTTGTAAGGTTATCATGCCCCCAAGAGGGACGCACCTCAGTTTGAGAATTACTGTGTTAAGGAGAGACAATCAGGTTCTGTGTTAGGCTTATTTGGAGTGATGCTGGACATTATACAATATTCCTGGCACAATTTTGTAATTGTTGATCAAGTAGCGCGGTTTTTCAAACAATTTCCCAAATTAAATCCCCCATGCTTCTAGCACTATTCAGCATTCAAGATTCAAAGTATGATCTTCACTTCACCGTCTCGCTGTTTTAATCACGTGACGAATAAAAATGTCAACATTCTTTTAAACCAGTAAATGGGAGCGGCTTAGAAGAAAAGATGATATTAAAATTTAAAGAATAATATGTAGCACTTGAGTTTTAGTATTAATAAGTTTTTGCAAATGTTTATACATGCATACATACATATATACAATCAGGGAAATTAAAAATAGCTCACCAAGAATTTAACGTCAAAATGAAACGAAATTTTACATACGTAATGACCACTTTAATAAAACTAAATGACTAGAAATTTAAAGAAAAAGATCATTTATTTCAGAGAAAAAGGCAAAGCAACGAAGGATTCAGTACCTCGTTGAACCTTCTGTAGCGGTAATGCAAGATGAGATACGATCGGGCATTGAGACTTAAAAGTTCTGTATGATGTTTTGAGACATTCCATTCCATATTTCCTGTAACCTTGCCTCTCGTTCATTCAAACTCGTCAGATGCCCAACTCGTCGTTCCAAATGATACCGAGATATGCTCGAATGGAGACAAATCTGGGGATCAGGCACGCTAAGGAAGGGAAGTAACAGTGCAGAGATAGTCTTGTGATACTTTTTCACGTGACGCTGAGCATTGTCTTGTTGAAAAATGGCTTTTAGGAGCTGTAAAGTAAATGCAGTATTGAGGCGTTAACCACGGGGTCTACATCCCGAATACGATTGTTATCACTAATGAGATTGAATCTGGATTCGTCCTAAAGACGACCTGGTTCCATTCCGCTGCAGTCCAGATTCTTCGTGCGCGCCACCTCTCCAAACGGAGTCTTCGTTGGGTCGGCGTCAAGTGCAGCACACGTAATGGGCACCGTGATCCCAAATGTCCTTCCTCCAGGCGCCTTTGTGTGGTGAAAGAAGACACAGATGCCCCTAGTGAAGGTTCTACCTGTGCCTGGATGACGGCCGATGAAGCAGTTGGCTGTACGCGTTCATTTCTTTCGATGTGGTGGTCTTCTCGACGATTAGACTGTCGAGGGCGCTTAGAGTCTGGTCTTCGTGTAAATGACATGTCTCGAATCCTCTGGTCCCAACACCTTTTCACAACATAATGAGAGTGGCCTATTTGACGAGCTACTCTCCTAGCTGACCACCCAGTTTCTATCTTGCACATGATTCTCAATCTCTCAAACAGCGACAGTTGCTCATATTGTCTTCGAAAACGGCATAATGACATGTCTACCTCAGGTCTTGCTTTGTAAACGATTCAGCATACTCAAACATACTTTGTTACCTGTTTTATACTCGACGGAGAACGGCGTTAAGCGCCCTCTACTGGCTATACATAATGCGCAATCACGCTTAATTTCTATTCATTTGCACATCTTTCCGACGTATACCTTCATGCCAAGTTTCGTCACGATCACGCAATTATTTCTTGGTGCACTGATTTTTTTGTCCATGATTGTATAGATGTGCGTGCGGCAATTTAGTATATAATTATATGTATGCTATTTTTATTTTCACAATTCATTTATTTTTAAAAAAATAAAATTTAAAAATATGAATTAAACATTTTATATAATTATAAAATATTTAAATTAATAATATATAATATAAGTATTATTTCATTATACTAAATGTTAATTATAATACCCAATAAAAAATATATTTTTGAAATTATTTTATTTATGTTAAAAATATATTATATATTTTTAATATATATTAAAAATATATATTTTTAATATTATTTTTGTATTTCATATTATAAAACTATTTGTAGTTCATTTTCATATAAAAGAAAATTTATATATTTATTGTAATACATTTTTATAATATATATATAAATGATATTTATTTTTTAATATTAAAATATATATTTATAAAATATAATATAAATATTTTTATAATAACAATAAAATTATTTTACTATTTAAAACACAAACCAATTACATAAATAAATACATATACTATATTTTAAAAATAATGTTATTTGAAAAAGAACTAGTTACCGGTTGTTTACTACACTCCTGACTTATCTGTAACTGAGTGCGCCATACTTTCCCGCCTTCCTACCCCAAAGGAAACTTTTGAGCCCCCTACCGGGACGATTCTGTAAACTGAAAACGCAACGGACAGACGCAAGGTCTTGTCCGCATCAATCCGCAGCACCTTCAAAGGTGTAATTTTCATTTAACCACGTTACTACCTTTTATTGTAAACTTTAACTGTAAATATTTATTTTCTTGTAATATAAACATATCTAATATCTTCATCTCTGGCTGTTATTCGAACTCAACCAACGACATCACCGCTGTTGAAAAAAATTACAATCGCGATATATATATTTTAAAGAAAATGCAATCGTACGAACATTTTTAAATTCCATTGTAGAAAACGAGTCAAATGCGTCTCAAACAGATAAACAACGAGAAACAAGACGATATCTTGCGAACGTTTTGCACATTTTATTTTCATACCATAAAAAACTGTTTATAATAGCGGTGAAAAATGTAGCGAAAGTTCTAATTTAATAATAAATGTAGCGTAATAATATGAACAATAAAATCAATTATTAGTTCTTGATGAAAAAAAATTTTGTATTGTGCTATACTTGACTGCCTCATCTAAGAAAGACATTTAACAGAAATTTCTAACTGGCATACTAATTCAAATGGTGTTACATCTGAAATAGGTAGTGCACAATATAACGCATTTCTTGTGCATTCATTACACTTTCTTTCATCTTGGTAGGGAAGGATATAGTAATAAGGTGAAGCTATGGTTTTCAGAACAGATTTTTCATTTAAGCAAATACCGATCTCTCGTTCCATGATTGTTTTGAAGACATTGCTCGGTGTCTTGTCACGTTTCTGTTCAATTACATAAAGAGAAAAATCATCATATTCGCAAGAGAAATATGTCAAATTTGCATCATAAACGCGTCTCAATGTCGATTCATGCCTTAAAAGAAAGGATTCAGCATAAAATTGTTCAAAAATATCGGGCTGCATACCTGTTATTATTCCTTTATAATACGGATAAAAATTCCAATCGGGAAAAGAAGGGGACGCTAGACCATTATCTGCTACTAAAAACCTTTCTATCGGTATTGCTTCAATATTTTCCCCTGCTTCTATCTTTAAATTTTGACCTTTTTTAGTCTGTCGATGGCCGTCACTATCTATGATTATAATGTCCCAGTGACGGAAGGGTTCGTAATTATGTACCAAAGTGTGAGATTTCACAACTTGGAAGAATGCGTGGGAGTAGCACATGCGGAATATTGGGAGACTTCTATCGTGCACCCAAATTTCATGATAAAATCTTCCATCCAAATACTGAAATTCTTTACTGCTCGATACTTGAAAAAGTATCAAGTTACGCATTTTCGTGATATAAGACATTTCTACTTGACAGTTACTGATTTTTGTCAAATTCAAAAAAGCAGAAATCTGTAAAAAGAAAGAAACTCTTTACATATTCACCTTAGCATCTGATAACAATTATTTTTTTTATTAGTTTAATTTTCAGGTAATTATATATTATACTAGACCCCTTTTCGCCAAGAGAAAGGGAGAGTAATTTTAACTATAAATAAACATGAATGCTATTGGTAGTGGACTTTGTAAATTTGAGCATCAGTCAAGTGATGAGTATATAACCTTAATCTGGTATTCTCTGTCCTACTTACGACACCACACCAAGGAATGGCTTTTGATCCTCGATAGGTTACTAGCTTCATATCACTGGGCATGTCGCCAGGCGCTGATTGGCGCGATAAAGGAATTACGCCAAGCAGCACTTGTTGTCGCTGGAATCGAATTCATGTTGCTGGCCTAGCAGTATCAAATCATCAGGAAAAAAATTAAAAAGCTTTTTTGAAATACACTAAAAAACACTTCAAAAAGTATTTAGGAAGATATTGAGAATAACCAAGATCAATCAATAAATAAAAAACATTTAATAAAAATGTGCTAATAGTATTATACAGTATATAACAATACTCTTATAATATAATTTAATAGTAACTATATATAATATTCATATAGTATGATTTAATAGTAATAATTATATATAATAATCATATTTAATAGTAATTATAAAAAAGAATAAAATCAACATATTGCAATATAAAAATTATTCATAATACTCATATAACGTAGTAATTATAAAATAAATAACATAATAAGTATAACACAATATTAATATAATAATTACAGATAAAGAAAATTATAAACGAATAACAATATTATAATAACAGATTAAGAAAATAATTATAAATGAATAATAATATAATAACTAAACATAAGGAAAATAATTATAAATAACGAATATTATACAATTATTACATATGATATTTCTATTTTTATATTATAATATAGAAATATAAAATAACATTTATTAACAATAGTAATAAATAACAATCAAAGAGTTGCAATATTTAGAAAACTGTAAAAATTTCAAGGTAATCATATTGTAATGTTATCGCCAAACTAGGCGAACATAAACAACTTGGCGCGAGCCCCGTTATATCAAACTAGCTCTCTCGATAGATTAAACGTTTATCAACCTCTTCTATGTGGTGGGATCTTAATTACACCAGGACTGGAACCTGTGACTATCCGAGCACGAGTTCATGACCAAAAAAACAAGGCTACCGACCAGACCATAATAATTTCTTCAAACAAACACCCAACACATCAATATTATTAATACACTTCCTTCCATTTTTTTATATTCATGCAAATATCTCTAATTCAATGAAGTAATTCTGAATCAAAACTATTTTTTATTGATTCCTCTAACGTCGTAAATTCAAATACACTCATGTCAATAAATTAAGGGTAATTCTGAATCACACAGAAATTAAACTCTGACATAAAAATTTCACCTGTAGAATTATCACACACATCTTGAAGAAGAATATGCAAATTACAAGAAACCACCAGATGGCTCAGATAGTACGTCACAATGACGAGAGAGTAAGAGACGGGTATATAAGGAATGGTGGCAAAGAAGTAAAATTATTCACAAGCGCTTTAAGAGCCTTTCAGTGCAATAACCGCATAGTTATGGCACAAAGGAAGCATTTGGATTATTTTTTACGTGGTAGAGTTATTGGACGACTGGAATGTGGACGTACCTGGCTGGGAGTATACGAGGAACTTGGAATCGTCGAGAGTGTCATCTCCAGGCTTTGGCAACGATTCCAAGATGATGGTAATGTGAGTAGATTTTACAGCACAGGTCGCTCCCGAGTTACAACGCCGAATGAGGACTGGTATTTGGCAGTTACTGCCAAAAGAAAAAGATTGAACACAGCATCAGACCTGTCTCGTTAGCTCTCTTCAGCTACCGCTACGACAGTTTCAAGGCAGACCGTATACATACGATTAGGGAATATTAGTCTATATGTTCGTAGGCCTGTCAGATGTGTTCCACTTACCGCAACTCGCTGTCACTTGCTATTAATCTGGAGTAGGGAGTATGCATTGTGGACACCAAAACAGTGGTCTTGTGTGATGTTTTCGACGAGTCGAAGTTTTGTTTGCAGTCTGATTTTCGCCGGACATTAATATGGAGAGCTCCAGGTACCCGTTAACACTAAGAGAACACCCTTGTATGACACCGTTACGGTGGTGCTGGATGGCTCGTTTAAGGAGGAATTAATCTTGGTTCCAGAACTGACCTGCATCTTCGGAGAGTAACTATGACAGGCCATATCTATCGGGATCTCGTTCTGAAACTACATGTACCTTTGTTTCGGGGCGCCATGGGTGCTGAATTTCTGTTTATGGATGACAACGCCCGTCCTCACCGTGCAAACATTGTAGACGAATGCCTTCAATAGGAGGATATCACCCGTATGGATTGGCCAGCATACTCACCGGATTTGTATCCAATAGAAAATGTGTGTGATATGCTTGGCCGACGAATTGCAGCCCGTCAACCCCCTCCTACCTACCTACCGGAACTTCGGAGGGCATTGCTTGATGAGTGGTGTAATATTCCCCGAGATCAGATTGATAATTTGATCCTCAGCATGCCTAGGCGTTGTAAGGCCTGTATTGCATCGTCTGGGAGACATACTCCGTATTAACCATCCTACTAACCATGTTTTTTTTTTTTGTAAATACGTTCTTCTTTGAAATTTGCTCCAGCGAATAAAAACCGAAATTTTTATTAATTATGTCAAACATAGCATTTTTTTGCTGATTACCTTTTATTTAATAAATAGACTATACAAATAGTCCAATTTGTATTGCTTCTGTATCTTTCTTTGCCTGAACTTCATTATCCTTAATTTATGGACATGAGTGTAGTATAAGCAACAGTCACCTGAATATTACATAAAGTAATACAAATATTTATAGCTTGAGAACGACACAAATCGTGTACGTCAAAAGTCTGCGTACGCTGCGAAAAACCTTTACAATAATGGATTTTTGTTAATGCTTTTTTCCATGCTATTCCGTTCTTTCTATAATTCTCTCAACATATTTGGCAAGTATTTAACTAGCTTAGTTGCTTCATCTGTGGATATTTTGTTCCATTATTTTACCCTGACATATTTGAACATTTCCTTGTATATTATTACGTTCTCCTGAATATTTACTCGAGTAAATGCCACAAGTGCTGTATTGTGCTTAAGTCTGGGGACAAGGTTATCTTTTGGAATTAGTTTGGGACGTCAGAACAGCCATAGCTTCACAATGACTTCACAGCGTCAGCCATTTGTTTGGTACCTTTGTGCAGCTGAAAATAAAAAAATCATTGTTCACCGCAAGTGTCTCGGCATATTTCATGATATTTTACTTCAATAAGTTCAATAAACCAATATTGCACGTTGTTGATTCAATAAATTCTGGATTACCAGCAAAAAGGCTTGCAATACACCTTTAAACATTATGCCTCTTCCTCCATGTTTGATATTTGTAAAAGGGTTTTCTTAAGATCTGTCCAGAAAATTTAGCAGGCATGTTTTTGTGCTTTTTGATGTAAAATTACTTTCAATTGAATATATTACATTTTTCTAAAACAATATGTGTCCCATTTCGTTGTTTTTAGCAGAGAACATTCTCTTAGCTCTGTTAATTCGAAAGATGAATGGCTTCTTGAGTGTTACTGGGGTATGATAGCAATCCTTTTTCAGTTTTCTTCGAATTGTAATTAAAGTTACAATTTTTGCAGTATCTCAGCAACACTTTTAGCTATTTGTGACACTTATATTATTGAATGTTTCTTTTAGAGCGTATTACAATGCAAAATTCTCCAGGTGACACTACAGATGAGCGGCTAAATCTTGGCTTTTGGACGTTACAATTTTATTTGAATTGTAATTTATGAATACTTTTTGAATTAATGAATATCTGCTATCAACAATTTCAACAATTGCTTTAAAAATTTCTCCTTTTCTGAAGATCTATGATGATTTTTCTTTCAATAATATATCGTTCTCTTCGTCTAAGAGCTAGCAACGATTCCGAGAAAGAATTTTAGAAAAGCTGATTCTTTCACATATCTTTCTCTATGCCCTTACAAACAGCGTGCGGGCTATCTGGCTTCCGTTAAACGTTGCGTTTATTAATACGCATCATACCTTTACAGGTAAAGATTTTTTTTTAAGTAATTTTAGATAGAAATTTTCTTTTTCACTAAATTTAAAACGTTTATAACAACATGAATTTATTCATGCCAGACATTTTTGTTATTGAACATAATGTGCCAGATGCTATTTTGTATTAAAAAAACAATTTCAAACCATTTTAGAATGTATGTAATTTTATTATTTTATTTATATATAAATAAGTACAAATTGTATTTGCCAGACATTAATTATGTTGTTTACTCAATAACCAGACCGATTTATTGTAATAAAAATAGTGCGTATATAAAATATTTTAGCTAGTCGATCACTGGCTGCGTAAGAAAGATAGCGATAATTGTGACAGAGCATGTTTTCAGGATGTTGTCAGTCCCAAGTCATTTTGCTTACGTCTATCGTTGTTTTTCATCGTTTTGAGTAAAATCTTAATATCATAATGGCTAATAAAATGAAATGTGTTTTTTGCAATGTCAAAAATGAAGAAAATAACAACTTTTGTAGAAGAAAAATTGAAAACATATAAAGAACATTTAAGTGTGTGTTAATTTTAACTTAAAATATAACAACCTTAAGTTACCAGAGGAAATTAATACAGACCATGTTACAGTTTTTTTACAGCCTTAATGGCTATAGTTAGTGGGAGTTCCACTAACGCAGATAGCAACATCGATGTGTTATGTAGATGGTAGTATTTGTAAAACAGCTAAAGCACAATTAATTAAAGTTTTCGAGAAAAAAGTAAGTAAGGTCAATAAGCAATCCTTATTTGTTTTATAATAGCATTTTAGACGGTTTCTTCATGTTACACCTAATGAAAGAAGTACCGCAAGTTTTCGATGGCATATCAAAAATATTCCTTAAAATGATTTCACAGTTTAAATCATCTCGCATTGACATTGTGTTTGATCGGTATTTCACACCTTCCATAAAAGATTCTGAGCATTTACGTCGCAAAGAAACAACCAGTACAATTTCCGTTGAACCTAATCAAATTCGTTCTCATAATTTTTCCGGTGAATTCAAAGACGCTCAATTCAAGGAAACTCTTGTAAATTTTTTGTATTGATCATTGGGCTAACGATAACATGTTTAGTTTATTGGGAATAAAACTATATATATAAACATCAAAAGTGTTATTCGTATCACGTTTTAAAAAATTAAGTTATTAGTATTGAAGAATCATTACGTGAAGATTACATGAAGAAGCTGATACTCGAATTATATATCATATTTGCTAGATAAGCGTTGTCGCTCAAGTTGTACTCTGCTCAGACTTCGATATTCTGATTATACTTCTTGGCAACATGGATCATTTGAATGCATCTTTGGAGCCTTGCATCCAATGGGGCGTAGGAAACCATGCACGTCTAATAAGCATCAATGATTTATACCAAGGTCTTGGTATTTTTTCTATCGAATGCCTTACCATGTTTCCACGCAATAACATGGTGCGATTACACCCCAGCATTTATTCGGAACGGTAAACTAAAAGGCCCTTCAGACTGCTCGAAAAATCTATGAAGTAGCAGTTAGCATGTCAAAGATTATAACTGACCATGAAGATGGACTTGAACGCACATTTGCCACATTGGAAAAATTTCTATGCCAAATGTATGGGGTGCCTAACTCTTCAAATGTTAATGATGCTCACTTTCATCTATTTTCCAAAACTTATCAATCGAAAAAATATGATAATTTCGATAAAAAATGCCGAAGCTTCGATACATCGAGCTTACCTCCGTGTAAAGCGGAATTATATCAGCATTTATTGCTAGTGTGGTATGTGACAAAGTTTTGGAAAAATGTTCATTTAAAAACCCCCATCATCTTTATCGCCATTAGCTTCCGAATGCGTCATTAATGATGATAAATACGATTTCGTTTGGTTTACTGGGAAGCAGTTTCCATCATCTGATGTTGACTTTATCATAAAAAGTAAAGTATTATTTATAATATGATAAATCGAAAGAGTAATGTATTTAAACCATGATAACCTAATAATGCATTTGTTTTCTTTTTTGCTCCAGAATCAACACTACTAGAAAGCCAAAACACAATAATGATAGAGATGATTATATTGATAAAAATGGGAGCAGAGTGACGATGATGTTGACTATGAAGATGCATCAGTGTTTTTGTAACACTATTACGGAATGAAAATACAAATTTCAGGAAAAATAGATTCTAATTATCTAAACATAATATGAATAAATAAAAATGGGAATTTTGTTATTGTATCAATGGCAATATTTCCTCTATTTTTTCAAAATCATTTTATTCAGTTAAAATTAAATTTATTTATATTTAAAAAAACCATATTTTCCATTATCTGTTAAAATACTTTAGTCAACTAATTAATATTGTTTTAATAAGAATTTAAATATTAATTTTTTATGCTCATTATTGAAGACATAAAAATAAAAAGTTTTTCCAATACTTTAAATAGTGTAAAGTAATCCTCTCCTCTAATAACTACCTACTTTGTCCCTGTCTCTATCTAACAGGCATAATACCGTGGTATACTACACCAATAAATTGGCCTCGCTATTAAGTAAACAACCGAATTAATGTCTGGAAAATTAAATTTGTACTTATTTATGTATAAATAAAGTAATATTAAAATTACATATATTCTAAAAGTGTTTGAAATCAACTATTTTTTTTTATACAAAATAGCACCTGGCACATTATTTTCAGCAACAAAAATGTCAGGCATTAATAAATTCGTGTTAATAATGTTTTAAATTTAGGTAAAAGAAATATTTCCTAAAATTATTTAAAAATCAGTATTTTTACCTGTAAAGGTATGATGCGCATTAATACACGCAAAGTTTACTAGCAACCAGATTGCCCGCACGCTGTTCGTAAGGGCATAGAGAAAGATATATTGAAGAATCGGCTTTTCTAAAATTTTTGTATTTCTAACGTTTCTAGCTCTCGTACTACCTATTATATTGCCTGTCATGGAACCATAAAAGCTTTCAAATCTCAAATTCTAAATAAATCGTTTATAATTACTTAAATACACGATTTAGTGCAATTATTTTACCATAAAAGAGGTTTTAAAAGCTCTATTTTGTAAGTGTACGCAGACTTTAGGTGTGGAGGGTGGTGATTATTTGGCGGTCAATCTTATTTTTTCTCGTTAAGGTGTATTTTGCTACTGTTGTTTGAATAAAGAAATTCTGAAGAATTGCAGACGAGTATATTGATTTTCTAAAGCGAGTTTTTAATAGTAATTACACAAGCTTTTATTTAACTTGCAATGTAAAGTGTTCGGCGCGAATCTTGCAACTCAATTTTAAATCTGATGTCTTCAGCCGATTGAGCTGAAATTTTGTATACACGTTTAGTTTGAATGTCTGTGCATGTTTTGACCATTTATATTCCGATATCGCATTTAGTTAAAAAGACTAGTGGCATGGACCGGCGTTGCACGGGCTTTCTCTACTTTCATAAATATTCCCTTTCCTTCACAAAATCAGCACTTTTAATACTCTTTTTCAAAATTACTTCCACGCCTTCTCCCTCCTTCGCTAAGCTCGGCGTTCCTCGGGATTTTAACTAGTGTATAACTTGAGATTTCTAGTTGCGAAATTTTTCGCTTCTTTTCTTTGTCAGTCAGGTTTATTTCGCCCCGGCGTTGCACAAACATTTTTAAATGCATAACATATTGTAATGGAATTTCCCCTTCTCTCGCTATCAGAGCTCTCAAGTAAGTGAGCATTCACATATTCTTAAGCAACTTGACACGTGCACTCATCTAGTGGCACAAAAAGTAATAAATTATTCCACAAAAGAAAATTCGTGAAAAAAAAGTTTTCGACACTTTATTTTTTAAACCACTAACTGTAAAACATCAAAGTATGAGTTTTCTAAAAATCATTTTCATATAATCGCATCGAAATTAATTCATTTTAGAAATAATCATAAAATAATTAAAGTATCATTGTTTTGTAACAAAAAAAACATACTGTATTGTGAGGAAATAATTTATCTTTCCTATTACAAAATTGCTGGCAAAGTTATTAAATGCGCGAATAAAATTTTGAGTATTTTTTAAAAATCATAAAAACTAAGCGATGATGTTGTTTCGAACCCGGGTACAGAAATTACTAATCTAGCACTCTAAGCGACCGCCCAGGATATCTTGTGAAAAAAGAAATAAAAGATAATTTGAAACAAAAAAAAGAGGTATTCAATTTCGCATTGCGTTATTTGTTAAGATAAAATTTTTTGAGGTTCATTTTTAAGTTAATGCCTTCAAACTTCATATATCGGTTGAAAACAACGGTAATTTTTAAACACAAATGTAAAAAAATAATGCTTAAATATTTCTCACAAAAAAGGAGAAAAACGAAAAACACAATTTTTCTTAAGCCGTAATTTTTAAGCAATTTTTTTCTTAATGTTTTCTTTCGACATATTGCAGATAATATTGTGCTACACACGGAAAAAAATTATGAGGTTATTTTTGTAAATAAAGAGATTATTAAGTATTTAAATAAAACTGAGCATCTTTTGAAAATTGTAAAAAAAAAGACATTTTATTTTTAAAATGTCTGATTCTCAAAGAGAATCAGTCATTTTTTTTATTAGTAAATATCGTTTCTTTAACAAGAAAGAGGGATTCGGAACGATTTAGGAACAATTCTTCTCTTGAAAACGTATCAATTTTGAGTCAGTCATAAAAAATAGAAAATATCATTATTTTGTAAAGAAAATTATACCGTATCGTGGCGAAGTAAATGATCTTTCCAGTTCTGCAATTATTTTTTGTCTGAGTTTCATAAAAAAAAGACTAGATCGTGTTTCAAAAACGTCTGAGATAAAAGAAAAATGTCAGAAAATTGGAACTTCACCACCTGTCGAAAAAAAATGGCAATAATTATGCGTTTTAAGGTTTTTAATTAATATCTTTTTAACTAATTGCACTTTCGGAATATAAATGGTCAAAACAAATTTCTCGGATCAATCTATTGCTACTTTTGGTGAGTTTCTGCGTCGTGCAGTTTGTGAAAAGATACACCTAGCTGTATAGTCGCATACGTTTGTTACCTTCGAATTTAAATGGTCGAGATATTAATTAAAGTAATTTTTTCGGGTAGAATCTTGTAACTCAATTTTGAAGCTGATGTCTTCAACCCATTGAGTTGAAGTTTTGTATAAACGTTTAGTTTGGTTGCAATGCATGTTTTGATGATTTATATTCCAATATCGCAGTTAGTTAAAAATATAGTAAATTAAAATCTTTTTCTCCTGTTAGCTTTTTATTCTGCCGAGCAGCTTATCGGATTGAGTTTAAAAAGTTCCGATTTTTTTTTTATCTTTTTTAAAAAAAACCATCTTATTCTCTCTGTCAAACTGAGACAAAAAATAATTACCTAATCGGAAAGATCATTTACTTTGCCATGATATGGTATAACTATAATGATATTTTCTATTTTTTATAATTTTTTCTAAAATGAGTCGAAATCGATGCATTTTCATGAAAATGATTTCTAAATCGTTCCATATAATTTTTTTTCGTGTTATTGAATCGATATTCTGTACCAAGAAAGTTCAGGCTTTCCTCTTTTAGAATCAGTCATTTTAAAAATAAAATGCCAAAAACTTTTATTTTCTTTACGATACTTCACAAAATATGCGATTTTTAATAAAGCATTTAAAAACTTCGCTATTTTTGAATATAATCGCACGAAAATATTTTTTCATTTGTAAAATAGTATTATCCAAATTTCGCACAAAAATTGAAAAAATTACGGATTTAAAAAAATGTGTTTTTAATATAATATTATAGAAAAAACCAAAAAAATGAGTTTTAATACTTTAATTAATTTTGCTTTGTCCAATGTTGTTTTGGTCTCTCTAACAGTGTTTATCCCCCTCTTCCCATTATCCTCTGTTTTCGGTCCGAGTGAAATATATATCATATCTATGTGGCCTGGTGGTAAAAAAAGTTGGATACACCTTAGCTGGACTGTTAAAAGTTAACCGGCAAACGACTTTGCAACAATGATGCGTTGAATGAGATTAACAGACTGAGAAACCTCTGTCCAGCGATAACTAAAAAGTAAAAAAATAAATTAAAAGTAAAAAAAAAGAACTTTTAAAAAAAAGATTTTATTTAAATGCTCTAAAATGAATAAAATAAACTTTTCTTTTAAAACTTTTTTTTGCTATCAACTTATGAAGTCGTTACACAATTTATGATAGAAAAGCTTGTCGCGAGATTTACCTGTGTTGATAAACAAGCAAATTAGGGCTACACAGTACCCTAAAAATTTTTTTTTTACCAAAATTTTTTGTGTGCATGTTTTGGTGGCCCATATCATTGAGATGCTTGCCACGAAATTTCAGATCTGTTATCAAAATAGTTTTTAAGATATTTGAAGTTTTATGAGCTATGGTTTTGGTTTCGGTTTCCTTTTAAAGCATTTTTCACATTTAAATTGAATTAATTAAAAATATTTTTGAGCTATTAGTTTAAAATGGTTATTAATTCCAATTTTCATTACTAAAATCATTTCTGCTTAATTATGTTTTGAATTTTTTGAGCTCTCATAATTAATTAATACAGATTAATTTCATGGCCAATTTTTGCTTTATAAAATAATTTATATAACTTAAAAGCTTTATCATTAATTTTTTCCTGTAGAGAAAATGAAATGGCAAATGCGTTCTGAGTTTCTGTGAGAAACAATATTTCGAAGAGATGGAATACTACTGAAAATGATGTATCTAAAAATCAGTATTCAGCTGATTCTGCAATTAGACTTCTGAATTCAAATGCTGCAGATATAACTGAATATTTCCTTGTGATGTACCAAACTACATTATACTAAACATATTGTAGTACTATATTTTAGTATATCAAAGTTGGACGACAAGAGCTAAAACTTCCTAAACTGCTCCAATTTAAAACTGAAAAAAATTAAGTTTTATGAGCAAACCTGACTATTTTTAACTTAACGTAGTATTATTATTATTATTTCGTACATAAATGCTTCGTGTGTTTCAAAACTTTTGTGAAATATTAGGTTAAGATAAATCTGAATAAACTGACGTCTTAACAAATGCTATCAATATTATGCAAAAATATATTTTGAATTAAAAATATAAAAAATTCAGTCATATTTAATAAAAATAAAGTTTTAATGTAGAACATACATTGGAAAATAATATAATTAAAAAATAGAGTTTTCCGGGCATTATAAGTTTTTGTTTTATGACTTTACAAACTTTAAATGCGTTTTTCTAAGACTTTTAATTTTGAAGGTATAAGTGTTTTCTAATCTCTAAGGCTTTTTACCTGTTCAAGACAGAAGCTTTAATTTTTTTGTATATACTCCCAAATGTATTTTCTATAAAAGTTGATATGGATTTATAGGGCTGAGAATTCTAGTTATTTTTCTAAAAAATGCTCAAGTTGATATTTTAAAAATTTTCGTGTTTTTTCCAGGATTTTTGAGAAAAATAACTATTAAAAATGAACAAAGGAATAGATTTTCAAATCCATACTAAATATTGTTTGTAATAATCTAAGAATCATAATTAACTTGAAATTACTAATTTTTTTTAAAAATTGAGTATTTTATAAGAGTTTGAAAAAACTTCAAAAATTCCTAATTTTTTAAAATTGTAAAATAATGGGTGGTCAAACTGATTTTTTGCTTACAGGATCAGCATAACAATATAATCTAAATATAAAACATCAATTATTTTTACTGTAACTTTCTCCAAAAATTTTTTTTGAAAAAGGGTACTGAGTAGTCTTAAATAACTTTATCCGATTGATTTTAATTTTTAAAATTTCCAAAGTAAATATGAGTACTTAAAACTCGCGATAAGCTTTTATGTCATAAATTGTGTAACGACTTCATAAGTTGATACCACAAAAATGTTTTAAAAGAAAAGTTTATTTTATTCTTTTTTTAGAGCATTTAAATAAAAGCTTGTTTTTAAAAAGTTTTTATTTTTTACTTTTAATTTTATTATAGAATAAAGACTTAAACCTGTGTACGCAGACTTTTGGAGGCAAGTGTATGTTGCAACATGCGCGGAAAATTTTCTTTTATTGGCTGCATTATTCTCGCATTATTTGGTGACATCTTTTGATTTGATTACTTTAATTCCTCGGTAAAGTATAAGTAAACACCAAAATGTATAAGTAAACATCAGATTTTTTTATAACTGTATGACATCCTGAAATTTACTTAAGAAAACTTTTAAATTCTCAAAAGCCTATATACATTTATATATTTTTTTAAAATTAGTATCTATAATTTGATTCAGAAACCAGGATCTATTTTGGAACCCGATTCTTGGATGTGCATCTTCACATGGCAGTAATTTTATAGGATTTTAGATAAAATCTTGCAGCTGTTGCACTCAAGATGCCTGCTTAGAATTTGAAACATAAAAAACGATATTTCCATTGGCGAAAACTTTTAGCCCGAAAACCACCAGGAGACTTTATACTATGAGTTTTCTCGCAATAGTTTTAAATTTAAATGTGATTACCTTAAAAGCGTTGATCCGACTAGAGTTGTTCTGAAAACAGCTCTGCGAGATTTGGAACAATTCATCAAAAATGTTAACTTTAAATTTTATATTTTAAAGATTTTAAATTACCGATTCTTTTATCAAGGTAATGTTTTAGATAAATAAACTATTTATAAGAAATGATAGGGGATAATATAAACTTACAAATAATAGTCTTTGTTAGTTTAATTTTGAAAATCCTTGTTGTGTAAGCAATAAAACGCAAAACTGAATTATCCGTTTTAAAAATATATGATAAAATTTTGAGTGAATTAAAAATCTTCCACTCATACTATGCGATTAAAAGATATTTGAAGGTAGCTGGATTTAAATTTAGTTGTAAAATCTTTCCCTCTAATAAAGTAATGAAATATAAAAGGGATAGAATGAAATTTTTACCCTAGTGGGATACATTTTTACAACAGTTCTCCCCATCGATGTAAAAGATAAAAAAAAAGAAGTTATACTATTCTTGAAATTATTTTTTCTGAATGTTAGTTTGAAGATGCTTGGAAAAAATTAATGAACTCATCGTTGTCATTTTTCTGATCTGTAGTTTAAATTTTTTTAAATCAGAGGTCTGTACTTCATACTATGTTAGACATAGACCATAGCCGTGGTAGAACAGTGGATAAGATAAGAGACTCGCGGAGATATTTTGTCAGATGTTCGAGTCTTGTACCACTTCAGAATGGAGGAATAGGGTAGCGATACACGTTAAATCTCTCCAGACCTGAACCATCGTTCCGTTGTTGTGATTTGGTTGTTATAAAAGGGTGTGACAGCTGAGGTGTCACTTTAGTCACTTGAACATAGTTCAAAATTACGAGGTTCGGAGCCAAAAGGCCTCGAGTTGCTGAAGAGTGCAAAAATAATATTCATTCACTCGTTTAAAAGTTTAGCAGCTGTTCTTAACCTCTTAACTGAGGATTAAAAGTTATGTGATTTGCTTCCCAGAGCCTCCGTTTTCACATATAGCCGTGTATGTAATGTATTGGAGATAAAAATTAAATGCACAAGTAAGCACATTTCTCTCAGAAATAAGTAAATCTTTCGCAAATATTGTCAAGATCGTTTCAATGCATTCCACACCTTTCAAAATACTCTTACTGATACCAGGGCAGAGAAAAAAGTATTTGAAAAAGTATATACACACACACATACGACTGGTGCACTCAACGCAGCGGCTAAAGCAGACAGATGTACACACTATCGGCAGTTAAGGAGCTAAAAAAAAACACATAATATCACGTATTAAACACTTTGACAGAGTTAGTGTTTATACACGTCACACCAAAGCAACACGATTGCATTTGACGAAGAAATTCGTAATCTTTTACCCTGTTGAAGTGACGAAGCTGAAATCCTCTTTCAAAACAACCACACCTCTTTAATGAGAAGATTTTGACTTTAAAACAGATTTAACGTGCATTAGCTCCTTGACATGGCAATTCTTCATTAGCACCTGCACTCGAATCTGTTGCTACGGTGCTTTTCGAATTTTCAATAATTGTGACCCAATTTTCAATCAGTTTTTTGTCGTTCCATTTTTCCAAACTAAAACAATGTATTGAATGCAATAATTTTGTACTTTGACGCTAAGAAACACACACATATGACCTTATAATATTATAAAGCGTTACATATTATTATGCAGTGACCTTATGCATTATAAAGAAAAGCATTAAGTTGTGCATGACATGCTTTTAAGTAACATATATTTTGAGTAAGTTACTTTTAAGTAATAGAATTTGTAGTATGTTACTTTTCCTTTTTAAATCAGAACAGATTACAATTAGCATGCAACATATGTTTTTATAAAAAATAAGGCAGGATAATTTTTTTCTTTTATTTAATTAATAATTTTTTTAAACAAATTTTATCCACTTTTCCATATACTTGCGACCCGACCCCTCCCCGTAAGGTTATCATGTCCCCTAGGGAGGTGTGACCCACAGTTCGAAAACCGTTGCGTTACTAGCCAGCCACGTGTTGTGCATAATCACTAGTAAAACCGCCATCCTTCCCTTCGAAAACAAAACATTTTTTAACAATTAATAAATGGAAAACAACGGGGATGCCAAAGATAATCACTATTTAAATCAATAACTGAGTTGCACAAATAATCTTTTTCAAATATTTGCATCGTTTTCCAAGATATTTCGGAATTGCAGTAGTGTAGTGAATATGGTCAACAATTTGTAATCTGAGTATTTAGGGCTTCAATCTTAGCTTCGATGAAAAATTGCCTTAAAAAAACGGCCGATTAATTTAATCTGCCTGTTCGAAAATTCTAAATCCTGTTGGCGTTAAGCGGTAGTTTGTGTCGTCAAGTGTCGTCCTCGTAGAGGTTGAAAATTACGAAGTCGATCTCTAATAACACTCGTATTACTTTGGTGTGTAACGTTAATATAACTCTGACTCTCTCCAAGATAATATTAAAGGGTATGGGGTGACAGCAGATGAAATCTTAATATAAAGAAATTGTTGGCATGCCTGTACATCTTTCAATCCTGCTCCATATTTTGACAGTGCAAAAAATTAAAATAGAATTCTAAATTCGACATTACTACATCTAAATGTATAGTTCTAATGCCCATACTGTACTTTGAATAAATGCTTCATAATTAATAATCAAAAAATTCTATTTTATGTTTGTGTTAAAACAATATAATAACACATTTTCGTATGCAACAAAACGTAAAACCATTTGAATCTTTTTAGACGATTGCAGATAATCAAAAATTGGTAAGTGATTTTGAAATGAATGGTTCTATCTGTCGAAGCTATAAAATGTCAATAATTATTTCTTGGGGTAAATCATCTTAATAAGTTGCACTACAATGGATCTAATAACTATTGCTCTTTCTGAATAGAGTGAATGTATCAAAAATATACACCTCCAAAAATAAGTTAACAAACATTTTTTTTGACAATTTTAAATTGACTCCATTGAAACTGATAAATTCTGCACCTTTTATGGTTTTAGGAATTTATAGCACCATATCATTCTCCGACATATAAAAAAAGTTTTTCAGTGTCAACTTTTGCAGAACTACTGGACTGACAACTTTAAAGCATACAGAATTTTTACCTGCAGTAATTATATATATATATATATTTATATATATATATATATATCCCATCTCAAAACTTAAATTTTCTAAGTGATTTCAGAAGTCTTTCTCACTGTAAGCAGACTTATTTTTAATGCAATATATATATATATATATATATATATATATCCCATCTCAAGAAATTTTCTAAGCGATTTCAAAAGTCTTTCTCACTGTAAAAGACTTTAATTTTAATGGAATTTATATATAGCAAGCCTGATAAATATATTCATATATATATAGGAAGGACTTGGCTGGATGCATTTCGCTGCGACAACAAGGGGGTTTAGACGTGTTTGTCTTACTTCCGCATTGTTTTAAAATTTTAACAAAAATTAAATTAAAAAAGGATATTTTTAAGATAAGTTTGACCATATTCAGAAGGTGACGCCTTACTCGCGCACCTTAAATCGGGTTCTCCTTTCTCTAAAAAAGTTTTTGTTCTGCTTTATAGTTCAAAAGTTTTCTTTTCAGTTTTAATTCACTGCGCCTTTGTGCGCGAAGACTGCGTGGAGTTGTCTTGAGAATTATTGATATCTGCATATATATAAATATATATATATTATATGAGAAAGACTTCTGAAATCGCTTAGAAAATTTCTTGAGATGTTGACAGGCCTGAAATTGGCCAGTCTCAAGCGGAATTGATGTGGTTACAAGGGGCACTGAAATTTTCTCCCGGCAGCGTAATTAATTCAAAGTAAGTGGTACACAGTTACCGAAAAGTTCTGCCAAGACCGGCGCACAGCAACGATGTTTGCACAAACATCACTATTTGGCATTAAACGCAATACGATAAAGTCCAACAATGGCTACTCAGTTAACTCTTGACCTTGTCGTAGTGTCTGGAAGAAGTAAACAGTCTATAGACGCCTTACAGAGACTGGCTTTTATGCCCGGTGTTCAATTTTGTTAGTCCCTTTAAATGCATCGAACAGGTAAGGCGCCGTTATTTAGGAGAGGAAAACAACAAATGACCCCTAAAAATTAACTCGTGTTCTTTTCAATGATGAGACGAGATTTACCAAACAAATTAGTTCTCGTCGAGTCTTCATCTGAAAGAAAACTGGAAGGTTGCATTCTTCCCCTCCTTCGAAACAAAATTCCACAGCATTTCGTGATAAAGGAATCCTTGTGGAGCGGCAAAAAGTTGAGTAGTCGTACACTGTTGCATGGCTTCGATGACAACTCACAACGTTAGAGGGCAGAGGTCGTTGAAGCCTATGTTATGTTGCTCTGCATACTATGGACCTGGGCGACATTTATATGGACAATGCGCCACCTCAGTTCACATATTGTGGATGAATTTCATCAATTTCTCATATTCAGAATATGTTTTATATATAATATATAACCCTCGAGGCCTCCATACCTCAATTCTATTGAAAATTTTAGCGATGGTCTAGAAAAAGCTATCTCTCAGCGTAGCTTCCTCAAAGGACACCGTATCCCCAGAAGTTTATAGTCATGTTTTCGAAAGAATAAGATTTATTCCCTCAAATATTTCTGGATAGACAGTATGACAGCTAGTTGCGAATCTTGTACACTAGTGCGAAGAGGTCACACTGCATATTAAGCAGATTTTTCCAGAGTTAAATGCTTTATCTCAGAATCTAAATTTCGCTATTTAAGATATGACCTGCATCTTAAATTAAACTTAAAATCTTGTTCAATTTGTTATGTTGCTACATGAGCGGGCATTCTCCTCCTTTAGTTTGTGGGAGGAAGTTAGAGCCACTACTGATAAACTTGCATCAGGCCCTCTTCAAGTTACTTCAGTAACACTAGACCCTAACTCATAGCACGTCAGTCATGAATCTATTACCTTGACCACTAAGCTGCACCGAGAAAAAAGATCATTGGAACTTAATTATTGTAAAGCGTTTATTTAAAGGGTCATAGTAGATTTGTGAAAATTTCTTTGATTAATTCATTTTTATAAATTTTTTAAATTACTTATGCATATAAATTACGTAAAATAGTTTTTGGGCTCAAAAAACTCCAAAACACTCTTCATTTAATTTTGTAAAGAAAAATTTAAAAAATCGGGTTAAAATTTAAAAGTCTTCTTTTTCGTACAATATGAGATTCGATTTACTATTACGTCAAACTACGCGTAACAAAAAATTGTTTAGGTTTTAGGATGAGACTGTTCTCAAGGCTACAGTGGACCGTATAAAACAAATTAATTTGTTAGATATATTCTCCAAATTTTATCTCCTGGCGTTAACATTACAACTAAAAACATGTAAAACAATTGGTAAAGGAAAAAAATGAGTAGTGTTTAAAAAATGTAAAATTAAAATATAAATATTTTAATGAGAATTTTAAAATTTCAAAACATTCCCTGCGTTTCAATTACTTTCTTAAACTTCAAATATTTTTCTGACTTAAATTCTTAAAACAATTTCTAACAAATTAATGCATAAAATAGAATTTTTTATACGCTATTTTACAAAATATGGTTAAAAACATTCTTTTCTATGATGTTTTCCAGAATTTTCTTGTAAAACTCATGATTTCTAACAACATTAAAAAATTCCATATTACTTAGTCCTGAAGCCGATTTACAAAACTCAGACAAAAACAACTTTACCACCATATGCCTCAATGTTCCAACTAAATTCTTGGGAATTCCTCTTTTTTCCCTCCAAACTGTTATACGGCAGTCAGAACCAAACATGTTGAATTTGCTATCATGCCAACAAATTACTTCCAGTCAATGTTGAATTTCCTAAAACGTTATCCAATAATGTAGAGGAAACTGTTTGGAGATGGAGTTTTAATTTGAGTATTTTCCTGAGAGGATATAAATGGGCTTCAGGATTAGAAAATTTCGTATTTTGAATCATGAGTTTTTTTTTAAATTTTAAAAGTACAATGTCATTTGTCCAAATTTGATAATAGCAGACGATTTCATCTTTCAAGATAATTAAACCACAATGTTCTCAATGTACGTCTGTGGTATCTATAACTGACCACAAATTCTGAAAGCACCCCCTAAATCATTGATATAAGCGTAGTAAAATCTTTTTGATGAGCCTCTGACGTAATTAAACATTATATATCAAAACCAAGTAAAAATAACAATCCTAAAAGAATGCTGGAATATTGATGAAGGAAATACATATAAACTCTGATAAAATCCACATAGAAACACGTTTAAAATTTGCTGTTAACGCTACGCTTTAATACCCTACCAAGTAGTAAATTTAAAAAAAAAATACAATACTTAAGGATAAGTTAAGATTTTTTGTAAGCATACAGACTTTTTATAAGGTGGGTTTTTAGTAGTTTTTTGATTATTAAATTTTAAAAATAATTGCTATAGTACGTTTAAGAAAATATTACATAATTTTTTAAGAAATTATCCAAAATTGCAATTCCGATGTAGAAAGTTTTATTAGGCGAAAACATTAAATTTTACAAAAACTTTCAACTGTACGAAATCTAGAGTTCCAATGTAGGAAACGAATCAAATGTGTTAAAAAAGGAAAAAACAATAACAAGAAAATATCATGCAAAGGTTTGTCGCATATATACATTTCTTTAAACAATAAATCATTAATTAGTACATTAAAAGTAAAAATTTTGTTTTAATAATAAAGTCACATACTGAAGAAATATATATATATATATTCTTATACATAGTTTCTATAGCAAATTTCTGTGAATGTGCTATACTTGAATTTCACACCTATGAAAATATTTTCACAGAAATTTCTAACTGACATTTTATATTACATGGTTTGAAATCTGAAATAATCATTGCATTTTGTAACACATATCTTATATATTGGGCGTGCGTTTTTCATCTTGATAGGGAAGAATATAATAATAAGGCGAAGCTATGGTTTTCAGAACAGATTTTTGACTAAAACAAATGCCAATCTCTCGTTGCAGGATTGCTTTGAACACATTGATGGGTGTTTTGTCAAAATTCTGCTCAATTACATAAAGACAAAAATCATTATATTCGCAAAAGAAGAATGTAAAATTTACATCATAAATGCGTCTCCATGTGGATTCATGCCCTAAAAGGAAGTCAGAATAAAATTGTTCAAATATATCGGACTGAATACCCGTTATTATTCCTTTATAATATGGATAAAAATTCCCATCGGGAAAAGAAGGGGACGCTAGACCATTATCTGCTACTAAAAACCTTTCTATCGGTATTGCTTCAATATTTTCCCCTGCTTCTATCTTTAAATTTTGACTTTTTTTAGTCTGTCGATGGCCGTCACTGTCTATGATTATAATGTCCCAGTGACGGAAGGGTTCGTAATTATGTACTAAAACGTGAGATTTCACAACTTGGAAGAATGCGTGAGAGTAGCACATGCGGAATATTGGGAAACTTCTACTGTGTATCAAAAATTCTTGATAAAATTTGTTATCCAAATATTGAAATTCTTCACAGTTTGATAGTTGAAAAAGTATCAAATTACGCATTTTCGTGATATAAGACATTTCTTCTTGACTATTACTAATTTTTGACACATTCAAATTAGTAGAAATCTGTAAATATAAAAAAAATATGTTTAGAATTGGCGACATTTAATTTTTATGCCAATATATATGTTTTGGTAATTATTTATTTTATTACTGACAAATTTTGCGAGTTTAAAGTGACACATATTTTAACGAGACATAAATCAGAGCCAATGCTCTTAGTGACGGAAATCTTATTTTGAACCTCGTTCAAGTAACGAGGAAAAACATTGAGCCAGCACCGCTTGTCGAATTACCACACGACACTAATGGGAGGATGTTGAGCTTTGACAGGTTAAACGTTTATGAACCTGCCTACATGACGAATCTGTAATGGCGCAAAAACTCAAAACCGTGACAATCCAGGCACGAGTCCATCACTAAAACCACTAGTCTACTACAGCTTATACCAATTTCGTCAAACGAAAAGCCATCACGAATTTTAAAAAATCGCCAAATATCGTCATTTTTTTCTCTATGTTCGAACGTGTGTAAAAACTGTTTCCACTATTGGTGGTATATATTAGTATTTGTTGATATCTTTTTGATATGATTAACTTGCCCGACGATATAATAAGTGAATGCCATATTTTATTTTTACTGCATAAAAGCTTGAAACTTTCTCAAGGGAATGTTTAAATGCGAAGCAGATTGTATGCATTTATAATTTTTTTAAAAAATGGGTCTCTATAAATTGATTCCAAAACCAGAATCAGTAATGGAATTAAATTACTTGATCCGAGTTATGCCTTCTAACTTGGTGATAAATTTACAGGATTTAACAGTAAAACTGCCTGCGTAGAATTTTGAATAGAAAAGTATAGCTTTTTTTTTTTACCTTGACGACATTTACTGAACACTTTTGGTGCAAATACCTTCATTAAGTTCTACGATAGAAAATTCCAAGCAATAGTTTGAAAAATATCTGTTGATTATTTAAAAAGCATTACTCTGACTAGAGCTGTTATGAAACACTCCCGCGAAATATTAATTAATTAATCAAGATGTTAAACTTAAATTGTATGTTTTAAAGACTTTAAATCACCAAGGCATTTATCAAAGAAACTTTTTAGCAAAAAAATGTGTTCACAAGAAATAATATGTGATATTCCAAATTGACATCAATAGTCGTTCTTCGCTGTTTTTAAAATCCTTGCTTTAAAGCATTAAACCGTAAAACTAAATTATTCGTTTTGAATATGCGATCAGATTTTGAGTTATTTAAAAAGCCTAGTACTTATATATAATATGCGATAATATATTTGCATGTATCTTGATTAAAATTGAGTTATGAAATCTTCCACTAAAATAATGCATTAAAATATGAAATGAATATATAGAAATCCTTACCCGAGTGGGATATATTTCTTTAACAATCCTCCCCATCGATGCAAAAGTTAGAAAAGAAAGTTACATCTCTAATCTTAAAGTTATGTATCTGAATATTGTTTGCATATGCTTGGAAACAATTAAGGAACTCATTGTTGCCATTTTCCTGAACTGTTATTTATATTTTCAAAAAAAAATCATAGCTCAGTACTGGCATACTATATAAATGCATCTGCTCAAGATAGAGCAGTTGTTCTTATACCTTTGACTGCGCGATTATTTGCTCCCAAGTAACATCGTTTTTTACATAAGGGCACGTATTTGGTGTATTGAGGTAAGAATAAAAGCATGGAAAAGCAAATTTTATTGTAAAATAAGTAAATACTCTCCAAACATTGTCAAGGTCAATTTTTTGCAATCCAAACCCTTCGGAATAGTTTTACAGATACCAGCGAAAAGAAAAAAAATGTCTTTAAAATTTCGTATACATACATCCGGTGCACTTAACGTACCTGTTATAGAAGACAGATTATACTGTGGGAGTTAAGGGATTAAGAAATACAAGAATTCTCAGGCATTCAACACTTTAAAAGAGTGTTTATAAACTTAGGACTAAAGAAATATGCGAGGCTATTGACGACGGACTGTGTTATTCTCAACTCTGGTAAAGTGACGAAGACGACTCTTAAGATCAAATCCACTCTACAAACCACCACACCAAAGCAAAGGGAATTATTTTTCTTTCAAACGATTTAACCTGCATCGGCTCCACGATATAGCAAAACTTTCGTGGCACCAGGAGTCGCATCCTTTGTAAGCCAGCCCTGGATTCGGCATGGCCAATAGGGTACCTTCTACACTTAGAAAGCAAAATGTTTATTCTCTATTTGAAGGGAAAGCAACGGGGATACCAAAGGTAATCAATATTTAAATCAATTAATAGCGGAATTGTACAAATAATTTTCCCGAAGATTTGCGTACTTTTTCCAAAATAATATTACAGTTGCAGTAGCCTAGTTGATAGGGTCAAGAATTTATAATCGAAGTGTTGCGGGAAGGGTGAGTCACTTCGCCACTGAAGATTTAATTTAACCCTCTGAACGGAACATCCATATCTCAGACGGGGATGATTCGTTTTGATGCCTAAAAATAACGCTGTGGTGTGATTTTTGGAGTGGGCTGTCTTGATATCTTCAGTCATTCTCTACCCAGTGAGAGGATCACGTGGTGTGTACATGGCAATTTTTTTTCAACTCACGATATGTGCGATTTTATTATCTATGAACGTTTATCATTATCTATACATTCCAATATTTTTTTTTCTCTTTTAATATTATTCTTTTTAACTATTTTTACATGAATATAAATACTTTCTAATCAGTTTTTATAAAAATACTAGTCACAATTCTGTTAATAAAAGTATATTAATATAATGTGCCCCATAAAGACTTAAATATTGAAAATTCTACTCAACTTCATGAGCTATAAGGACATTTAAAACAGTCCTTAAGGTAATAAAATTCAATGTAATTTATGTACCCTTTAGTCAGACGTTTGTTTCTCAGTGGGGCAAAAAAATTAATGTTCCGGTCAGAAGTTTAAAGAGAGGTCGACCAGCATTAAATCTACCGAAACTAAAATTCTTCTTGTTTTAGCGTAGAGGGTTAATGTGAATAGAGAAGTAAACTCAGGTGTCGATCTCTTCAGCTGAACGACTATAGAACTCGGACAGGTTAATTACTTCGCATTAAGTCAGTGTTTCGCAAACTGTGGGGCGAGCCACCCTCAATACCTAATTAGATATCTTTCATCCTATAATCGAATTAATTTTTTTTTGATTTGCAGTAATCCCATCATGAGAGATTTTTTATTACGTTTTCTTTTTAAACCTAACATAGGGGTACTCTTTCAAAGAAAAAACAAATCCCAGACCCAGAATCGGCAAAAAATTTGGAACACAAAAATTTATCACTGATTATTTTTGAAATACTGCACATTATAGCTGTATTCTGTTTTTACTGATAATCTGTTTGACCTTCTAAGTTTTTGTACAGTTAGTTATGAGCTTTCTCTTATGTGTTTGTTTCTCATTTCGGGAAATTGTAAGCAATGTATTTCTCTGTTGCGCAATTTTCTATGCAAAAGAGTTTTATGATATTTGGAAAATCACGGAGAGCCCTTTGAAGGATTACTCGGCAAGACTTATTTTTAAAAGTTATCTCAAGCATATAAAGCATAATGAAAAGCATTTTATACAATTTTTTAGCAGTAAAATACATATTATCATAATGAGTACACTTTTAACCCAGAAGTGTTCGCGCGGGACATACAGATCACGAAATTGTGAATTCTGGCAAAACTGTTTATTGGGTACCAAAGAAAAATTGAAAAGTCCTTGAAAATAGGTAAGTTTACTTTCTCTTAAATAAATTGTCTGGAATCACTATTTGTATCGTGTACAATAAAATAATAATAAAAAAGGAATGGAGTGAATCAATCTCTACGTGTGACCATTAAGGCTAGTATCGAGCGTGTGTCTGCTTCCGGGATAAAACATTTTGAAGTCTTGCTTTAAAGAGAAAAATAACAATATTTTTCTTCATTAGAATTTTATATTATTTTTCATTGTTTAACATTATAATTCTAAGTGCTAATTCTCTGAGGCTTAAAATTAAAGTTCGCTTAAAACTAATTATATGAGCATTTATTTTAAAATATCATTTTACATTTTCGTAAACATTGTCGTGCATTTGGGTTTACTCTCCTGACAATTCAGATATTTAACAAGAATGTTGTAGCTTTTTTAAAAAATAAACTCATTTGAAGAGCGGGTACATCAGACAGTATAAGTTTAAATGAATCACTACTGCACAATATATTTTATAACTAATTTATTAATACTAAATTAAGAGCAAGTTTAATAAGTGTTAGCGACTTCCATGGGCTTGTCTTGCAAAGGAAAGTTTTTCAAAGGAAGGATTACGATTCAGAAATTGACACTCTGAGTACATTTTCTATATTTGGCTGAGATTTGTATTTTGTCTTGAAAGCAGCTACCGCATTTTGCAATCTGTTCCAATTTAAAAATTCGAGAAAGAAAAATAAAATATACATTTCTTAAAAGTTAACATATATAAAATTTAATATACTTATCTTATTAATTTGTACGGTTTATAATCAAGATCGTTTTGTAGTTTTAGCGTCAAAGTGCATTATTATTGCATACAATACATTATTATTGTATAAGGGGGGGACGCGATAAAAATTATCATTGAAAAGTGGGTCACCAGTATTGAAAGTTTGAGAAGCACTGCATTAAGTGCACATGAATATGTGCACAATGGCTTTTAGCTTACTCGTAGCTCCCCTGAAGGATCTGAAAGAAGAATTTCGAGACAAACATTTTGCATATGTCTTGTAGCAACTGGACATAATGCCCAGCGTTCTCTTTTGTTTGTCCATTTGGCTGCTTCCAAAAGGAAAGGCCAGTTATTGTGGAGTGAAAAACAACAAACAATTGAAGAATGAGCTCTTGTTCTTTAAAGTGATGTCGGGATTCACCAGACTAATTGATTCTCGTAGAGTCTTAACTTAAAGAGAAAGGGAAGTTTGCTTTCTTCCCTCCTTCTCAACTCATATATCCAGATTTGGTGGCAAATAAATCAATGTTTGAATTCCACAGGCAGTCTGAAGTAATCCAAAACAGTGACATCTTGCCTATTTTATTTATTTCTTATAATTATTTGTTTAAAATTACTATGTTTTGTTTTGAGAGGCAACAGTTTTTGTTTTGTGCACAAAAGAATAAGAAAACTAACGAGAAAATGACGTTTTTGGTTTAGATGTTTCTTTAATTTCTTTTTCAATGTTTACAATTTTAACAGAGCTTCATAATGTTGGGTAGTCGAACAACACTGTATTTTTTCGATGCGCATACTTGACAACGTTATAGTTTTGAGGTCTTTGAAGACTATGTGAGCTAGCTTGGGTGCTGTGAAGATGGATTATATTTTTATGGACGATATTGCGTGGTTACCTAGAATACTCTCTCTCTCTCTCAGTGTTATTGAATTTCACGAAGATATATGCCGTATGGATTAGCCCTCGAGGTTTCTGGACCTCAATCTTAATGAATATGTTTGCGATAGTCTTAGACAGGGGTACTCAACCTTTTTTTTCACTCTGCCACAAACGTAAAACAACTGTTTCACGCGGGTCACAACAGGATTAATGTGTGTTAGGGGCGTTCATTAGATGAAAGACATTTAGAATGGGAAAAATTGATCAAAATATTAACACCCGTAAAGGGGGATTTTATTTAAAACTATATTAAACGCTATCAAATACCCAAATCAGAAAAAGTTGGTTTATTATATAGTTTATTTAGCTCATGTGGGTAATTTCGTTTTCCTTTCTTCATTGATCTCTAGCCCCTTGTTTGCATTCTACTATCATAAAAACAAAACACTGGCATGCACTTTATCAAAAGAAAAAAATAAACTTATCAAAGTCAACTATTTTTTTCAGATATTAATTTATCAAGCGCAGGATGGTAGCAAAGTTGTTTCTGAACTTCAGACATACATCTATACTTTTTATTTGAAGTTAGTTCAGGTTTGATAATTTATTTGTTTTTTTTTAAATTTATTCAAATGTTTTTTGATTCACCAAAAAAAAAATCTGAACAAATAACTGAATTTGTCAAAGAGTACATGGGAAACATTTAAGAAATACTCGAGCAATTTCTGTATGAGATCATATGTTTATCCTTAGCTATTTCAATTGTTTATCAATACATATACATAATGTAACAAATTTTATAAGATGTTTTTGTGTTGCGTCTATATTTTGTGACATTACCACCGACAAAATATTTTGTTGCTGTAGGAAAGCGTTTTTAAGAAAGCCAATATAACTCGTCTTGAAATTGATCCTCAAAGAAAAAAGAGCCATTGAACAATGTGTGCTTAGTGATGTAGTAAAGAACAAGTTTATATTTTTTATACAACATTTTAACGACAAATCAAGCAAGTTGTTGATCCATGTTTGTTTTTATCTACGAAATAGTCATTCGTCTTGCAACAACGTATATTCGTTAGATATGTTTCGCTTGGAAGACATAAAGGTTAATTAAAAATAGTTTTCACCCCTAAAATGGTTGTTACTCCTCTGTTATTTACTGTCACTAACAGTTATGATTACAAAAAGAAAAAAAGTTATCTCTCAATTCATTCCAGCACGATATGGATGGCAAAACTGATATATTTGATTGCTTGATTCATACAATGCATCGCTGATATCTTAATGCATCGTTCTCACATAATTGAGTGGCCATGATAGCCTAGTGGTCAAGGAATCGGATCGTGTTTGGCTTGTCATGAAATCAAGCCCAGTTCGACTAAAGATCCGCCGTGTAAGGGTGCGATGCATGTTAAATATGTAGTGAGCTCAAACGTCCTCCCGTTGGCGTGGTGTGGTACTTAGGTGAGGGGGCTGCCAGGTCAGGTGTCGTCCCTGTCACTTGACCGTGGTTCAAAATTACGAAGTCCGTTGCCAAAACCCCTCTTGTATCTGAACAATGCGATATTAATATTCACTCACTTGCTTACAAAATTTAATTTTTTAGTGCAACGGCCTATGGCCGGGCCACTCAGAAAGGTTCGGAAGCCCGCGAGCTGCAGGTTGAGAATTGTTGATCTAAAAAGAACCATTTCTCATTAAGGTTGGTTCTCAGGACTTCCCAGGAGTAAAAAGTGTTATCGGAAGAATTGTCTTTAAATAGTTCTTCCCGCCAGAATCCTCAAGATTTCTCCAGCTGAAGCCACTCAGGAACACCTCAGACTCTGACGTCATCCACCTTTTTTACCCTAACATCCAACGAGATCTTCGTCGCTGCAAACTCGATTAACTTTGTTTTCCCCTCCAGGACTCTCACTTGTTAGAGGAAAAATATAATTTCAGATAGGGGATGGAGGATCTTTTATAGATCCATATTCCTATGACTTGAAGAAACGTGAATTGGCTTCAGTTGCCCAAAACTTTATTGACACCCTCATAAACAGTATTACAAATCGTTGTGAGGTTTATATACCACTACGATGAGGTAACACTCCGTATTAGACAGATTCTTCTAGAGTTAATGGTATTATATTAGCATTACGATTTCCCACTTTTAAATATGTCATGATCTTAAGTCAAAATTTAAATCTGTTCCACATTATAATGTTTTTATTTGAACTGGAATCACCCTCTCCTAGCTTCCACACCACACTAATAGGAGGATGTTTGAGTCATGACTGAATTAACGTGCACCAGTCTCTCTACAATGCGGGGCTGATGCAGGGAGATGTCAGTCACGAGTTCGTTACCTTGAGGAGTAGGCTATCACGGCCACAAGCGATCAACGCAACTTACTTATCGTGAATCGTTTATTTAGCGGGTCATGGTAAGATTTATGGATATTTCTTTGGTTTTATATTTTTTTCGGTTACTTACTATGTACGTGCATTATTTAATACACATTTGTGCTCAAAGAATAAACGAAATAACGAAATTTAAAAATTCAGTATGGGGTTTTAAAATGTTATGTAATCCTCTTACAGCATGAGATTCCATTTACGTCAAACAATTTATAAAATAGGATATGGGTCTTAAAATGCATATTTAACAAGGCTTATTGATAATTCCTTGAAAGAAATGTATAAATTCTATAAGTTCAACTTTTTTTTAATAAACAAAGAATTGCTGTTGCTTAAAAGTTCTTTTAAAATAAATTATATGACTTGTATTTAAAACATTGGTTAGAAAAAAAATCATTTAGCCCAACCGAAGTAACACTTATGATTTTTTCTTTCTTTTTGAGGTTAAACAGCTTAAAGTTTGTATTTGTAAATGGGTTGAAAACAAACACAAACAAAATTATGGGTATGGGTTTTTGTTTCATTTAATTTATAGCTATAAGTTTTTGAGACTACAGATATACATATGAAGAAGAGTTAAGGCAAAAATATTTTATCAATTGAATCATACTGTGTGTCCGTTTAAATTTATCCAAAATGAGGAATAATTACTTCCTATTGCATACAATTAAAATCTATCTTGGAAATAGGCACAACAAAATAATAATAACCAATGTTACAAGAACGCACTATCCAAAGATTTGTCACGTATTTTATTTTCAAACGATGAACCTTTGTGAACAGTAACATTGAAATGTGCAGTGATAATTCTATTTAAAAAATAACATTCTAATAAATTGAAGAATAAAATAATTCCCTAGTTTTTTATACGGGAAATATACGGTAATGAGATAAGTCTATATTCCCCTCTTTGTAAACATTTTCACAGCCAATTCTAATTGACATGCGAGTTCAATTGGTTTTATATCTGGAAAATGTATTTGTCTAAGATACAAATTTCTTACATATTCTTCGTGAATTCTTTCATCTTGATAGGGAAGAATATAATAATAAGGCGAAGCTATGGTTTTTAGAACCGAGTTTTGATTAAAACAAATACCGATCTCTCGTTCCATGATTGATTTGAAGACATTGATGGGCTTCTTGTACCATTTCTGTTCAATTACATAAAGAGAAAAATCATTATATTCACAAAAAAAGAATGTCAAATTTGCATCATAAACGCGTCTCCATGTGAATTCATGCCTTAAAAAATAGGAGTCCGCATAAAACTGTTCGAATATATCAGACTGAATACCTGCTATAATTCCTTTGTAATATGGATAAAAATTTTGATCGGGAAAAGAAGGGGACGCGAGGCCATTATTTGCTACTAAACATGTAACTACAGGTATTGCTTCTATATTTTTGCATGCTTTTATCTTCCACTTGAAACCATTTTTTGTAATTTGATGACCATCTTTATCTGTGACTATCATGTCCCAGTGACGAAAGGGTTCGTAATTATGTACTGAAACTTGAGATTTCACAACTTGATAGAATGCGTGAGAGTAGCACATGCGGAATATTGGGAGACTTCTTGTGTGTACCCAAAATTGGTGATAAAACCTTTTTTCCAAATATTGAAATTCTTCAGTGCACGATACTTGAAAAAGTATCAAATTTCGCATTTTCGTAATATAAGACATTTCCTTTTGACACTTACTAATTTGTGTCAGATTCAAAAGTGTTGAAGGCTGTAAATATAGAAAAAAACATTGTTATGACTTCACTTATTGTTAGCTAAAAGCCGACTTACTAATTTGTGATGCCTAAGCACCTAAGAACCAAATATCTTTTTTCGGGTTTTGAAAACGTGCCAAATTAGGTTTTGCTACACAATAGTATTTAATCCAAGATGGCGGCCGAGAATTAACAACTGAATTTTAAAAAATGGCTTATTTCTGACTAAAAAAGGAATTGCATTACTTGTAAGAGAAGTAAACAAGAACCACAATTGAATTCATTAAGTAAAATATGAGTACCATAATTAAAAGAAATAAAATATGAAAATATAATAAAAAATGTCCATCATGAAAAAAATTACTATCACCATTTATAAAACCACTGGTGGAATTTTACGAAGTTTTATGTGAATCCAATTCCTCGAACGTATTTTTAATATATTCGAGAAATTAGATTTTAAAATATCTCTCAATTTTTTTCCCAACAAATCCAAAATTTCCGGATTTTGTTAATTTAATTGAACAAAGAACGATTAAAATGCATAATTTCAAAAAAAAAATAACGAAGTAGATAATCGCAATTTGCTGCCAAATTAAAAAGAATTGTTTCTAGTAGGGGTTGATTGTTGCGGCTGCGATAATTTGCACCTTAAGATCCGCAATAAAACATACAGCCGTCAAATTTCTTCACCTGTTTGTAAGCTATTTTCACTTCTCTGACACTTTTATCACATTTTATGACGGTCAAAATAAAGGAAAATCTTAATCAAGAACGAGAATAACAAAGAGAAAAAACAGAAATTTTAGAAAACAATGCAGAAAGTAAGTACAGTTTCCCCAGTTCGTAATATTTTTCGACCACAAAAATTGAAAGCAGGACCCTAATATTATTTTAAAGAAAGATCCAGTATCAAACAACAGTGTTCAAAATATCTATGTTTGAATATACGACAGATGAAAGCTACAATCTGGCAATGTTAAGTATAGAAATATATAAGTTTGTGAAAAAAATCGAATTAAAATCATCGTCTGAAATTAATAGGCATACCACCATAAAAATAAACGAATAAAAAATAAATTTTTCTAAAAAATAACAAATGAAAAGAATAAAACTACAAAAAATAATTAAAACAAATATATAGATAAAATAATATTTGCAGCTAACAGAGCCTAACTTCAAAATTTTACAGTAACCGTATTGAAATGTTTTCGCTTTACTTGGCTAAGGTAATTTGGTGCATAGTGTGCTGATATCAAATTAGTAAGAAAAACATTTCCCAAATGCTGTCATCGTTATTAATACTGTTTTCAAACGCATATGGACACTATTCGCACTACTATTTTTCTATTATAATATTTGGGGATGTCTTTTGGTTTCACAAATTTGTTCGACGGTATAATATGTAAGTATCAAATTTTATTATATCATTGGAAAAGCCTGAAGTATACTTAAGGAATATCACTAAATGTTTAGTATCTTATATTAATTAATAGACATTTTTTTAAAAAATACGTCACTTCTGATTGTTTTAAACATGAATATCAATATTGGAATCCAATAGATTAATCCGAGTTGAGCTCTATGACTTGGTGACAAAATGTTTTCACTTTCTCGGGAATATAGTGCCCAATTTGTAACAATTTCACTTAAGTTACCGCGCAGAATTTAAAATGAGAAACTTAGTTATGCAATAATGACATTTGGTGGAAATTTTTGTCATCAAAAATATTTAGATAGCTATAATGGGACGTTCCGCACAGACCTTTTAAATATCAGTAGTAATTGTCTTAAGAACAATGACCTGATTTGGTTTAATTATTTAGGATTAAACCTTAAAGCTTTTATTCTAAGCACTTCCCATAACAGATTTAATTATGTCAATATTAGTTAAAAATCCTTTACATGGGAGAATAACAAATATAATCTAAATTGACAAGTAAAATTTAAAACCACTTAATTTTAGGAATCCTTGCCGTAAGTAAAATAATAATAGTAATAAAGCAAAAGTAAACCTTTTGAAAATGTGATCAAATTTTATGTGAATTAAAAATTTTTGCTCTTATACTACGGAATAATGTGACATTTACATGTACGTAAGTTTACATTTAGTTACAAAACGCCTCTCCGTATCTCGTGTATAAAATGAACATTGAAAAACATTCTTACCTTGGAATATATTCTTTCAAAAACCCTATCCATCGATATTTAAAAGATAAAAGAAAATATTATATCTCTAATCTAAAAAATATTTTTCTAAATGTTTGTAAAATCTGAAAATATTAATGAACTCATCACTGCCACTTTTTTTAACTATAATTTAACTTCTCGAAAAAATAGAGTTCATTTTTACCAGACGTTAATTAAAGGTGCACATATTTCCCATATTTAACCCTTAGAAGTAGCTAAGTGTTTATAAAAGTCCCATTTTAAGCAAACTGAGGGCTACTGATTACAAATCTCCAAATTGTGACTCTCGGCCATTTTTCGAATAGAACACATAAGCTGAAACCCCTCTCCTAACTACCATACCTTGCCAACGGGAAGACATTAAATCTCGACAGATTTAACAAGCAACAGCACCTCGACAGGGCGGGCCTTAAGTGGTATCGGGACTCGACCGCAAGTTTTTTTCCAATACCATTTGGCTACCATGATCATCCAGTCTTTTGAACGTAAAATATTTCTTAACAGTTAATGAAGACAAGGCAACTGATATGCAAACTGAGTGAGAAATTGAATATTAACTTCGCACTATTCAGATATATGAGGGTTTCAATGACGTACCTCGCAATTCTGAACCATGATTAAGTGACGAGAACGACATCTGAGATGGCTCCGCTATGCTAACTTCCACATCACACAGATGAGAGCAGGATTGAGCCTTGATATATTTAATGTGCATCAGCTCCATCTGTACGGCGGATCTTCAGTGTACTAGGCTGGAATTCAAGACATGCCATCCCCTAAATGGACATGTCTTCCATTAAAGCACTATTTAAATCAATTTAAAACTGAAACATACAAATAATAACAATTAATATAGTATTTCAAAAATACCTGTTTAATTGGCCGAGTGAAGAGAAAATGTGTATAATAAAAACAAACTGTGTGCCTGTCATTACATCCTTCAAGCATGCTTCACATTTTGGCTTTCCAAAAAGTTAAAAGTGGTGTTTAAATTAGACAGTAATGCGGCTCATTGTATCGTTTTTGTCGTGCGTATCATCCTTGGATATATGCAACAGACGAGAGATAGATCAACAGAAACATGCAGTACAATCACAGAAAATATATACTTTTTTGAAAACCACGATCCCAGCATAGAGCAGAATAAGTGCACTGCTTTTTATTCGAGACGGGGATAAATTTCAGGTGAATGTCCGACTTCTTTTTTCGAAGATACGTCCATGCCTTTTTAAGGATTCGAACACGAACCCACTCGGTAACAGGCCGAGTGTAATAACCGCTGTACCGTACGGGCACCCATTGTAACGTTCTAATGTGAATAAGAATTAATATTTGAGAAGAAAATACAGTTTTAATATGTTTGTAGTATAAGAATATAAAGAAAAACACAGACAGTAGCTTATAATGTGCAATTAAACGTAAGAGTATACAAACTCCATCCTTTGTACGATTAGAGATGGTGCGTGATTCTAGAAGGAATTACTTTTACTTTTCAGTACGTAAAGTATTGGTGATTATTTTTTTCTTGATGAGGAAATCATAAGAATGAGTTGCATTATGATGGATCTACAAATTATTGTTCTTTTTGCATAGAATAACGTCGGAAATGTATCCCGCATTTGAATCCCTGGCTGACTTCGTTCAAAAGAAGGCCTGTCTTTTATCTAATTTAGTAATCTAGGTATTCTGAAATGTATATATATAATTTGTATTTTCCTTTAAAAAAACTCTAAATCGTTCAAAATCGTTTCAGTTGTATTTTTGTGGTTTCCGATAAATCATGTTCATAAATTCGTTGCTACCCTTCCATCCAACGCAAGGTTCAACTATTATCAATTGAAACTAAGAAATCATTATGAATTCTTTATATATTTTTCAGTGGAAGTTGATAGCTGATTTTGGCATATTAGGAGACATGATAATTTGAGCTACCCATCTACGGGAAAGGTGGTCCCTCCGTGGACACATTAGATTACTGAGTCAACAAAGAATCTCTTTTCAATTCAATCATTATACGACTTTATCCCTGTATTTTGTCGCTTGCTGCTTGCTGGAGAAGGGGCCGATGCGTACCCCCTTCCCATGGAAGAAAGTTATTTTTGTTGTTGATGAATTTCTGAGTGATATTTAGAGAAGGTTACTTTGCAGGCTATTACTGTAATTGATATACATTTCCAGCAGGTCTGATTGTTCTTGAACCGTTTTTGAGTTGACTTTGAAGGCTGTGTTTCGCTCTGATACCGTTCGAATTTTTATTCTTCATTTATTGGGAATGTTTCTCAGACTCCCCATGGAATGAATGCATATTTTACCATCAGTTTTAGGTTGTGTTGCCAACTTCTTTTCAATACCTGAATCACCATTTCAGCCGAAGCTGCGGGTGATGTGGCGGATAAGATGTCTTAATGGCGACTCACCCTTGGTGCAGCTACTTTTTTGGGGGAAATTACAAATGACCACTAACCAGGACCGGAGATCACTTCGTGCATACATTAGACTACTAAAAATACAAGGAATATCTTTTTTGGGTCAGTAGTTAAGCACATTTTTTTTTGTTTTTGTTTGAGTCTTGCTGAAGAAGGCAACTGTAATTCTAATATTGAAGTTAACAGGAAATGAAATTTGATGTAGAAGAAATAATTTTTAAAAAAAGGAGTACATTATTAATTAAAGGTTATATATAAAGAAAAGAGAAACACACAAAAATCACACCCAAATCTCAATATCTCTTTTTTATTTCTTCTAAATAAAATGTTCTAAAATGAAAACACATACTAGCATATATTTTTGTACGCAAAAATAATGAATATCTGTTCAGAAATAATGCATTTCTAAAACTCTCCTCTAATAATGAACTTGTTTTAAATTCAGTGAGTTTATATTTAAACTATAGTGTAATTTATTAAAAAATTTTGAAAAGCAATTTTAAATATTGTATGTATATATAGATCTTGCTGTATGAAAAATCCTTTTAAATAAAATGTTTTTATTTAATCAACTGTTTGTATAATTATATAATCAAGCGTTTTAAATTTCCCCATACCTAAAACAGGTTAAGGTTTCTTGACAAATGTTGAAACTTTGCAGCTTTTGTCTCTCAGAATATGACAAAAAATAAAATTTTTGATTTTCAAGTCACTTAAGCGTAATATACTCTAAGTGATCAAAATATTGTAATAGTCGCAAAATTACAAAATATTGTAATCATCTATCTCAACTTATGCATGTTAGAATCAGCAGAAGGATGTAAATTAAGATCTGTGCGTTTACGGAAACTTGAAACTCTAGAATAGCGATACTCAAACTGCTGCCCAACGAGCCTTTTTAAGTTCCCCGGGCATGAACCTTTACTCTTTGAGAAATTTATTTAGTTAAGAACATTGTATTAAAAAATTTGGTTGAAAATTCTTTGTCAAGATATCAAATATAGCAAATTTGATTTTTGCTGTCAGTGTCAATGGTACCAATTGGTATTCTTTTTCTATTTGGAATGATTGCTGTTAGTGATAACAGATAACAGTGAAGTAGCGAAAAGGTTATGGGTGGATCTAATTTTTAACTATCTTTCAAATCTTGTAAGCTTAAAATATTCGAAAGAAATAGGTCATTTTATGACGATTAGAAAGTTGACTATTTTGTAGTGAATAACAAACATGTCGATCAGTTATTGTTTGATTTGTCAAGAAAGTGCTTTATTTAAAGCATACCAATCAAAAGGAGTCAATAAATGAAACATTTCATCGAAGTTCTCTTTCAAGAGGTGATAAGTATGCTTTCCTCAATAATCTTTGCAGCAGCAACAAAATGTTTTGCCAATGGTAATACCATAGCGGTAACAAATATATCCTATGAAGTTTGTTATATTATTGGTAAGAATAAGAAAGCGTGTTTACTGATGCAGAAGTTGTTAAGGAGTGTTTCTAAAATGCTTCTAATTTAATTTTAGTGACAAAAATAAAAAATATAAAAATTAATAATTGAAAAATGCGAAACAGGACTTATAATATTATGATCAATCTTCCACATTTTAAATTTCCACTGTTATATTGGTCTTAAGGGAACCAGGACATGCTCGAAAGATAAAATGCCAAATATAAGACCCTTTCTTTATGAGACATATATCATTTACAATTTCCAATAGAGCTTAGATTTTTTGCGTTCTTAATAAAGATAATTTAATTATTCTGTAGAACTACAAAAATAACTTTTTACTCCAAAAGATTTTTTTTTACTATTTAATTTAAACAATGCATAATTTTTGAGAACTCGTAATATATACTTGTGTTTAGGTACCATTTTTTAAAAAAGTATCCTTTTTTATAAAAAAATATTTTTTACACATATATAAAACAATACATAAAATACAGGTAAACATATTTTTTTAGTAAAATGTTAGTATAGTTTCTTTAAAAGAAATATGAAACTTTGAAATTTGAATTTTTTATTTTTCTGCTTTTTTTATGCATAAAACTATTTAAAAAAAAATTAGGCACTATCTTATTAGGTGTACAACTTTGCTTCCACTGTTTTGCAACAGATGGCTGTAGGGGTAAGTGGTAGTCGAAATAAATACAGTACAGTCCCGCTAATCCGAACACGGCTAATCCGAACATCCGGTTAATCCGAACGGCTCCGCGGAAAAAATTTTTATAATTTTAAGGACGAAAAAAAAATCGGTGAATATTTCAATATAAAACAGTATAAACCTTAATTCAAAACAGTTCTTTATTTAATATTCACGCACTGTACATCAAGTTATGGTACAAATTTTAAAATGGAATAAACTACAGAACAGAACACAAATGTTTAGTATGAAAAATTGTACAACATAACCCGTACTCCCAGTTCAAATAGTGATTTCGCTGTTACTCCGGCTAATCCGAACAATCACGTAATCCGAACAGGGGTCGGTCCGATATTGTTCGGATTATCGGGACTGTACTGTAGATCGTAGATATCATACAATAAGCTTAGGTATTTGTAAACATATCGCCATCGAAATATTAGTCGATTTGTGTATGCATCATAAAGTTATTCTCGATTAAACATGTTAGCTTACGAGCCAAATCCTCGTCAATTGCGGGAGGTTTTAATTTTCTGCTTTAATTGAAGAAATCTGCGGCTGAGGCTCATCGAATGCTCTCAAATACCTATGGTGAGGCCGCTATTAGTGAAAGAACGTGCCGAGATTCGTTTCAACGCTTCAAGAACGGTGATTTTGACGTCGAAGACCAGCATCGCATTTCGTGGGAGCAGCTCGGCGTAGTGTATTATGAGTTGTGAAAACCGACTGAAACAATCACAGGCGATTGTTATCGAACGCAGTGATTGAATCATAAATGTATAATCAGTTTTTTCCAATAAAGCCTCAAATTTCGGAAAAAAACCGGCGGAAGCAAAGTTGTACACCTAATAATAGAAAAAAAGTACGTTCACTATATGCATAGGCATCTTGTATAGAAGTATAAAAAATCTGGAATCATATAGTGGAACAGTTTTTTTTTTAAAAAATGAACCTAAATGCAAAAAAAATATGCTTTTGAGAAAAAGTGAAAAAACTAAAAATATATATATATATATTCACATATTATACACTTGAATAATATTTGCTTGCCTATTTTTATATGACTAATAATAATCCCATTAATCATTTTCTAGAGTTACAAAAGTAATTTTAAATTCATATGTTTTTTTTCCTTTGTTTTAGTTAACATGAACATAATTTTCGAGATCTTGTAATACATGTTTTCCTGTATAGGTACCTTTTCTTAAAAAAATATTCTTTGAATATACAAAAAAATATACATATATATATATACAGCAACATATCAAAAATAATGAACCTATTTTTTAAGGAATTAATTCCATAATTTCTGTAAAATAATCATAAAACCTTAAAATTATGAAAATCTTAATTTTTCTTTTGCACGTATAAATTTATTTTTTTAAAATTAGACTTTACACCCTAAAATATATTTTGTGGACTATATAGAACGTTCATATAGATCAAAAACAGGGAAAACTACATATTTAAAGTTCAAAGGGATGTGTCAAAAAGGGCGTGGTCATTTGCTTACATTTTTTTTTCATATTTTAGGGCTATTTTATCAACAAACATATAAGTATTATACATTTTTAGATTCAGAAAAATAAGCTCAATTTTTTAGAACTAAAATTGAAAAAATCGATTATTAGAAGTAGATTTAATTATCCTTATTTAAGATGCAAAATTCTTTTTTCAAGAAATTATTTAATTATAAACAATATAATTCTAAAATTCAGGAATTAAATTTTAGTGGCATAAATATTTCAGTAAAAAGAAATATGAAGTTCTGTGAATATTTCATTTCTGTGAAAAAGAAATACTTTTTTACTTATGAGGAAAGGAAACACTATTCGAGTGTAGATACTAAAGGAACATGATACGACTTAAGATAATTTTTTTTTTACTTTAAGGGTTTTTACAATTTTTTTCGTTTATCCCGATCTATATATATTATGTAAAGCAGTTTTTGCTCTCAAAATGCCACAAAAACCTTTAAAAAATTATATTTATGGACTTTAAAATGCTACTCATCCTACAATAACTGACGTACACGTATGAAATTTGATGCACTAGTATTTCAGACTATGGGTACTAAAAGTTGGTGCAGGGTTTTCAATAACACGATTGATATTCGTAAAATACGTTTTACTAATGGTTATTGAAAATTCTTTAAAATATTGCATAAATTCTAAATTTAACTATTTTTTAAAGATTAAGTATTGCTTTGATAGAAAAACGCATGCTAATTTTTGTTGTCAGGTGCTCATAGCTGTGGTTTTTCTTAAACTTAGAGCATTCGAAATTTGTATAGTTATAGAAAAAATATATAAAAATACAGTTTAGGCTAAATAAAAATTATATTGGATTTCTTGACCGATTTTTATCAATTGATTCATACCCTGTTCTCTTATCTGGAAAATAAGTTGATTCAATTTACAGTACAAATGAGAGACATTTCTTCAAAGAGACATTTTATTCGAGTCAGATGATACGCAAGCATAAAACTCTTGCAACGATTCAAATATTTTAGTGTGGCTGTATAAACAATGAAATATTTTTCTATTCTTAATAGACTAATAAATGGTGACAAGATTTGATAGGAACCATAGAAATTGGATTCTGACATAAAAAAAGCCTACTTCGAACTCTCTTTTTTTTGTAGAATTTCAAACAGAAATTCCTAAATGATATTACATTATTACTCTTTTTTAAGATATCTGAAACAATACGTCTCTGATTATGTTCATTTGCCAACATAAGGTCTTTTGATGGAAAATAAGGAGATTCTACTGATTTGAAAACATTTAGAGCATAAGAAAACTTTTATGTAGAAAGAAAAAGGCATAAGACTAATTTATACTTAATTTTCTTCCATAATAAATGTTTCACAATATGTTATTTATTGTTCTATTTGCAAGATTTCTTTAATGCCTTTACGAAGTTCATTGCAAATTGTAAAAAAAAAATATCTGATTATCTCATATAGCATTATATTTCACCATTAAAATGGAATTTACCACTTAGTTAACTCCTATTAAATTATAATTAAATTATTCAAAACACATAGTACTAAACATTTGGCAGTTTAATTCACCATTGGAGAATTTATGTGTTTCAGCATCGTTTATCGAAATTTAATATATTTAAAAAAATATATAAATTGTTAAATAAAAGAGGTGTAGCAATTTTTTTATACATTCAGCTAAATTAAGTTAAAATTCGAGAAAGAAAATGAATAGATTTTAGGGATTTTTAATTATGATATAATATCAATGTTGCTGAAAAATCTTCATTGTTCAGGTAGAGAGGAAATTTTTCACGATATGAAAGGAAGTACTAGGTTGTGTCTCGTACAAGTACGAAACTATATATATATATATATATATATATACAATTATCCTATACACTCTTCTTTGTTTATTTTCAGTAATTATCGAAGTATCATATTGATGTAAAATTAATCTAAAAAAAACGTACTAATCCATTTACTACAATTTCTCTATAAAGTATTCATTTATATTAATTTAATTGTTTAATAAATTAATGTTTGCTTACACATGCAAACCTTAAGCCTAATTAATTTTAAATTATGGATTATTTTCTCTTGGGTTTTTTTGCATTATTACGTATAAACTTTCTGCTGAAGGAGAAGATTATAATCCAATAAAGTAAGTTTAGCCCTAATTGACTGTTGTAAATTTTAGATAGCTTTAGAAATCTTGATAATTTTCCATTTAGGTCAAATGATTTTTTTCATGCATTGTTTTTTTTTATTCTTCTGTTTTCAGTTTTAGAATTTGGGCTTTTTCAGCTATGAATTATATTTAATTTCTGTATTATTTATTTTATTATGTATATATATATATATATATATATATATATATATATATATGAGCTTTCCATGGGGTGGTAGCAGTTGCCGGTGTCATGATACACGACTGAGCACTTTTCACAAGGATATGTGCTGAGATCCAGAGGCAGAGCAGAGTCAGTAACCCAGATAGAATGGAACACGCTGAGAAGACGATCGTGAGCCAAACGGGAACGACTCGCGTTTAATCAATTAGTCTTCGAGTCTATTAGCTAGCAACCCCCTAATAGCACACAAATACATATATTAATTTATATAATAATTATTATCTTCATCTTCATCTAAACATGTTTGAAATTTTTAATGGTTCTCGCACTTTCTCACGTGTAAATATTTAACCACCTTACCCACTCAAAGGGATATATAGCCATAAAAGTATCTTTAAAAACCTCAGCTTACTTAAAGTAAACTGACACGCGCGCGCGCGCGCGTATTATATCTTTCCTCCAATCATAAGGTTCTTGCACGGAAGTCATATGAGTTGGGAATTTTCGTTTGCGGCTTTATATAAAAACATGACTCGGGAAAATAACCCAATCTCTTGTGTCTTCGCTATGTAGCCTTCTGCAGCTCGTTTTTGTCTGTGTTTCTTTGTTGTGCCGTTCAGACCATGTTTGTCCCTCAATGGGAAACTAAGTGGATTACCTGCATGGATAAGACTGTCTCATCAATTTAACTCTACTCACATCAACAACCTAAATTAGATCCAGTTAAGAAATTCCTTACCAATCGCTGCATCTTTATATATGCATATATATACAGAGTGTTTTTTTCCAGGTATAGAAGTTTAAGTTGGCATTACTTTCCAGGATGGCGACCGATTTAACAGCTATCAAGTGATTTATTCTCAGTTGGGTTTGGCAATTCATCATCAATAGACTCACGCCTGAGCAATGCTTTCAAATTGTGCAATTTTATTTCGAAAATAATGGTCGCGCGCGCGATTTTCATAAGCGAATTTTGTTTAGTGATGAAGCGCACTTCTGGTTGAATGGCTACGTCAACAAACAAAACAGCCGCATTTGGAGTGAAGCTAATCCACAAGTGTATGTCGAAACACCGTTACATCCAGAAAAATTGACTGTTTGGTGCGCTTTATGGGATGGTGGAACCCTTCTTCAAAAACGATGAAGGCCACAACGTTACAGTCAATGGTGATCGGTATAGAGCCATGATTACTAACTTTTTCATTCCTGAAGTGAACAATCATGATGTCCAGGAGCTGGGGTTCCAACAAGCCGGCGCAACATGTCACACAGCTCGTGCCACAATCAATTTATTGAAAGACACGTTTGGTGACCGCCTAATTTCACGTTTTGGACCTGTGAATTGGCCTCCAAGATCTTGTGATTTAACACCGCTAGACTATTTTCTGCGGGGCTATGTAAAGTCATTGGTTTATGCGGATAAGCCACAAACGCTTGACAAATTGGAAGACAACATTCGCCGTGGTATTGCCGATATACGGCCACAAATGTTGGAAAAAGTTATCGAAAATTGGACGTCCAGATTGGGCTACATCTGGGCCAGCCGTGGCAGTCCTATGCCAGAAATCATATTTAAAATGTAATGCCACAAGATTATATTTCGAAGAAAAATAAATTCATGTCAATCGAATAATACATCGTTGTTTTATTACAATTTAAACGTCTATACCTCTCAAAAAACACCCTTTACAAATATACATGCATACACACATGTATATTTGACTTAAAAGTTCAACAGAAATTCAATACACAGTCTGCTGTAGAAATCCAGAATAAAGGATTTTTTTTGTTTTCGTAACTATTTTCACTTTTATTCAATTTTCTTTTCAAGAAAAGAGAAAGACTTTTTCGCAAAATGTACCTTATCTTTCAAAGTATAAAAACATACGGATATTCAATTCCGAGAAAACACTTCTTTTAGAAAATTCCCCACTTTTTAGGATATTTTACCCTTTCTTTTTTCCCGACCAAGCATTTGTTTCCAGTTTTTCCTGTATAGCATAGAACACACACACAATAGGCGTAAACAAGTTTTATTTGAATTGCAAAGACTCTTAGACAGAATTTGAGAAAATGTTTTGTCTTAAGGCTATGATGTTCGAAGAAGATATTTTGAATTTAGTTCAAATACGTTTCGTGTATAAGAATTGAACACGAAAATGTGTAGGATGTTTTAAAGAAATGATATTATACCGTTATATGTATATACTCTATTGAATGTTGAAGATCTCATTACTATTTCGTTGAACAGTAAGTATAATAATTGATTATGAAATTCAAACATATTGACATAGTGTGTAAAGTTAAGAAGCTTTTCGTAAACTTTTTTGTTTCTTTTCTTTACTACTTTAAAAATATAATGCCCCATTGGTAAAATAGACATTAGGTTTTAGTTTGTGCTAAGTTAACAATATTTTTTTATAAAAAATCATGCAATTATTAATTTATATGTATACACACACTGATCAATAATTCAGAGACCAAATTCTTTGGATACGGATAACTGCTTTTATTCGTTTAGGTATCGATATTACATGTTTCTAGATTGCTGTTACGTCCTGGGATACCAAGCATTGCCAAAGCATTTTTAGTTTGTATATTAGATGGAAGAGGAGAGTGCTTTCGGATGTGTCTTTACATCATTTTCACACATTTTTATGGGGTTAAGATCCAGGCTATGCGGTGGCCAGAGAAGGTGCTGGGAGTCAGGCTGTGGTTCAGTGAACAAACTTTCAACCTTTCTGGTAAGATGAATAGTTGTATTGTCGTCCATGAAGTATCCATCACCATGAAGGTAAAAATATAACATTGCAAGATGCACTTGATTTGCCATTATATCTAATTATCTCATAGTTGTTTTTTTACCCTCGAAAAACACCAAGGTACCAATTCCATACTAGAAAAATATGCCCCCTATCATAATACTCCCATCAGACCCTTGCAGAGAAAGTAAGGTAAGATGGATTCATGGCTTCGTGGGGTTCTCACCACAAAGTCGACGTTTTCAATTAGGGCAAAATAAGGTGTAACATGATTCATCCGACCATTATACTCGTTTTCAATATTTAGAAGCCCAGTGTATTCCTTCCCGACATCACTGTTAACGTATTTTTGCATTCCAATAAGATAAGAGTGATTTTTTTTCACATGCACCTTACTATGCATTCCTATCATCTGCAATTTCCTACGCATGGTTCTAATGGGAAAATCTTAGGTTGACAGCTTGTGTCAGTTGAAGCACACTAGAGTACCTGCTTACCCGTAAAATTCAGTGTAGAGGCCACCAATCACGCTCTTCAAGAACTGTGTTCGAAACACTGTTACGTCTTTTAGAGAAAGACTTTGAGTTCTGAATCCAATTTTAGAAAACATTTGATATGGCTGTATTTGAAAACTCGGTGACATTTACTATCTTCGAAATCACAGTGCCTGTTAAACGGGTACAAACAATAAACCCTTTATCGAATGGTGAAAGGTCTGTCGTTTTCCCAATTTTACTTCATTCACTTTGAAAGCCGTTTACCTCATTTTTTGCATCTTACATATGCTAGGCCTCTAACCAAGTGTAACTTCCTTATAAAAAAATATACATACTTCATTCCTAGCATGCATTAAAATGCAAATATCAAAAATTCCTAAGTCATTGGCCGGTGTGTGTATTTTCAATATGAGAAATGAAATTAGTGAGAATGTGTAAAACTGTATATATATATATATATATATATTTTTCTTCTTATTTGAGGAAATGATTTAAAAGCTTTCCTAATTACTCTTTTCCTTATATTGTTGTGTGAAATGACAAACAATAATACTAAAAAATATTAAAAAATAAGTAAATTTACAAACAACAAATCGTTTACCTAATAAAATATTTAAGTAACAGACTATTACTACGAATGTTATTGTTTTTTTCAGAAGGACATATTTTTTTCCTCTTAGGGGTGACTATAGGGCCAAACAAACAAGACCCCTGCCCGGGACGGCAAATTTTAAGGGCAGCATTTGGATTAAGTTTGAAATATATATAAATACTTTTTTGTTGCAAAATTTGAGATATTTTCTGAAATAATTTTGTGTGCAAATTTCGTATTCCATTTAACGTATCTTTTTTTCTACTCTTTATATTTAATGAAATTTTTCTTTTATGTTTAAACTTGAAGGGTTCGAGGTAGGAGTATATGTTGAAACATGAACATGTTTTCACATCTTTCATTAGTTTTACCCCTTTTGCCCCACCCTGGAAGGATGCCACAGCGGACATTCCTTTCCCCTATGCTGTCCTATTCCAGCTATCCTAAAGGAAACAAGGATAATAAGAAGTTTTGGTAGATAGAGAGTTACAGGAGGTGTTTTATTTTAGTCATAAGTGTAGTTACTATAAATTAAAACAAATGCATGTGATCCCCAACATTAGTAGACTATTTTTAAATGAAATTGACCTGCTTAAACAGACGATTCCTTCTCTTTCATTTCACTCGTTTAAAAAAAAACAAGTAATATATATATATATATATATATATATATATATATATATATATATATATATATATAAAGAGAGAGAGAGAGAGAGAGAAGGGGTGGCATTTTCCATTTTTGACCGGGGTGGCAAAAAATTGCTAGAGCCAGCCCTGCCCTGCTTTTATCTTTGATATAGCAGTAATAGAAGTGAATAAAAAATGTGTTAACTCTCTTTAAAAAAACTAAAGTTAAAAATACATTTAAAAGCTATAAAAATTAATTTAAGAAGTGAACTTCCGGTGCGTAAGAGGTATATCCAGGATTAAGGAAATTGATTAACTCTAAAATAGGATGACACCAATGAAAATGTAATGTTAAGAAAAAATTTGTGGATATGTGACCAGCTCTCTAGCATCAATATATTCGATGTGAAAATTTAAATTTCGAAGGTGAAAAAATGCTAGCTTATCAGCGGGATAAATGTTGGCAATCTGATTGGCTGGCAACGTTGGGCGTAGTTTTATTTTTGTTAACTGGTGGAAAGAGAATTTTCGGAGAAAAGAGTACTTCGTGACTCTAGGAGTTCTATGAGTGAGTAATTCTATTCGCCATTGAAACGGTCAGCAATTCTGTATTCGTGCGTGAATTGTTTAAATTCAGATAGAAAAGAAGATATTTTGAAAAAGAAAAATCGGTTACAAAACTGCTGAGGCAACTGCTTGTAGCTTGTATCGGGAATGTATTTCTCAATACTAAAATATTATTGTGCTGGGTAAATATACAGACCTATTCTTAGTACTGAAACATTCTGTGTTGTTAGTTTTTGAAAAACATTAACCTGACAAATTTATTATTCTCAAGCTTTTTGTACTTTTCTGCCATATTTTTCGATCTTTTTGTTAATTTAGTATGATATTTTGTTGTATAGCAGTGATTCTCAAACTTTGAACACTTGCGACCCAATGTTCAATCATGTTTTTCATCGCCCCCCTCCGTACAATAACAGTGTATTAAATTCAATAATACTTTACTTTGACGCTAAAGCTACAATATTACTTAAATTTCTTTAGTGCCACCGACGTATATAAATATCTCGCTCAAGAAGTGAGTTAATTACTCTGGACGTATATATATATCTTTCCGAAGTACGATCTTTTCTGTGAACTGTGATCTATAAAACTATTTCGCAGGCTTTGGAATACAATAAAAGAATCTCTGCAGTGTTTGCGAAGTATTCATTTATTTCAGAAAATTTGCTTATACCTTTTCTACTCCCCGCAATGTACCACATGCGTTTACCTAAGTATTAGACGGTGGCATTGGGGAAAGGGATTTTTAATCGGCATTTAAGGGATTAATTAAAAACTATGCAAATCAACAAGAAAGTGTTCGTTTTTGCATATAATTTTATATATGACAAGTCCATGGTGTCACTGATAGTTATTAAATTTGTTCTTAACTAATTATTGTTATAAATTAGTTTACATTTCTCAGTACTGATATATATTTTATATTAATGTAAATGTGTATTTTATTTTTTATCATGTCAGAGTGGATTTTGTTTGTATACTTTTAGTAAATTAATAATTTTTAAATAACTTTTGTTTTCGACTTTTCAATATGCTCGGGCCCCCTTGTAGGGTTATGACCTCCCCAAGGAGGCGCACCCCGCAGTTTGAGATACGCTGTTGTAAGGTTTCAGATTGAACAGAAAGAGGTTACAATACGCCAAAGCCTAAAAATAAGCGCATAGATAAGCAACTTATTTGATTCATACAATATATGTTTTCTGCATCGATTAGTTTTCTTATTTGCTTCACATTTAAAACCAACACAAAGGATTTTAGCACTGAACCCCAAAATTTTGGACATTTATGACAAATCTATACGGAACTTTATCACTAACCTTCTGAGTCGACCTTTTTAGGGAAATTTAATTCCCTACCTATTTCCAATCAACTCCAAAAAGAGGACAGGATTCCTTGTTATATATGCAGATTAGATAAAGTATTTAAGTCAAACGGAATAGTAAAGTGAGAGCAGTAGGAGAGAGAGAATGAAGCAGAAAGTTATAGTGAAGTTAAATTGAAGTTTTCTTGTTGGATAATTTAATCTCGGAGAAAAGCTGAGTTGAATTGCCGTGTGGTAATTATTAATTAAAATTTATTATTACGAGTGAAATTAAAATTAAATGTTCAATAAGAACATTAAATATAATTCTGGGATCTCTTATCGTGGTAATCTCTGCGTGATCGTTATTTTAATTGTTAATTAATTGGATCATTAATTATTTAAGTTAATTTAAAGGAGAAAAAAACCTCAAATACTTTAAAACCTCATAATACTAATTAGATATATTTGTTAATAAGTCTTTGATTCTATTTGGATAAGATAACCAAATAAAGAAAGTTGTTTATAAAAATGGCTACTGGTTCTTATATGACTCCTATTTATTCTCGTTCTCAAAGTGAGGTCCTAGGAGATCATCACACATTGATCAAGTGATGAAGACGATATCTATGCTGAGCCCTTTTCAAATTTAGTTTCTAGAAATTAGGAGAAAAATTTAATATACTTTGCTTTTAGTATTTTTTGTTAACTTTTTGTTGGAAACTGAGTGATGTTTTCAATATATAGATTGCACTTGGTGTTATAAGACCAAATGAATTTCTAGCTATGGAAAAATATGTTAAACATATTTATTCTCATTTGGAAGAAGGTAGCTTCTCTTTATTTTTAAGACATCTGAAACAATTTTCATTTATAGTACCAGTCTCTTAGTTCCATCGTCTATTAAATGAGCGAGCTATTTTCTTGTGCTGCTGGCTTTTTGAGATGGTATCCTTTTACTTCCAGATAATTGATTCTTCAAAAATTGCATGATATTTAATAAAGAAGGACAAATCAGAGAGCCTTGTGGTTCCTCTGACCACTTTAACATTAATATTTCTTGAAAGTAACACTAGAATATGAAAAATTATTATTACGAAAAAATACCTTTTTTCTCGAATACATAAATACAATGAAAATCACTTACCATGAAACAGAAGGGATTGAAATATTGTTTTTGAGTTGAAAGGTATTGGAAAGAAACCATATACTAACAAGTTTATTAGAGTTACTTTTACTTACATAGATATGCATATATGCGTATAGTCATTAAAAATCAATGAACCAAAATTATTCACAAGATCTTAAAAAAAATAATATAAAAATTTCAATTTTTTTAAAAAATAAATCATTTATTGACTTTTTGGAAAACAATCTGATATTTTTTGCGTTGTATTTTATGCATCAAACACTCAAGAAACTGTTCGATATAGTTCATTTTGATATTCATTCCTCAATTCAAATTCGTGGCTAAATAACTGCGCTTACTTTTCATTATGTTTCAAATTTTGATACGTGGGAACAGGTGCTGCATTTTTCCTTTCATTTTCTTCGTTGGAATCTGCATCAACGATATTATTTGACCTTTGAACAATCTCCAAAATGTCTTTGTCTGTCATGAATTCTTCCGATAATACAATAGGACAGTTCAATTGGGCTGGTGTTTTCCGTATTTTGTTCATTCTCATTCCATTCTTTTCGCATTAAACCATTTTCGTTTTGTGTTAAGAAAAATATAAATGCATGAAAATACATAGTAGTTTGTCAAGAATGTTGTATTATTTCGTTTTAATAGATATTTCACATCTTACGCATTTTCGCCTTAAAAGTGTTTTATTTTACTAAAGTAATCTCTCATTTAGGTTTATCTGTATTAGAACGAGGAAAGTGCTGGTATATTCGCCTCTTATTATGAATGACGTCTAAAATTAACTTTTTATTTTTAATGTTTTTTTTGTCTCTTGCCTAGAAAAAGAGAAGAATGATATGCCAAATGAAATAAAAATCAACAACGTGAGGATGTAACGTTGCACCTTACGATTGATTGGTAGTTTCAATACATGCAAATTACAAACATTTTAAACTAAAATAAATTAAATGTAAATTAAACAAAAATATATGTTGATACTATCAAATTTTGTGAAATCCTAACAAATGCATAAAAGACACACACTTTATTTTTAATGAATACGAAAAGTATGCATACTGAAAATAGTTTACGATGTAGTTAAGGAAATATGGAACCAAAATAAAAAATATATACTGAGAATAAACTTCAACTTCCATTAAAGTTAACTTTAATTCTACTTAAGGATCATCAAAGTCTTCTAATAATTATTTGATATACCTTTGATGGAGATTCTCATTTTCCAAATTCAAATGGAAAGTACTTTAATTGAAAATATCGGTTTAATTAACGGATGTTTGCTTTCGAAGCAAATTGATCTGAAGAATTTTTCTTAGATCGAAAATCGTCTAATTGCTCTCAAACCATTTTCCTATAACTCGATTTTGCCTTAAATTAAGATTTAAACATGAAAACTAAATATGTGAAGATGAGAAGCAGCATGAAGGGAAAAAAAGATGAAATTAATGATAAGTTTACTTGATGATGGAACAATGGAAACGATTAGAAAATTTGTTGCGACATATTTAAAGAAAATAAGTTTAGTTTTTTAAAAAAATAATGTTCATTTTCATTATAAACCTATAATGTTACAATAAAAAAAACAGTGCATATTTCTGAAAAAATGATGTATGGTGTAATATTATAATTCAAAGTTGCTTTTCAAAAATATAATTTGCTTGTAATGAAATTCTTGGAAAAAAAATTATAATTTAATCAAAAATAATGTTAATCTGTTAACGGTTGAATTATTATAAATGTCAAATTTTCTGAATTCAAATATATATATATATAATCCAATATAAAAAATTCAATATATAATTATATACATATATATATATAAATTTATACATATCCACAAATATATAAACGAAAAAATATAAAAATAAATATATAGTTATATACCTAAGATAACTAAAATTAGGAAGAAGGCACAGTAGTATAATGACAAATTCCTGCACTTAGGAACCAGGATTGCAGGTTTAAACAAGTTTTTCGTCCAGCCAACCTTCACCTGTAATTTGTCATACTATGTACCAAGAGGAAAAGAAAGAATTATATATGTAGAATTTAAATATTAAAAAATCATTAAACTAAATAACAATTAAACAAAAACATATGAACAAAAACATAACCTACTAATTCGGAGTGTAAACGATGGCCAAGAGTACATCAACAAGAAATGTGTTCCCGCCAAATACGAGGGGTGAGAGCAGAACCGCTTAAAATTAATTGCGATACGATATTAAGAAAAATTATATATATATATATATACATTATATATATATATATATATATATATATATATATATATATATATATATATTACTTTTAAAAATCATAAAAATAATAATCATAAAATTAGTGTAAAATATAAAAGAAACGCAATATATATATAATGGGTGTTTTTTGAGAGGTATAGAACTTTAAATTGCAATATAAAACAACGATGTATTATTCGATTGACATGAATTTTTTTTATTCGAAAGATAATCTTGTGGCATTACATTTTAAATATGATTTCTGGCATATGACTGCCACGGCTGGCCCGGATGTAGTCCAATCTGGACGTCCAATTTTCGATGACTTTTTCCAACATTTGTGGCCGTATATCGACAATAACTCGGCGAATGTTGTCTTCCAAATGGCCAAGCGTTTGTGGCTTATCCGCATAGACCAATGACTTTACATAGCCCCACAGAAAATGGTCTAGCGATGTTAAATCACAAGATCTAGTAGGCCAATTCACAGGTCCAAAACGTGAAATTTGGTGGTCACCAAACGTGTCTTTTAATAAATCGATTGTGGCACGAGCTGTGTGACATGTTGCGCCGTCTTGTTGGAACCACAGCTCCTGGACATCATGATTGTTCAATTCAGGAATGAAAAAGTTAGTAATCATGGCTCTATACCGATCACCATTGACTGTAACGTTGTGGCCTTCATCGTTTTTGAAGAAGGATTCCACCAGCCCATAAAGCGCACCAAGCAGTCATTTTTTTTCTGGATGTAACGGTGTTTCGACCTACACTTGTGGATTAGCTTTACTCCAAATGTGGCAGTTTTGTTTGTTGACGTAGCCATTCAACCAGAAGTGCGCTTTATCGCTAAACAAAATCCCCTTATGAAAATCGCGCGCGCGACCATTATTTTCGAAATAAAATTGCACAATTTGAAAGCGTTGTTCAGGCGTGAGTCTATTCATGATGAATTGCCAAACTAAACTGAGAATAAATCACTTGACAGCTGTTAAATCGGTCGCCATCTTGGAAAGTAAAGCCAACTTAAACTTCTATACCTGGAAAAAAACACTCAGTACAAGAACAATATATTGAATTCAATAATACTATACTTCGACGCTAAAACTACAAAAAATACGACCTTAACCTCTTAAGTTCCAACGACGTATATAAACGTATCGCTCATTTAAAGCGTTAATATCTCTGGACGTATACATACGTCTTTTTGAAGTACAATCTATTCACTGCAATGCTATCAATATAATTATTCCGAAGGCTTTAGAATGCAATAAAAGGACCTTGACAAAGTTTGCGAGGGATTTAATAATTTCGGATTATTTTCTCTTCTTTATGCTCCCCCCCAATACACCACATACGCTCTCCTACGTGGAAAACGAATCTTGTAAATTTTAATTGGCAGTTAAGGGATTTAATTGTCAGTTAAGGGATTAAATATAAGCCGTTCCGATTATAAATATAAGTGTTAATTCTTGTATATAATTTATATACGACAATCCCATGGGACAGTCTGGGGGTGTTCACTGGAAATTATTAAACTTGTTCTTAACTTAGTTTTGCTAAATTAATTATAAAATACATTCTGTAGCACTGATCCATTTATAAGTGTAATATATCAATGTAAATGTGTATTTTATTTTGCATTGTGTCAGAGTATATTTTGTTTGTTTACTTTCAGTAAAGTAATAATTTTTTAATAATCTTTTGTTTTCGACTTTTCAATATGCTCGCCTTCCCCTCGTAGAATTCTCATGCCCCCCCCCCACAGTTTGAAAAACACTGACATATGCACATGTCCGGGACACTCAGTGCACTTGTTGAGCGAAAAGCAGATTTACGCACGCGGCAGTTAAAATAAGGTTAAAAGGTACACATATAAACACTTCGATGGAGGGACTGTTTACAAACGTCACCCTAAAGAAACACGAGGGTTATTGAGGATGGAATTCGTAATTTTGAGCCCTGGTCTAGTGACGAAGCTGACATCCCCTTCCCAAACAACCTTGATTCACAAAATGGAAGATTGGGTTTCATCAGATTTAACGTGAAATAACCCCTCGACACGGTGAGTCTTTAGTGGCACCTGAACACGAACCCGTTACTACAGCACTTCTCAAACTTTCAATATTTGTGACACCACTCTCAAATCATAATTGTTTTGTATCCTTTCCATACAATAACAATATATTGAATGCAATACATTGCTAAAATTACCATACGACCTGACCCTATTTATAAATTTTACACATTACCAAATAAAGTATTATATAAAAACGTTCTTTATCTAACTTTTAAGTAAAATATATACTTAGTAATTTACTTTTTGTAATATGATCAGTATTATATTACTTTTTGTTTTTAGGATTTAATTAGCACATCTTACAATTAACAGATTATGTATATTTCTGTAATTTGAGGATGTATATTGCTCTCTCTTTCCTTCCTTCTCTGGTGAATTAATAATATGTTAAAATATATCTTTTCGACTTTCAAGTATACTCTCATCCCCCACGTAGGTTTCTCATGCACCCCCTAGAAGGCGCGACCCACAGTTTGAAATTCGCTGCGTGACTATAGCCAGTCATAGGTTCTGCATAACCACTAAGATAAACTGCCATTCTTCCCTTCAAAAGCAAAATATTTCTTAAGAATTAATAAAGGAAAACAAACGAGGATTCGAAAGGTAATCCCTATTTTAAGCATTAAGGCTACAGTGGACAGTTAAAATGTGGAAAATTGACTAAAACATCGAAAATATTTTTTGGCTTATTTTAATATTATATTAGCTTCTCTATCAAACGCAAAAAAAATTTTTTGGTTTCATGCATTTTTTACTGAGTTATGGGATAGTTCCGATTCAGTCATTCATGACCACGCCCCTCTGTTTACATTCTGATGTCATGCTGACAAAGCTGTCATGTACTTTGACAGTACGAATTTTATTTACTGTAGACATAGCCTCTCTAATTTTTATTTTTAAATGTTAATTTATCAAGGTCTGGATGGCAACAATTTATTTTAACTGTATCTGAGACCTAAATCGGCATTATTTGTTTACATTTCGTTCGAACTTGCGTTTGCATTTTTCGTTCAATTTTATTCAAACTTTATATTGATTTTACCAAAAACAAAAAGTTCTTTTCAGAACTAAAGTTCATTTTAAATTGCTTTTGTTATTTAAAATTTTTATAATGGATCTTATATCATCGAGATATAGAAAACCTAAAGGTCGTCCTACCAAAAGGGAGAAAGATGTTGGCTGAAAATAGCAAGAAGCGATGGCAGAAATCTTCTAAAAACTGTTGATGAAAAAAACAGTAATAGTATGGTATTGCAGAGATATACATTGTCTGAACCGAGTATCTTCCCAACCTGAGGCAAGCTATATTTTCACCCACAAGGCTGTGTTTTCTGAGTTATTGCAGAAAGTTCTTTGTAAATATTGTACAAACTGTACCTTGTTATAAAACAACACCATTCCATGGGGTATTCTACAAAGATGGAACTTTTATGCGAATCACATGTCATGAAAGCTATGGAAGTGTTTCTTCAAGTTTCCAAGAAGAGGCCAAAAATTCACATGATATAAACAGCAAACTGGTGAGTGCCTTCCTATCCATAGGCAGAGGGCATGCTGCTTTGGAAACGTTTTCATCTGTGCTCAACATCCCAACAATGGACCGAAAAACATTTGCCAAATGCATGCACAACTTATTCGTGAAAAACAAAGAGGTGAAGAAAAAATGCTCGAAATGTCACATCAAGCTGCTAGAGAAGCTCACGTAAAAGTTGATGCTTCTCTAAAAAATCAGGAAATAATTGATGTGAGTGTATCATATGACGGTACTTGGCAAAAGCGAGGACATACATCTAACTTAGGATTAGGAATAATCATCGATATCTTTAGTGGACTTGTCCTTGACTTTGAAGTATTGTCGAAATACTGTCATAATTGTGTAGTTGCTGGTCGAGATATGGGAGTCGATAGTGCGGAGTTCCACAAATGGCAAAAAGGACATGCGGATGAGTGTGACAAAAATTTCGATGGAACTTCTGGAGCCATGGAGATGCACGCTGCACTAATTATGTGAAGGCGATCAATTAGTGATTGCCAAATGAGATTCGTTTCCATGCTGAGTGATGGTGACTCAAAAACTTTTCAATTTTTGTCGGACAATAAAATATATGGTTCTGATATAAAAATCGAAAAGGAAGAGTGCCTTAATCATATTGCAAAGAGGCTGGGCACATCGTTACGCAACAAAGTGAAAGAATGGAAGGTGAAAAAAGTGTTTCTTGGTGGGCGTAAGCAGGGAAGCCTTACAGATAAAAACATCACAAGGTTGCAAAATTACTATAGAAAGGCAATAAAAGATAATGTCCCTGATACCGATAAATGAAAACTGCTATAAATGCCAGCCTGATGCATTGCTCGTCAACTGACAAAAAGCCTATGCATGGTAAGTGTCCTGAAGGGGAATCATCATGGTGTTTCTATAAAGAGCTATAGCCAAAGGAGAGACCCCATGGTCACACAGTTCCATGAAAACTTACTTGTCGCCACAAGTAGTGGAGAAATTAATTATGCCTGTTTATCAACGTTTAGCTTCAGACACCATTCCTGAAAGATGCGTAGCAGGCAAGACGCAAAATTCGAATGAAAGTCTGCACAGCTGCATTTGGCGAAAAATGCCCAAAAAAGAGGTATTCGTCTCCAAAAGGAGGCTCGAAATAGCAGTAACGGATGCCATTGAAAATCACAATTTGGGCTATGTAAAATCTCTTGAAGCGAAAGAGGACTCATGTCTAAATGACAGTTTTTCTTTGACTATTGCAGAAAGACAAGATAAACGACGCATTTCTCAGAATATTTCTACAAAACAAAAAAGGAAAAAGAGATGCCACGAATACAAATGCAGCCTATAGTGCCGGTGCTTTTTTAAATTTTTTTATCAGACTTAGCAAACAGTTTTCTTGTTATGTGTAATTAGGATTTGTTATTTTTTTTGAATTTTGTAATTTAATTGTATTGAAATACTTTTTTACTCATTGTGATTAATGAAATATATAATATATTATCTGGTTGATGAATTAATAATGAAATACATTCTGTTAATTTACTTTAGATTTTTTATTGGAATGTTCTTGCTTACTTCAATTTTTATCACTATATATATTACATGTCAATGTAATATATCTGACTGTTACAATAAATATTGCAGAATCTTATACATATATTCTATGTTTATCTTATCTTTATGATATTAGTGTTTTTCAAATTTATATGAATGTCTTTAATTGTTTTTAAAAAAACTAAGTTTTTTCCTTTAGAATAATAATAGCTTTTCTAAAAAATGAAACCTTCCTCGAAAGCATTGAATTTTTGTAATTTAATCTCTTTGAAATATATTTTTACTCATCATGATTAATGAAAGATATAATATACTATCTGGTTGAGATAAAACAATGAGAGAGAAATACATTCTGCTAATTTACTTCAGATATTATAAGAAAGTTCTAGCTTACTTCAATTTTTATCACTGTATATACCACGTGTCAATGTGACTGTTACAATAAATATTGCAGAACCTTATGTATATATATTCTGCATCTATCTTATATTTGTATGATATTAGTGTTTTACAATTTCAAATTCATATTTATATCTTTAATTTTTTTTAAAAAAAAAATAAGTTAATTTCCTTTAAAATAAAAACTGTTTTTCTCAGAATCAAAAATTTGCCTCGAAACCAAAACTCAAAATGTTTCATGCGTTGCAATTTTTGTCGAATTATAACAAAACTTTCCAAACGTATTCATCTAATGTATACTTATAAATTCTTGGATGCATTGTAGTAATAGTGATAGGGTGAAAGAAATTAAAGTTTTTATGTAGGAAATCATTAAAATTCTTGAAATTTTTATATAAAAATTTGCGTTTACCCATATTTTGTAAATTATCATATAAAACATTACATTGTATGCATACATTTGTAAAGAATTGCTTAAAGAAGTTAAATCAGGTGAAAATATGAAATTTAAAAAAATCAAAACGCATGGAACGTTTTGAAATTTTGAAATTTTCGTTAAAAATTTTTTTTTTTTAATTTTAAATTTCTTAAAAACTAATCATTTTTTTCTCACCAAATTTTATATGGTTTTAGTTCTAAGTGACATACAGCCAGTAAAAGTTTGGGGCATGTGTGTAAAAAATTAAAATTTTTTTTTTTACTGTCCACTGTAGCCTTAAGTCAATTAACAGAATTGCAAAAAAAAAAAAAAATCTTTCCCAAACATTTGCATACTTTTTCCAAAATGACATTGGAGTTGCAGTCAATGACGGATATGGTCAAGAATTTATAATCGAAGTTTTGTGGGAAGTGTGAGTCCTTGTATCACTGTGTGAACATCCTTCTTAAACAGAGGGTCGATTAATGCTAAATATGCCGAAACTAAAAGTCCTTATATTGGCGTAGAGTGGTAGTTTGGAGAGAGAAACAAGCTCAGGTGACGTTCTCATCAGTTGACCAAGGTTGAAAATTACGAAGTTCATCGCCTTACTTTGTAATGCGCCCCTTTAATATAACTCTCACTCTTTCCAAAATAATATTAAAAGGTATTTGGAAAGAAGAGGAAAAGGTAATAGAAATAAATTGCTATTCTTGCTTTGCATCTTTCAAGCATGCGCTCCATATTTTAGCATTCCGAAAAGTTAAAATACTTCTTTATAAATTAGTTAGTACTGCGGCTAAATGTATAGTGTTATACATATAGCTAAAGAGCATACTGAAGTCTGTTTGAATGCTTTATAAAAAAAAATTAAAAAATACCATTTTATGTTTGTATTGTAAGTTGCTGAAATATTTCGAAAATTAAGATGACAAACATGTTTCTTTGACTCACATTTAAATTGCCTCCAGTAAAACTGAAAAAAATTGTACTTTATGTTTTGAAGCTAGGAAGTTCTTCAGCATCAGCTTTTGGAGAACTAATGGACTGAGACCGGTTAAGTATATAAATTTTCACCTGCAATTTCATGAATAATGTATTAAAATGAATAAATTAATCGGTGTGCAATAAGAAAGACTTTTCAAATCGTTTTTTTTTATTATTATTATTGAGAAAATTAAAAAATCCTCGTGCATCCCAAAGTATCACACGGGGAATTACAGAAGTAAGCAAGAAACACACATCACAAAGGAAAGCAGGAATTTAAAGTATGTATTGTATGCCCATACAATACAAACATCCATGCCTTCTCCGAGATTCAAATCTAGGCCCTATATGGCACCGTATTCAGCGTCGCCGATCAATATACTGGATGGGTGTCTACTCTCAAATCGTTTAGAGGATTTCTTGAGCTGTCGACAGGCTTGAAGATGGCCAGTCTCAAGTGTAATAACTTTATGGGGTTACAAGGGGCACAGAAAGCTTTCTACCGGCAGTCTAATCAATTTCAAACAAGTGGTCAGCAACCAGGAATTTCGTCCAAGGCCGGCATACAGCAGCGAGGTCTACGCAGTATCGCTATTTTGCATTACGCACACTACGACATAGGCCGACAATGGATCTTCAGCTTACTCTTGACCTTGCTGCTGTGACTGGAAAAGAATTTTCAGTCAAACAGTCCACAAACGTCTTGCAAAGACTGGCCCTTATGCCTATCGTTCATTCTTGTTTGTCTTTGATGGCATCTAACAGGAAGAAAGGCCGGTTATTGAGGTACTGAAAACAACACCATTAGGCACCACAAGAATGATGGCACGTTATTCTCAATGATGAGACGAGATTTACTAGAAAAAAGTGATTTTCTTCAAATTTTCATCTGGAGAAAAATTGGAAGGTTGCTTTCTCTCTCTCCTATATAACATCATTTGGTGACAAAGGAATCCTCATGTGATACAACATAAAATTGGGAAGATATACACCGTTTTATGGCTTCGATGCAGGTACTGACATCTCACAACGTCAGAGGAGAGAGGTCCCTGAAGCCTATATGTGAGATTGCTCTGTATGCTATGGACCTGGACGACATTTATATGACCTCAGAGTACTCAAATTGTCGATGAATTTCATGAAGGGGATATATTCGCCATATAATTTATATATAACCCTCGAGGTCTCCATACCTCAATTCTATTGAAAATTTTAGCAATGGTTTAGAAAGAGCCATTTCACAGTGTAGCTTCCTCACAGGGCACCCCATCCCCAAAATTTTATAATCGTTTTCCAAAGAATAGGATTTATTCCCTCAAATATTTATTGAAACCCTCAAAATCAGTATGACAGCTAGTAGCGAGTCTGGTACGCTGGTGCAAAGATATCACAGCTGGATTTGAGTTGTGAATTATTGCAAAGAGATCACAGCTGGTTTTGAGTCATGTATACTGGTGCAAAGAGAGGTCACACTCCATATTAGACAGATTTTTCCATAGTTAAGGTATCCGACTACGTTCGGAGAACTTTTTGAAAACTGCAAAATGTAAAAATCTTGTTGCATTATAAGATTCATTTTTTTCTTAATAACATTCAAAATTTCAGTTAAAATTAAATCCCCGGAACACACTTTTTAATAAATTAAAAAATTTTTACAGAAATTTTAATAAAATTTTAATATTTTTCAAACACTCCTACTTCGTAAAAAATCTACATATTTCAAAGTTTTTCATTGCAATTTACTTCTTGACCATCTTACTAGAGAGAATGACCTATTATATTTAAGTTTGTTAACTGAGTCAAAAGTTGTCATGAATCGAACTTACTAATATCACTTTTCGACAAATTTTTTCTGTTTCTTAATAAAAACATGAGCAATAATAATACTAATTATTATTATTTTACTACGTCCATAGGTCATTCTCTAGCATATGTATTCAAAAACACTTGTACAAAGTTTCACTTATGTACTTTATTAGATTTTAAGATATCATGTTTGAAGTTACGACATTTTATCAAAAAACAGTTTTGAGAAAACACATTTAAAGAATTTAAAAAGACATAACTATTACAAAAATAAATAATATTACCTAAAATGCTCCAGATTTATATGTTACACCTTCATGTTTTTCTGTATTAACAACTTTTCTCTTTTTTAATAGCTCGAATTTTTTTCTTGTAACTTTTGCACTGGGCAAAGAGTGTCGTTTTGAGTCCTCGATACGAGTTTGATCAATGGCTGCATAACCTCGTAAAGTGTAAGACCCAATTTTTATATCTAGGGCTTCTAATACAGACAATAGCCCTTTAAAACCTTTGTTAAAGGTTATTACAGCTATATAAGATCCCAGAGAAAATGTTTGAAGTTCTACAAATATTTCTTTTGGAACTACGTTCCACAGACATCCGTTGAATGCCTCATTTGCATTCTGAGTCTTCCCGTGAAGGCATTTCCTCAAAAGATTTTGATCACATAGCTGAAGATATGTCGGCTTAATTTTGTTAATAATACTCTTGGGAATACCAGCATTTTTGTCGTAAAACACTTTGCCAGCAGATTGTGCTCGAAGGTAGGTACACCAGCTCGGGAGCCCAATGGACACTGGCCATGCATGGGATTGCTTTTACCGGAACAACAATGATAAAAGGCTTCAATCACAGCCCTTTGCATTTCTTCCAAATTACCAATGTTGCTCAATAGCAATACCATAATAATTCTGAATTTTGTCTATAAATGAGTCAGAAAGTTTACCCTTACCTCCAAGTCCTTTTTCCTTAGTTTTTATAATTCTCAGTTTGCTGCCCACTCTCTTTTGAATGTGCCCTATACACTCATATTTTTCTTACGCTATCTATTCCATAGATATCTTTAACAGCTAAATGACTTTTTGAGTCGCCCTCACCATAAAATTCTACATATTGAAGTTTCCTGGTTTCACGGGAACGCTCAAATAGTCTATATGCTCCGACAGGCTCCATGCTTCCAGCTGATCCCTGATGATTGCACGAGCATTGGTGTTTCTTTTTATATGTTTACTTTTTCTGAACTCTTTGATGTGTTACAGTTTCTGCACCATTTCGACATCACTTCTAAATCCAGGACTTTGCCTGTGTCAATTGAAAGAATAGCGACACAACCATTTAACGATGAATGTCCCCGTCTTTGCCATGTACCATCGACTGAAACTCCACATTCCGCAACATCTGAAGTGTTTTCAGTTTTCTAACTTCATCAGCAGCTTCAATCATAGCATTCTTTGATACAACAGAAGCAACATTCAATAATTTTTTCACAAGATCTGTATGCAGCTTTTGACAGTGAAGGAATGTTCAAACTGGCACACAGTTTCTTCGAAGATGAATGGCCTTTTCCAATTATTCTCATTCCCCACACAAACTGCAAATTTATGTCGTTCATTTTATTTGCTTTTCTTGTACTTTGAAAAGCATACACAAGCATACAATTTTTGCACTTCAAAGTCATACCTGAAGATAATCCAAAGATTGAATTTTCATCAACTGAAGATTCACTGACAAACAGGAGGGACAACACAAACAATTGAATACAGTACGTAGAATTTCCACATCAAAGATTCGATTCCCCGACATTTTATCATCTTTAGATGGAATATTTTCAAAAGAGACAGATGTGGTCTTCAACTTCTGCTCACTTACTGTTGGTACATCTAATGGCTTGGTACGTTCTGTAAAACGATTCCCAATAAATTTTCGCTTTTGCGAACGAGATTTTATTCTTGCGATTTCCCATATCAAATAATAACGAGATTATTTTACGTAATATTAAAATACTTTAAATGTTAAATTACGAGAAAAATAGAAAGAATTTTAGCAAAATAATTCAAGAAAAGCCACAGCAAAAACGTAAACAAGCAATACTTTCAAATGAAATCAGAATGATCGTTGCCACTTCTTCAAAACAAAATTCAATACTAAAACAATGGGGCTAAAAGATAGATCATTCTGCAAGTAAAATTATTCAATTTCAGATGAAAAGTTACATAAAAATACACAAAATATGAATACAGAATGCGACTTCCGGTTTCGAAATCGCAGCTTCCGGTTGTTTTTGATGAATATGACTCGTTTTAAAAATGCTGTAACTTTTTTCTAATTATCGTACTAACAAAGCAAGAACAGTTTTAGAAAAAGCAAATCGTTTGAATTTTAATATTTAGCCAAAAAATAAAAATCGAACTTTTCGCCAAAATTGACGTTTT
>BMAU01006193.1:0-246859 GCA_019973935.1 Trichonephila clavipes | reverse complement strand
GAGATTCAGCGGAAGGCAACAGTTCAACAATCAACCTAGGCAGTTTGTACAACAGAATCGACATTTTAACTCGCCCAGAAACGAAAGTAACCAGAGGCAAGGATGACAACTAATTATTGAGTCAATGGTATGTTCCAAGCACTTTTGTACTCTAATTGACACAGGAAGCAATGTGTCATTAATTCCAATAAATTTAGCTAAACAATTAAAAAACATTAAAATTATAAGAAATAGTAATGTAAAAATAAATCAAACTTGTGGGACTATTCAACCCAAAGGTATAATTAAAGTTTATATGAATATTGGATGTATATCTAAGCAAATAGATTTGTTTGTAATTGATACTGAATTGCCTTATATTATTTTAGGACTGAGGCATATTTACATTTATTTAAGCTTGACATTAGTATTCGTAACATGTGTATTTTTCAATGTGGTAAAAATTTAAGTAATATTAAATATGTAAATAAGTGTGTTGGTGAGTTGAGAACATATCATGGGACATATTGTAAAAACTCATAATAATGATCAAAAATATGAACTACTATAATGTGCAGTAATAGAAGATAATATTAACGTTAAGAATAATAAAGGTTTAGATCAAATATCAGACAGCTGAAGCTGATCTGAAAAGATTGTTTAACCCAGCCATGGTTGTTGGACACAATACCAGACAAACTAGTGAGCAATGGGAGATTTAACCCAACTTCTTGACAAATTTCAAACCATATTTTCACAAAATAAGTATGATGTAGGTTGTATCAATTTAGAGCCACAAAGAATTCATTTAATTTCAGACCTTCCTATAACTTTACATATATAGAAACAGTCAACAAGAATCAAGAAATACAAACACAGATGAAGAATTGTTAAAGCAGGTTTTATTAGACCCTCATAGCCCACATATGCTGCCCCTGTAACTTTAGCATACAAAAGGATGAAGGGAAAGATCAGATTATGTATCGATTATAGAAAACTAAATGAAATCACACGAAAGATTCACCCTGTACCTCTGATAGACTTTGTAATTGATAATTTAACTCATGCTAAATTTTCTCTACGCTCGACTTAACAAGTGGTTATTGGCACATTAAAATTCATGAAAAACACGCAGAGAAACTGGCACACCGCAACTAATTTTGGACTCTATGAATGGTTAAGACTTCCATTTGGCTGGAAAAATTCACCAGCTGTTTCCAAAAGAACTATAAGACAAATTTTACAAAAATATCAGTTAACTTTTGCTTTAAACTATTTTGATGATATAATAATTTTCTCACAATCTTGGGAAGAGCATTTAACTCATTTAGATACAATATTTCAAATATGTAAAAAGAAAAAACATTAAACTTAAAAATCAAAATGTCAGTTTGCACAGGAAAAAATAAAATTTTTAGGATATGAAATAACACAAGGTCATTATTCCCCAAGTAATCCAAATATTGAAACAATAAGAAAATTAGTACCACCTAAAGATGTGAAAGAACTCCAAAGATTTCTTGGTTCCATCAATGTTTATCAAAAATTTATTAAAGATTATGCAAAAACTTAGAGTACCATTAAATAAATTACTTAAAAGATGCAATTTGGAATTGGTCACATGAATGTCAAGAAGCTTATCAAAGTTAAAGAATTGTTTAATATCAAAACCTATACTTAAATTATACAACTCACAATATCCATGTCATGTATTTTGTGACGCAAGTCAGGAATCAATAGGTGTAGTCTTGAAACAACAACACCCAGATGGAACACTTTACCCCCATAGCTTATCACTCGAGACAATTACTTAAACATGAAAAAAATTATACAATTTCAGAAAAGAGTGTTTAGCAATTATAGATGCCTTTAGATAAATTCCACTGTTACCTACATGGATCCAAATTCACAATACATACTGACCATGCTGCTTTACAATGGCTTAAAAGTGTAAAACATTTAACTGGACGTTTATTTCGGTGGAGTTTAAAACTTTCTCAGTATGAATATTCGATGGATTTATATAAAAGGTAAATTAAATGTTGAAGCAGACATGTTGTCGAGGAACCCTGTATGCCATTATATATCACCCATTTGTCATTTTTAAATACTGATGAAATTATTAAATACCAAAAAATTCAGAGAACATTATTAATGATCCAAAATATATAAAAAATTAATGATGTATTAACAGTTAAGAAAAAGAATTTAATTAAAATTGTAGTACCGTTATCTTTGAGAGAAAAATTAATTACAACTGCACATGAACAATTTGGTCACCCAGGTGTAAAAAAGATGTTAAAATTAATTTCTCCAATTTACTACTGGAAAGACATTATATTAGACATTTCAAATTTTGTTAAATGTTGTGAAACATGTCAATTGAATAAAAAGTCTACACAAAAAAAAAAAGTATGGATTATTGCAAGAAAGTTCCTGTAGCAGAAAGAAACCATTTTGAAATGATCTCACTAGACACTGTAGGAGATTTAATTATCATAATTCACAAAAGAAATACCTGCATATTGTTCTGGATCATGCTACCAGATATGCTTGGACATTTTCCATCCAAAAGTGTCACTTCTGAAACTTATACAAATTGCTTAAAACAAATTTTTCAATTCAATGCCCAAAACAACTTTTAAGTGATAGAAATGCTGCATTCACTTCATCTAAATTTAAGAAATTCTTAAAACATCATAATATTAGACAATTACTAACTTCAGCAAATAGACCACAATGCAATGGAAAGAATGAAAGAGTTAATCAGACATTAGTAGCAAAATTAAGATGTAAAAGTTAATTCAACTACAAAAAACTCCTTGGACAAAATTATTAGAACAAGTTACATATGAATACAATAACTCGCCACATGATGTTACTGGCTTTCCACCTGCATATTTAATGTTTGGAACTTTGCCATATGATTCGCCATTACCTAATCAAGTAAAATTAAACTATCCACCTATACAACAAGCTAGACAAATTGCAGTAAACAGAACAATTAAGCATCATAAGATAAATAAACAAAGGTATGATAGACATTATGTTGATGCAAAAAATTTAAAGTTGGAGATTTAGTCTTATATCAAAATTTCTCATACCCTAATTCAAGTAAACTTCAATCTCCTTATAATGGTCCTTTTAAAGTTGTCAGAAACTCTCAAATGTTACTTATGAAATAGATAAACCAAATCAATATACAGGAAAATTAACAGATATTGTTCATTCTACAAGATTAAAAACCTTTTCATTCAAAATCCAATTTCCAATTATGCTGAATTCTTATTTATATTTTATAGAGTTTGTTTTCTCAAACACATTGGGGGGAAAAAGTACATTGTAATTTTAGGAAGAAGTGCATTGTGATTTTAGAAGAAGTGCATTGTTATTTTTAAAATAATAATAAAAGTTGTGTCTAAAATTTGAATTTAAGACTTGTTTACATTATGAAAATCAAAATTTAATGTAATTGAATTTGTATTGTATCTTTATTCATAATGAACACATTATTGAAGACTATTTAAAAAAAAAAAAAAAAAAATAACTGAATTATGGACTGTATGAAAACATTGTGATGAGGTCATTTTTACGATACATTGTGTTAGAGTAATTTCATTGTGATTATTTGTGATCAGAGTATATTCTGAAAAAGTTAAAATATAGTATGTGATGTTATGAAGATTTTATTATGGTTGTATGTTTTTGAAATGAGTTGATTGAGTAGAGATTCTAATAATAAACAAAAGAACTGTGTGATAAACAATAATTGGATGATGAACATTGAACTATGATTTTTCCAAGACAGGACTGTGAAACATTACATTACATTGATTGAACTTTTACCTGTACTTGATATATCTGAAATACCATATTTTTCTTTGCATTTTATATTTCTAGTGATATTTTGATATAATGTTGATGTTGTGTTTATTTTGATAAATTTCTGTGTTATAGTTATGTAATCTTTTCTTTTTTGGGAGCTCCTAAAATCATGTTGCTGTTAGTTACTCCATGTATGTCTTTTTTATGTATTTACTTTACCATTATTCCTAAAATCATGTTGCTGTTAGTTACTCTCCATATATGTCCTTTTTTATGTATTTACTTTACCATTATTCCTAAACTCATTTTGCTATTACTTATTTTATATCTATTCTTTGTATGTATTTATGTACTCATTATATTCCAACATTCAATACCATTTTGAAGTACTTGTAACTTTTCAACATTTATCACTTTATTAACATTGTTTACTATTGATGCACATTTAGTGAGAATTTCACTTGATCTTATGTTATGTTGTTTAGCACTACTATATTTTTGAATGTCTAATGTGAATTATCTTTATCTTATGTTGTTTTCTCTTAACCTCATTATTATTATAGTCATAGTGGAAGTATTAGATGTGTGATATTTTTCAGAAAACAATTCTATGTAACACAAAGTTTTATACCAAATTTTTGATACTTTGTTATTCATTATTGCTATTTTTTTGTACATGTTAGGATTCACCAGCCCACTCTTTTACACAATTATTATATCTTCTAGATTTTTATTTCATTTAGGGAATTTGATATCATTGAAATATAATTTTTTTCCCTGGGGACTTGCCAGTCAGAAATGGCCAATCTGGCTGTGCCAGACTTCAGCGGAGGGGGGGAAATTTGTCAGGTTTGAAAGTTTAGGTTCAAAATTAAAGGAAGTAATAAATGAAAATAGAGCGAACTCTTTACCATCGCGTAAGGATTTATGAGTAAACAAGCCTGTTAAAAGGAGCAACGAGCGCTGACGAAGGCGAACGCATACTAGGAAGGACTTGGCTGGTGTCTCCTCGCAGCGATGTTGTATTTGGTAACACCCGGTTGCGCGGCAAAAAGGTCCGCCATGTTAGATTATATATGATGAAAGCGTAATAAAGGAATATTGTGAAGATGATGCCCTCTTCATTTTACCAGCAGGCCTGGGGCCTGTCATATATATATATATATATATCACGATTAATATGCATTATTTCATCAGGTTCTTCAATTGCTTGATCAGTTTCATCTTCCTTCAATAGAGATCACAGATGCCCATTTTTTTATTCTGCTCATTTACATTTATAAACCATAATAAGTTGTACAACACAGCAATTAAAACCACAAAGTTAATCGTAGGGGAAAGTATAGCATATTCATAGAAAATATTTCTGAACAAAAGTGGTCGTGAAGGGAACTCGATCAAAACAAGTACCTTGATTGTAAAAATCGTTTGCCACTCTCAAAAAAAGAGGCATAAATGTGACAAATTCATTTTAGTTTCCATTAAGACTGTCATATCGGAGGATACTGTCAAGAAACTGTTAACGAATAAACAGTTTTACCAGAATTTGGAGTGATTCAGCGCCTCATGCGACCGCTCCCATGAAAAATGTATTCGATACAAAAAACATCGATGTCAGTTATAAAAAAATAATTGTGTAAAAACGTTTTTATAATGCAATTTCAGATTACTCATAAAAATACATCTTGGCCAATTAATCCTTCAAAGTGCTCAATATGCTTATCCATACATCATAAAACTCATTTACATGGGGAAAAAAGCAACAGAAAAATATTATTTACAACTTTCCCAAAAGAAAAGTAGACGGAGTTAAGCATACCAGTAAGTTTGAAGGTCAAAGAGATGATAATCAAAAGTACTATTCTAGAGGTTACAAGAAACGTAATAAAAAAATCTCTCATCGCAGGATTACAGCAAAGCAAACAAAATATCTTTTATTTTGTTTTGGGATCAAAGATAGCTAATGAGCGTTTGAAGTGGAATCTTTTGGAAGTGGAAAACCAGATGATATATATAATTTATATCAGTGTAAAATGTGTATTTTTTATTTTATCAGAAAGCATTTTGTTTTACTTCATTCCAAAACATAATTTTTTAAGCCTTTTATATTTTCAAGATGCTCGCGCCCCCCTTGAAGGGTTATCGCGCCCCCCCAGGGGGGCGCGCCCCACAGTTTGAGAAGCACTGCCTTACACAATAACCAAAAAGTCCCTGCCAAACCATGAAAAACACACCTAAATCATTTTGCTTCCTCCTCCGAAAGTCACCTAAGGAACAATACAATAAGTTTCGAAGTGTTCATACTCAGATTAATAGATAATATACTTTAATTCATAAGTCCATAAAACGTGATGCTAATGATCAAGGTGGTAAGGTAAAACAGTAACTCTGCAATAAAAACCAATATTTTGAATTTGAATTGTCATTGGGCTAATGCTGCAACCAGAGGCGTTAGTGGAAAGTATGGTCTACTAGTTCATGGATGCACAGTCACAGCCCCCGCACTTTAATCTCGATAATATTATATGTAGTTATGTAGTAGAATGGGACGCTCTTAACATAGCAGAAAAATCACAAACAAATTTTCCTCAACGGTAGCAACCAATCCTTTGACAACGTTAAAAATCATTTAACTTGCATTTATCTCCCAATGTACTATTCTAGCTGTGAATTTATGATCCTAACTCTCCTGCTTTCTTTTATACTTGTCTGGGAGATAGTTATACGATGTCACTGGACAAAGTTGTAACTTCGAAGGGTGTCTGGATATTTTTGATTACATAATGTAATGCTCTTTTATAAAAAAAATGAATATGATTATCATGCTTTTATAACTTCCATTCTTAACACTAAAAACTGAAAGAAATATTTACTCTGAATTCATTCAGTCTGCAAATAATCTATTAGGCTATCCTCTCTCTAGAGCTGATTTTCTCTTTTCCAACCAAATTTTCACTTTAAGCTAGAACAACGCCTCCAACCAAATGAATGTCACTGCTAAATAGTGTATAAATAGTCAGGGAGATAGATAATTATAGAGAATATAGTAGATGTTGGGAACAATAATGCCACATTAACCAGCTCATGAGTTATACCTGAGAAGCTGTTTGACAGTTAGAAGATCTCAGAGATCCCACGTTGTGTTCCATTTTCACGGTACCTCCTTCTCACGTTGGTTGAGGTGGATATCTCGTTGATCATTGGTCCTCCTGGGGGATCCAAAAGCAGCATGGATAAAGAAGCCATTAACTTGGACATGAAATGATTATGAACAGGTATTTGCAACAATTTACTTTTATATTAATTTAAACAATAGAACTCAGTATACGATATGCGTATAAGACAAGCTGAAGGGTAAGAATTAATGGGCCCTTTGTAAGCGACTTCCCCCAATGAGGAAGCGACTTCCCCCTGAAGTCGCTTCCTTATTGTCCTGCCTACCTAAAGATGTGGGAGGGAACAAAGCATGACCAAAACTTTCCATGATAAATCTAATTTATTATTATTCAATTGTACTAGTCAACCACAAAGTAAGCCACAAAAGGAAGCCCTAGGAGTGATATAAAGAAAGCAACAGCCCTAAGTGAATAAGCGCACTCAATCAGATCAATTTAACCTTAATCAATCCTAATCTATCGATTCCTAATCCACTAATTTAGTATAGTAGCAACGCACTTTAAGTTAAGTTGTGTAAATCCTAAATCTCATCTTAGTAACGCTGCATTCAGATGCTCTGCTCCTTCTCCCCTACAATTATCAAACTCTAACATTATATACTCTAACTAATTTGCATATCAGGGTTTCTTCTTGAGAGGGATGGCTGTGAATTAATCGTGAATGCTAGCCCAAAGATTCCCCAAGAGGATTAGTTGGTGAAGGTCGCGTAAAGACTCATCACAACTTATCTGAAATGAGATGCAACTACTGAATCTTGTCGAAGAGACATTGTCCGAGATTCAGGAACTAGTTAATGTGGCAACAAAATCCACAACATCTACTATTATCTATAATCTTCTATCTCCCTCAGTATTAATATTTAGTAATAACACTCATTTGGTTGGAGAATCTGTTCTAGCTTAAAGTGACAATTTGTTTGGACGGAAGAAAACCCTATTTAATGAGGATAAACCTCTCGGATAACTAACTCATTGTTAAAAAGGAACCTTGGTTTCAAAAACTTTATTTAAGATATGAGTGCCCAAAATTTTTTTAAAAAGCTGTGTATTTTACGAGAACAAATTTTTTAAAAAATAGATGCCCTTTAATTAATAGAGCATGTCAATGAATTTCTGACAAACCATTAAAATACGCATTTCTCATTTAGGGTAAAAAACAAAAGGAGACTTGACTCTGCACGATATTTACTACTTCAAATACGCATTTTTCGGAAACATTATTTCAAATAAAAAAATAATTAAAATAACTTAAATGACATTTTAATACACATTTTTTTACATTTCTAGGTAGTTAAGTGGTCGAACATTCTCGAAACTGAAGGCACAGAAGCTGTGAGTCTCAGCTCCGACTCAAACACGTTGGACTTTTCCCTTACGAATAGAAATGGAAACGATACCCTCAAAATGAAAGACACAGCAGAACCTTTCGAAATTTGTCTTGGTATTTCTCCACCTTCCGATGATGATCGTGGAAGCAAGTTGAGGCACGTACAGCCTTCTTTCAATGGTAAAGATGAATTTTTGGTGTATCATCAACTGACCATTGACAAAAGCGGAGCGGCTATGAAAGTAGAATTTATTCCTGACGAAAAACCGTTGTCTTATGTGTTTTTCTATGGAGTAGGGTACAAACCGTCCCTCTTGGTGTACGATGGAAGAGTTTTCCTTAAAAATTTAAAGACAGAAGGAGGTAAATATCAATTGCTGCTTATAACATTTGAGTATTCGCACATTGACAATGAAATAAATGATTATCGCTTTGATAATCATCCTGTATCATAAGGTGATAAACCGTCCTGCTTTGGGGAGGACAGTCCTCCTTTTATAAGTTCTGTCCTTCCTCGAAAAGTGTCCTCCTACATGTCCTTCTTTTCCATATTTTAAAACTGATCTTTTATTCTCTGTATTCAGAGATGAAACAAGCATGTTTCCAAAATGGTCTGAAACAAATATCACAGGAAATAACAGTTTTCCACCATGTTTTTTGACTTCATATTTAGTAAATTGGGTAGATATGGAAAATTGTGTTCAGTTTTTTTATCGAAAGGGAAAGACTTGATATTAAAATCAATGACAATTTTCTGTTTGAAGAAATTTGTAGACTGAATGTATATTTAGATTTTGATAAATTAGAACAATGGGAGAATCAGCGTGGGGGAAATTGATAAAAGATGGGCGGAAATATTTAACCATTTCAAAAATGAACTCATTCCATATATACATTCTTGATGAATTTACGTTGTACAACACTGGAACTAATGCAACAGTTGAAAGAGTTTTTTCAATTGATAATGATTTTTGGACTAGTGAGAAAATCGGTATTGAATGTTAATAGTGCTTACCGTAAAATTCAGTACAAAAGATATTTTTTGCCCTGAAATTTCCGATATATTAGAACCCTTGTGTGTGTGTGTGTATGCGTGCGCGCGCCATTAAAATTAACAATCAATCAACCAATATATTCGAAAATGATATATTGACAAAAAAAATTCCTTCAGTAGAAAAATACTCGTTTAAGGAAATAATTAAAAGGAACGTAAACGTAATTAGCGTATTTTTGTTTGAATTAATAAAACATTTCACATATATTTAAGTTGTCATTTTTTTCTTAAAATTTTCGTCCCCCTTTTCATTATAAAAAAAATGGCCACCTTATGTATCAGCCAAACGCCAGTAAGCAAAATGAGAAGAAAACGGCGAATGTCTGAAAAGATGTGTATAAATTACATATTCGAACAAAAGTAATATATCGCCAATCAATTTCATCTAATTAAAGTCGCGAAATTCCATGATAAACAGCTAATAGTGGAAACCAGTGGCACAAACAGGAATTTTTCAAGGGGTGTGGTCCAGGGTCGAAAGTCCACCATTCTGGTATCATACACCAAAATATCCCTTTGATTCTGTCGATTTTCGGAAACAAAAAAACAGTAAAAATTAATTATAGAATAAATAATTAGCATTAATTTATTATAACAAATAATTAAATTTTAGGTACCATATGCATACATTATAATCAATCGAAAAAAATTAAGGGATATGATCGGGGGTTCTGGACCTGGTGACCTCCCCCTCCCTCTTGTGTGCCCCACTGAGGGAAACCATTCCCACGCAGACGCGAAAACAGTAATATGACAGTATTTTGCGTCATTTTTGAGCGATGTTTTTTTGTTTGGAGAAACTGGTCGACTGTATGATACGTAAGTACCAGAATTAGTAATAATAATTAATGAACTAGGTACTTACGTATTGTGTCGCAATCGCATTGGCTACATTATATGGAGCGAAGGACATGGTTGTCAATTCAGCGCGTACGACGTTTGCGAAAATCTGGTTTTCCAATTGGCGAGTTATCTTGAAGGTTGGTATTGTCGCGATAATACGTAAGCACCATGAACTGTTTTGAATATGGTTGAATATGTTTTATTTTTTTTCTCATGAGGGAGAAAGAGAACCAGTAAAATTTGGGTACTTATGTATTATCTTAACCTATTAGTGATATATGAAACGAAGTGCATGATCGTGTCGATTCAGCAAATACGACACATGCGAAATTGGGGTTGCCAACTTGGCGAGTTATCATGAACGTTGGTGATTGTTGCAATAGTACGTAAGTACCATCATTTGTTTCTTTAAAAAAAATCAGAGCAAGTGATTAGCACTTTAATTTCTATATTACTTTGAACCATACATTAGGGTGGGGGGAAGGGTATACATATTATCACCATGATTTTTAGATTCTTTCTGCGACATCTTATTTTCTTAAACATTTGTGAATTTGAGTAAATTTGCAGTTTCTCTTTTTTCTTATTTAAGGTATAAACTACACTGACCAATAAAGACTGAGTTCGAATGCAAAAAAGTTAGTTTAAAAAATAAACAAAAAAGGAGTTGAATTATGCGTATGAATGGATCTCATTCCTTTCGAGAATTAGTCAGTGTAAATACTATTGTATGTGCGTGTCTGATGCAACTTGGTTTGAACCCTAAAATTTTAATGAAGGGGTAAATTCTTGGGATTTATAGATAGGTAATTATTTGCCAGCGAAAGTATAATTTGTTGTGACCCTAATGTAGTAGGTGAAGTTTGAGTCTCCGAATTAACAGACATTGTTATAACAATAATTTAGTTCATTTTGGTACAAACAATTTGTGATGAATCTGTACGACACTTTATCACTAATACTCTTGGGCACCTTTGGAGATTGTAAATTCGCGTATATTTCCAATCAGCTCTAAAAGGAGAAACCGGGATATGCAAATGAATCAAAGTATTTAATGAGAGTGTTGTAAGTTAGCAGAGAGAAGGCTATTGAGCCCAGAGATACATTGACGGAGTTCTAAGAAGATTCAAGTTGATTGCGTGATTAGTTTCTGGCTGATTATCAGGCCTCGATCAATATTTGGAAAGTTTGATCCGACTGGAAAGGAGTGAAGTAGTAAAAGTCAGGTGATATATAAATTTCAATTATTGGTTCATAAGAGTCAATATATAATAGAGTTAGTGGAAAGTTAATGATTGCTAGTAATTCAAATTGCGTATATCTCTCGGTCCTCTTATTCCGTTAAACCCGTTCGATATTGAGTTTAATAGATGATTTATATCATATTTCGTGATTTAATTTATTAGTAAAGTTCAGTCCCATTGACGTAGACATATTGATTCATCTTTGTATTTAGAAGGTTGATAATTGATTCAAGTGAATAAATATAATTTGTCATTGTAAAAATGTCGTCTGGTAACTCTTTACCTCAATTCAATCTTGGTGTCCAGGGTGGAACCCAGGTGGGTTCCCACAAATTTATTTTCAAACTAGATTATAAACCGAGGACGCAATCAAATTAATTAACTACCTCACATTCTTAAAACAATTAAGCACTTAACTGAGTGATCCGATGAAACAATACTTGCCAGATTTCACCCGGGTCAACCCTATATTCTGGTCTAGAGCTTCTTAACAGAAGTATCAAAGCTTCCGATGTCACTCCGTAAATCTCACTATAATAGCAGCCTAACGATTAACTCTAACACTGCTAGAGTTCAAAAAGTACTGAAATCTGAAATTAGCATAAAATCAAGTTCTCTCTACGGAAGGCGGTTTCAAAATCAAACAGCAAAGAATTATTTTCCCCAAGATGATTAGTAGAAGGGTGCGAAAATGACCTGTCAGAAACTTAATGCAGACATTTTGTTACAACAAGCAAAAAAGAAAAAAAAGAAAGAAAGAAAGAAAAACTGTTAGCAACGACCCCGGAGCATAATGGGTTATGTTAAAATCCTAATAAGGAGTCCAAGTAAAAAATTCTACAGTCATTGTATGTGATGAACTTTGTTTTTAAATCCCGAATTTTCAAAAAGTAAATATTATATATAAGAAAATAAATATGCATAGAGTTTTGTTATTGCTAAAGCAAATGAAATCAAAATGAATACACATTGAACTCGAAAAATGTACTAACATATTCAATGCTACTCTCTTAAAAAAAATTTTTTACGCTTCATGTTCGACTTGAATTATGATATTTTATTTATTCATTTTTTCCTTCAAGGGTTTTAGCTGTCAATAAATTATACCAAATCACTTAATTATATTTAGCCTCCGACGAGAGTTTGAATTGAATAAAACTCAAACGCCACATTAGGTAGCGGAAGCCTTCACTAGATGGTGCCATCAAGGAAAGGGGCTTCCCCTTTTTGGGGACTTGCCGTGTCTACTAATGGTTCAGCTGCCAAAATGCAGCCCATTTGAAACAAACTTTTCTATTCCCATCTTTCACCAATAATGAACTTAAATTTCAAAGATATGTTATAAGAGCGATAAATATTTTTTATAATTCCTATTGATTTATTGTAAAACTGGTGTATGTATTATCACAACCGCATTAGCAACATTCAATAAAACGAAGCACATGGTTGCCAACTTAGCGAGTTACCTTGAACGTTGGCTTTCTTGCGATATCACGCAAGCACCATAAAACTTATCGAAAAATGCAATATTTTAAGAATCCTTTTGATGAACTAAATTAATTTACATATAACTATAGTAATTATATATAACTATAGTAATTATATTTAACTATAGTAATTATATATAACTATAGTAATTATATATAACTATAGTAATTATATTTAACTATAGTAATTATATATAACTATAGTAATTATATATAACTATAGTAATTATATATAACTATAGTAATTATATTTAACTATAGGAATTATATATAACTATAGGAATTTTATACATAACTATATAGGAGGAATTATAATCAAATTATTAAGAATTTTACGATAAGATCTGAGGCTGCCGTATTTAATTGGGAACTGTCTCTTCCTTATGTGTCTTTCTTCTTGGCATATTTTTGTATCAAACAGTTTTTCCACTTGAAATTTTTACGTAAAATAGCAGACTTGATAAAAATAGTTTGCTTATGTTGCCAACCTTATAGTACAGAAATATAAATGTATTGATTTCTCATGTGTAGACAGAGCGGAAAAATAATTATATTAATTTTTAAAGGAAATAATGAAAGCCACATTTCTTAATATATAAATTACATGATTTTAAAATTCACGAAAACAATAATAAATATGTCATTATAAACTGATGCACATGCTTGACATGTAAATAACATCAATCGGCTAGTAGAAATATTTATCACGAGTTTCACTCTAATAGTTAATTCCCAAGACGGCAGTAAAAAAAGCTTTAAAAATTATGAATTCATCGAGCTTCGGCCTTTTCTTAGCTTATTAATATTGGAAACTAACATAGAAACCGAAAAATGGAAAAGACTCCAGAAGCCATGTACAAAGCGTGTGAAATCCTACCAAATTGCTTATGCAATGTAGAATTACCTCACACAGACCAACATGCTCGCCAACTTCCTCCATACCCCATGCCTACTTTATGTTTCCCATCTGAAAAAGAGGAAGAAGATGAGAAAAAGAAAAGAATTCGAGATCTATTGACTGATTTCAACGGTTCCCGTGTTGAAGATGCACTTCTGAAGCAAAAATTTGAAGAAAGAGCTGAACAGTTGATGACAGATCTAAAATATGAACCACAGCTGCCACCATGGTTGCCACATGAAGCCGGACCTTTAGAGAACAGTGGAGATAGACTCAAATACGAATTGGAACAAAGTCGTTTTCAATTAGCTGACGTTCGAAATCAGATGCACACTTTGAAAAAAGAACTTATGCTTTATAGAAAACTCGTTCGACAGGAAGTAGGCGGCAATTATGATTTACATCACTTAATGGTTGACAAACAATGGAAAGGCAGAGCTGAAGAAATTGAGCGCCTGAAGTCAGAAATTGCCCAAATGGAATCTAAGGCTTATGGTCATAAATATTTGAGGAATCCAATAATGATTCCTCAGTATAATCCTCGTTTTCCCCGTCTTGAAGAACTTATTCCTAAAAGGCAGGCAGAATATTTGCAGAGAGAGGCAATCATGAGAAAGGAAGACGCCGAAGGTAAAGATGCTACTATCCTCATGCAAGAATATGGGAATCTGGCCCTCATGCATAAGGCCTCGTCAACTCAAAATAAAATTCTTGCGGTGGAATTAAAGTCATTAAAAGAACAGCTGAATCAACTTGAAATTAAAGCGAAGGAAGATCTGGAGCTTATTAAGAATCTGGTTACGCATCAAATGCAAATGAGAGAAATGATGGACAGGGAAGCACATTTGGCAACTTTAGTACAGCAAAATGAGGATGGGAAAGGCGACATTAAAGCGGAAGAGAAGATGAATGCTGGGAAATACAAAGCTTTGTGGGAGGTGAGTGAATACCAAAAGCAATCGTTGTACGAAATGGTACGCTTGCTAGCTGAAAGATTAGATGAAGTTTTAAAAAAAGCTGAGGAGGCAGAAAAACACTGTCTCGATAATCAAGAACGAAAGGAAGAACTCGAAAAACAACTTGAGATTCAAAAGGAGGCTCGCTTGGCATCCGCCAAAGCTGCCAAAAAGGAGAAACCCACAAGACCTGTTGCAGGCGGTGAAAACATGCCAATTGAAGATCGGTTGGAAGCCGTGAGAGAAGAAAACAATTTTTTGAAAAATTTCTTGCACAAAATCATAGAGGCTAAAGAAGAAGATCTCAAACTATATAGATTTACTATGAAAAGTGTTAGGGTACAATATCTAGAAGCTATGGAAGAAATTAAAAGGAAGAAAGCAAAGTAAGATGAAGAAAAGGCTACTACTGTCATGAAATAATTGTTCTTTTTAGTTATTTAATCGATATATTCTTAATTTTAAAGAAATTTGAGAAAAAATAAGGAGAAATTCAATTAGAATATATTTTTGTTAATATTTCGAGTATCTCTTTAAAATGTTTGAAAAAAATGGTACTTACGTATTATCGCAACAATCGCCAACTCTATTAACTCGTCAAGTTGGCAACTGCGATTTCCTATGTATCATACACGCTGAATTGGCAATCAGGTGCTTCGTTTCATATAATGTCGCCAATAGGTTGTGATAATACGTAAGTACCAAATCTTTATATTGTTTTGATATCATGCCGTGATTCAAATTTTGCTTCAGTACATAAGTACTACAAAGTGTTATGTATCTCTGATTGAGCTCTTTAGTATGTTAAAAACTCTATTATTCATTTAGATTTCAGCGTTGAGACTGTAAAGAGCGTAATAAGAAAATTTGGTACTTACGTATTATCGCAACAATGCCGACGTTCAAGATAACTCGCCAAGTTGGCCACCCCGATTTTGAATGTGTCGTGCTGAATTAGCAACCACGTGCTTCGTTTCATATAATATCGCTAATACAGGCGCGATAATACGTAAGCACTGAAAATTTTTAGAATTTACTTCATAAGCATCTAAAATCATAACACTCAATTTTTAGTATATATCTATTTCTAACACAAGAAAATACAAATGTTACTGAGAGCGTTTAGACTGAATAAATATTGACACTGTCTCTTTCTCAAATATAACAACTAATTTTATTTACAGCACTAACAGGAGCTTTCAGCAGCAAAAATTACTGCTAGCGGAACAATTATAACAACGAATCAGGTTGAAATAAACTTCTACATTTCATGATGCCTGATAAAGTTCACATTAAACTGCTTTAATTTGACCTTACATGCTTACTTTAAGTACTATGAGATTCCAAATTTTCAGTGAGTTTTTATCGCTTGCGTAAGTGAGCACACACACACAGAATAGTAACAATCCTTCTCGAAGACAAATATCGCCAAATATGATAGTAAAATTATTAAAACTCTGCCAATTTGGTGGTTTTTTCTTAGAAATTCTCTCATTAAAATTTTACATTAGAAAATTCCTTACATTTTTATTTCCTGTTTTACATTTTTTAAACATATTTGGACTAATTTAAGTAATAATATTAAATTTTTAAAACCAAACACGTGTACTTCACAACTAAATAACATATATTCCATTAAAATCCTCATAACTCATTTATACATAAGTAGCGAATTTCCCTATGTTTAAATGATTTGTCAACTGTTTAACACTTCTTTTATTTCTCTGCTTTACGTGATATGGAGATTTGGAGAATCAAATGCCATCTCAGGTATCATCCTCGTCATTTGACCTAGGCTCAAAATTAGAAGATTCATTTCCAATAATTTTGGTGCAGCTTCAAAGGGAGATGTTAATAAAAAATATAGTGTGAAGTTTGTCTTTGTAGGCTCCCCATCCCCTTTAACTCAATTTCAATGCCAAAGTCTAGGAAGACTGGAAACAGAGAAAATCCAAAAGGAGTCCATTGCATGTAAAAGATGGACAAAACCACCATTTCAATCATTCCCTTGACGGCTGTTCTGATTAAGGACAACCTTTTTTCTGTTTTTAAGGTGCTTTATTCCTCTTCTTTGCTGTGACCATCTTGACTCTCGCCCCCTCAATTTTTATCAATTTGTTTCGTAAGCAGTTCCCCAATAAACAAATAAAAACAATAATATAAAAAAAATTAAAGTCACATAATTCCTGCTTAGATAAAAGAAATTTTTTATTTTAGCTACTTTTTATTAAATAAATAGTTACAATTAATATAATTATGTACATACATATGACAGAATTCCAACATTAAGTGATAATTAATTTTTATTAATTTTCATTAAAGTATCGTATTGTCATCTAAAACAATCGTGTCTATAAAATTTCAGTTCAACCTAAAAAACGTGAAAAAAAAAAACCTTTTCAAGTTTTGACACAAGTCGCCAAAAATGATACCAACGTAGCTGTATTTGTAATTCTTTAAATAATTAGTTTTCATCAATTAATTTTTATTAATTATAATTAAATTATTGTATTGTCATCCAAAATAATCATGTATATATAATTTCAGCTTAATTGAGCGCTTTAAAATTAATTTTATTAACGATTGAAAATTCCACCAAGATAAATATATAGAGAGTGCGAGTTAATAGTAGGATTCAATAAAATTAATCGACTAATTTGCTGTACTTATAAGACATAGAAGCTAAGGAAAAAATTCAGATTGATCGATTGCTTATTAAAGTTACCCTATGAAGCAACACGTGGAATATTGGTATATTGGTGATGGTCCTCGCAATTTTGAACATCGGTTAAGTGATGTGGATGATACTTAAGTTGTTACTCCCTCTAAATTTCCACATTCCACCTTCATGAGGACTTTCAGCCAGGATAAACTTAACATGCCCCTCTACACAAACGGGAAAGGCACTAGAATTCAAACCTACGACTTGGCAGAAGAAACGCTAGTCACGAGTTTGTGACCATGACTACTTGGTTATTACGGCCACAAAGCGACTTAGCTTTCAAGTAAAGCTGAATACTGGATCCTGATTAATTAATGGGAATCTTACATGAAAATTCTGAGTGTAAATATATATAAGTATATTATATTTTCAATCATTTTATTTTCCAAACGGTTGTATACATAAGGTCGTTCGCACTTTATGGAAGCGATTTTGATAATCAATTTTTATCTATAAATGCCGTATGTTTTTAAGCGATTTATTTTTTATCTGTTAGCCATGGTTTTTTTGACAATAACTCTAGCTCGAATTTTCCGCGAAAGTAGATTTTTTCTTTATGCCTATTTTACTCCATTTCTCTTGAACCATTTTCTGAAGTCCGTTCAGTGTTCTTGGATGCCGTTTTTCTAAGACTCGTTTTAACAAACCGAATGTAAAAAAGTCCATTGTGGAAGCATAGGTTAATTTTGGACGCGTTTCATCAAATGGGATAGATAAACTTGATTCCTGTTTCTGATTCTTTCCTAGATAAATAAACGGCAACTGACTTAGACGTGTGATTAGAGGGTTTGTCCATTTGAAACTCAATTTTATCAATATCCTTTCCATATAAGACTGGAACTTCTTCATCATAAATTAGTTCTAAATACTCAGTGGATGGTAGAGTGGATTAATTTATACTTTAAAAACTTTTTTGAAATTTAATTCGCCGTTGTAACAAAATCCTGCAACAATCATGAATCCTTTGAGGAACTATTATGTACACAGATTGTTGCAACTGAAATACAAGCGCCAACTCTTTCAGCGCCTGTTTACGTCATAAGTGTCTTGCCCACGCATGCGCTTCGAAAGGAGAAAAAAGAATAAGGAGTACGGTAAGATGGCGGAGCATGTTACGACAGAAATGTTATGCTGCATTTTTTTCTTTTTGAATGTATATATGTATAAAGTTGTGATGTATGTCATATTAAAACTAATTTAAAAGTCTATTCAACAGCTTCTTTCTTCTATGTCCTGGACTTCAGTGGTTAAGTTACACCACACTGAAAAAGCCATTTCTTGCGGTCATTCCCGTCAGTTGAACAATAGAAGATCTTCTTGTGACTTCTTTTGTTACAGTCATTTAAATATAGCATCAAGTGTTCCACAAATTTCCAATTTTCAGCAGCAGGGCAGTTTCATATAATTTTCTACGATTTGTTTTCCTCTCAGCAATATGTTTTCGCAAAAGCAGATGAACTTTATGTTTAAACATGTTTCTTCACTCTAAATTTTTACGAATGATTTTACTTACAGAACTGGAATACATTCCTAGCTTCGATGCAAGGAGCCTTTGAGTCTACGAACTTTCTTTTAGGATCAGAGATTTCACTTTCTTGATAGTTGCCTGCGTTCGAATAGATTTAGGATGAGGTTTCATGGCCATGTGTTTTCATTTTTACTTTCTCAGCAAAATATTTCTTTCCTTTCAAATTTAATACATTATAAATCCCCTTTTTTAAGGGGAGTTGGAAACCTCTCTCTTTCTTTATACTGACAATGTTAAATTGGCTGTTTTCGATGTACCTTTTCTCAAAATCTGTTTTATGTACATGCTTTAAATTTTTCATACTATTAAAGTACACCTCTCTCATTATACTAAAACGAGCTTTTAGTTAATTTTGAATTTTTTAATAAATTATGAAATATTTTATCAAACATTGCGAAATTTGACCCATTTTTTACTTAAAAAATTTGTAAAATTTAAATTTTTGAGTTTTTTACAAAAAGCTCATTTTAGTATATATTAGACATCATTATAAATAATTCATAAAAAATTTAAATACCTGTGAACAGTAGTTTCTCAGAAAAGGTACATCGCACATTAAAATTTACATTTTGAGATAAATTGATTTTAATGTATACAGTGAGACTTCTAATCGACTAGGAAATAAAAAATAAAAGGCTCAATTTAAAAATAAAAGATACATGTTTTGGTTTATATTAGTCGTTACACTTTTAAGCAAAAACAAAGTAATTTGTTTACAATTTTCACCATTAAAATGGGCGTGGTCCAAATTCAATGATTATTTAGAAATACGTTTTAAGGGCTTCTAAATACCCTAGAGGTTAAAGTGAGGTATTTTTAGAAAGGTTAAAATCTATACAGTTTGAAAGTGTAAAAATCTCAAATTGTCAAAAAATAAGATTTTAGCTTTCAACACCCCTTAAATGCGATAACACAAATTTTTCCACCGCCTTATAATTTGTTGATACGAATATTTCTCTTTGGAAAACGTAACTACGTACCTTCGAGCCATCTGATATTTTAAGAGTCATTTTCTAAATAAGTATTTTATTTTGCATTCTCTTCACACACACAAAAAAAAAAAAATCATTACCAGACGATTATTCTGAAATTGTTAAAATTTTATCTCAAAATGTAAGCGAGAAAATAAATTGCAAAATCGTTTCCATGAAGTACGAACGACCTTCTGTAGTTAGGCGCAACTGTTGTATTGTTTTTAATTACAGTATACAACAGTGATGAATGTCTCCGCACATCCATCAGTCTTCGAAAGTTAGAATGAGCAACCATAATCAAAACAATAAGTTTTTTTAATCTTATAACAAGATTCAACAAATTAACAAGTCTCAACAATCCAGGCTAGGAAATGCACCTAAAATTAAGTATTAGCAGGTAGAAGAGATAATTAATATTTAATTATGAATTGAATTACGTACTCTTGGAACGTCTTGGCAATACACCTTCCAAATAATCGAGATTCCGTTCTAAGCTATTCTTCTTCAAGCCGCACTATTCCAATTTAAATATCTAATTGACCGAATCGTCAGTTACCAATTTTAAATATTAAGCAATAAATTAACGAGTCACTCTCGAATAGCTTTCTACTACTTTACGTTAATCACTAACTTCTGTCATCTAGCTCCTAACCTCTGTCTCTTTATCGAACGTAAAAGTTAATGCTAAAAAATCAGCCTTGATTTACATAAATCGCATCTTTTTCTGGAGAAAGTTTTCAAAAGAACAATATTTAAAAGGAGGAAATTTCCCAAGATGATTAGTAGCAGACTCGCGAATATACCCGTTTCACAGCTGTTTCATCGTCTTTTTATTCTTATTACTTTAATATACTTTTCTGGTATCCATGCTGTGGCCTTTTTAACAGGGTGGTCATGGTAGCGAAATCGTGTCAGTTTCTATCCAGTGGCGAGTTTGGTCCTGATACTATTGAAGACTAGCTGTGTAGAAGAGTTGATGTACATAAAATCCGTCGACGCTCATATTTCTCACGTTGCCATGGTACAGAACTTAGGAGAGTAGAATGACAACTAAGTGTCATTATCGTCACTTGAACAAGACTCATACTTACGAAGGTCTGTCACCAATAGCTTTAACGTCGCTTCAAAGCGCGACGTTATAATTAACACTCTTTATCCCTAGTAATCATGTTCGGAATTAAGAAATTTGCAACTCTACTGTCTACTAGCACCAGTTTTGAACTAGATTTAATAATTCATTCTTTTAAAATTAGCTCTCGTGTCATTTCCTTTACTAACCTTCAAGCGTGAGGATTGCTGAAAGTAAGCAAATAATGATTTTTCTTATTGTTAAAACCTTTTTTTATTTTTGAATTGGCTCAATGCCATGTTTCCATTGATTTTGGAAATGAAAACACGAAAACGCAAATTTGGGTTTCGATTATCTTTTTTGTGATAGTGGTTTTTTTTTAATAATTATCAACTACGGATAATATCACTTTAGTTTAAATTTTATGAGTTTTCTTTTCTTTATAGAAGAAGTCATAATCTTATTGTAATTTTTAATAGAAAATATATGTGCATGCTCTTAACTATATTCTTAAATGGTAGTTTATATATATATATATATATATATATATATATATATATATATATATATATATATATATATATATATATATATATATATATACCATAAGATGGGCCTGCAAGTAATTGTTCAGCTAATATTTATTTGCACTTTTATGAACATGAAAGTATTAGTTATGAATCTTGTTGCTTTTTAGATAGATTATGTTCCTAGTTTTAACTATTATCCCCAATATTTGAAATTATTAAAAAATAATTACAATAATGAGTCAGCAAACTTTTTGGTTCTTCTATTAAACGTTAAGAATAATTTGCGAATTTGTAATATTTTTGATAAAAGAGACTCTTTTGATTTTAAGATTATAAAAATGCCATTCTGGTGTAGCAACCTACATATATCTATATTTAGAAATATTATATTACATTTTATAAAAAGAAATAATGATTTAGTTACTGATAATGAATTAAAACATGGTAATTATATAATAAAAAAATTCTGCAAAGATTGCTTGAATTACAATTATACAATTAATTTTATTTTTAAATATATTTCTATGTTATTTTAACCTTTTTTATATTCTTGTAATATAGCTTATTATTATTATTAAAATAACATACGCTTAGTTTAATTACAAAAAAAACTATCTAAGTGGCACCTCTGTTTCTGCTTCTGTGCTTTCACACGTCAACGTCAACACGTCATTTTGCGCGCGATTTCCGACTAAGATGCTTAGTCTTTATATATCTTAATGATAAGTATATTTACATGTGCGAGTTTTTATCTTGGTTTTTCCTAAAATTTTTTTTCTTAATATTTATCTCTATATGAGAAACCATTTATTATCACTACTCATACATTCATTTTATTTTACTTTCTTGTGTTCCATCCACGTGTAAATAGATATAGACGTAATTTTTAACATGGCTCTGTTTTTCATCATGCTGAAAATTTCTTCTGTACGGGAAGGTAGATCTATAAAGCATTGCTTAACCCGAAATCGCTGACCTACTTCAGAGACAACTTTAGAAATCATAATAGATCTCCATTTTACTCCGAAGACTCTTTTGGTATCTTCACATTTTAATTGCTCTTCTCCTCTGTTTCTTGTATTGTCTGTTTTTATCCAATTTTAGTAAGATATTCTTCTCTTGCACCATTTATTTTCTCGATATGTTTCTTAAAATTCAATTTCTTTTCTTAAGCCTTGTAGAAAGTACAATATTGTCTCTTATTATTTTATTTTATTATACTATATATATATATATATATATATATATATATATATATGTGTGTGTGTGTGTGTGTGTGTGTGTGTGTGTGTGGGGCAATAGCATTGCTTTTCTCTGATTATAGGTGCGTACAGCATGCTTATCGGATTGGATGCCGCAGAAGGAGATGATTTCTTTTTTGCCGTGGGACATTTGACAGACGCATCTGCTGAAAAAGCAGAAACTTTCCAAGATAAAAGGAATCTAACAAGAAATGATATGACAAATTCATTTTCAGGAGGCTATTCCATTGCTCTCTTCAGTACTGGGTGCTATTACTTCTCGGAAGAGACCTCAACTTGGAGCAGTGATGGATGCAAGGTGTTTAACTGTTAAAATAAGTAATATTGCAACAAAAAAATTTAGGAAATATAATTAAAAGTTAAATGTACAAAGAGTTCTTTGAAGATTTCTAAAGTCGAGTCTTATCGTATTAATTAATTAACTTAACTCAGTGGCACAACAGCCCATGAGGGCCAAGGTCTACTGTGTCGGTCTCAGTATACATGACCTCGGGTCCTGAGGTGCATGGGCAGATGTCCCGGTCAGGTGGTCATTCTGACGCGAAACCCTCAGTGTTCAGCTCCCAAACATGCTTGGTACTCATTTATCGACCCACTGAAGGGATGAAGGGCTGAGTTAACCTTGCCCAGCTCGGGGTAGAAACCTCGGACCCGTGGTGTGGAAGCGTGATGTAATATCTCCAGCCACTGGGCTTCTATTAATTAATTAAACACACATAAAGGGAAAAAACAATTATTGTTAATATTAAACAGTACAAATAGCTACCCCTAAATATTTTTTAAAAGTTCATATAATTTTAAAATATAAAAAGGTGGAAAGAAATTTACAATTAAAGAGTCTTATATTGAAAAGGTTAGCAACTGTGTGGAGTAAGGAGTGAATAATAATATTTTTTCAAAATATGAAAAAAAATTATACACAATAATTCCTTATGATCTTTTAATATCTCAATTACATTATATCTTAAGTATGAATGTCTGCATTGTGTTTCGAATTTCTACAAAGACTGCAAAAATGATATTGAATGCATGCAAGAGAACACACCTCTCAATAGCTAACTGAAAAAAAGGCAACTTATTTTACCAAAAAACATAAACGTAAAATATCAAACGAAAAAAAGCACTACCACATTCAGATTTTATATATTTTTTTATTTAATAAGTTATTAAACAAAATTTTTAAATGAAAATCGCGTAGAAATATCTAAAAGCATGTTACTTTTGAAAAGCTGCTGAAATTATCATATTTGAATCATATTAAACACTGAAATATTAAAATACTTTTAAAACCGTATTTCAGTGAACTGCTTTCATTCAGACAGCCATGAAAAACTAAGATGAATAGGAACAGTTTACCAAATTTGAAATTTATTCAAATCAACTTTAATTATCACTGAATAGTTAATTTTGTTCATACTGAACTAAATGTAGAGGTGAGAAAGTTTTCAACTTTTTAATGAGTTTATTATAAAAGAACTATCATACAATTTAAGAAATTGTGTAAAGGTCTCTTAAATACAGTAAGACCCCGCTTAGCGCTGTTTCGGTTTAACGCTCTTTTTTTTTAATGTTGGGATTCCCCAAAAGTGCATGCAGCGATAGGCTTCCCGATATCCGAAGCAGTTTATCTGTGTTTCATCTTTCCTGTGGTGTTATACGAACGTACTTTTACCGTTTCAAACATTTGTTGACGTTATTGTAAGAATAAATTTAGATAATACAACGATTTCTATAGTGACAAATATTAGTATTTTTAGTTTTTATCATGGTTGATAATAAAAACCACGAAAATAAAGCTACAAGAAAAAGCATTTCACTAGAAACTAAAATGCAAGTGATTAGAAGATTAGATACTGGTAAGCGTCAATCTAACATTGGTGCTGCATTGAATTTTGCAAATTTAACAATAAGGACCATTTTTAAGAACAAAGAAAAAATACTGCTATCGGCACAACTACAACTACGACAAGCTCTCTGTAACTAGAATTATCCGTTCTAGAAATATTACAATGTATGAAACGGATAATAGACTTTCTATATAGATTGACGACGAAATTGAACGGAATATGTCTTTAAGTCCATTTATACCTTCTTGATAAAAAGACAGAAAATTGGAAACACAGAAGAGAGAACTGAATGATATGAAATGCAAACATACTGACTTAGAATTTTATTATTTTTATATGTATATTCGTTTATTGTGTTTCTATTTTTGTAAGAAATATATTTTTGTTTTATTGTCATAAAAACATAATTGATAAATTTAATGGCAAAATAACTGACCAATTTTCCACCCATCTTCCCCTAACCCCATTATTTACATAATGAGATAACCTCGTTTAACGCTGTTCCATATTACGCTCTACTTAGATGGAAATTATACCCCACGCTAAGCGGGGTTAAAATGTACATATATTCAAAAATTTCTTTTTAAAATTTTTACATTGACATTTATTCAAGAAATGTGTGTCATATAACGTGAACTATATATATATTTTTAAACTTTTTAAACAGGTTCACTCCTCTCGTTCTAACATGATCTGTTGCCACTGCAATCATCTAACGATGTTCGGAAGTGGTTTCATCGTTGCACCGAATAAAATAGATTTCAGCTACGTGTTCGCAAATGCGGGATTCGAGGACAATCTCCTTATCTATCTCACCTTGATCCTCACTTTGTCTCTCTACATTGTATTGGCACTGTGGGCGAGATGGAAAGACAAAAAGGATCTTACAAAGGTATGAAACCGTTCCTCGATGGTACACAGTCATCAAAAGAAGGGAGGTTGGGGCATTTTTAGTGATTTCTGCAATTCTCTGTAAAGTTGGGGGGAAAATAGTTTTTATTACAAACGACTTTAAAAAACACTGAATTATGGTGTTAATACAATAATTAACACTTCTAATTGATTTTTAAACCATTTTTTTATTATGATATCCGATATTTTTTCAAAATTAGATAGAGCTTGCTCTAAATAGACAATGTATGAGCGACTTCCCCCGAAGTCACTCCCACACCGTCCTCGCGACCTAAGGGTGTGGGAGGAAACAAAGCATGACCAGAAACTTCCATAATAATTATTATTTATTATTATTCAAGCACACTAATCAACCACAAGATGAAGCCATAAGAGTGATATAAAGAAAGCAATAAACCCTAAGTGAACAAGCGCATATAAACAGTTCAATTTAATCTAATCAATCTTAGACTATAAATTCCCAATCCACTAATTTAGTATAGGGGCAAACACTGTTCTTAACTCAAGTTGTGTAAATCAATTAAATCTCACCTTCGTAATGCTGTAACAGATTTTCCGCTCCTTCTCCTTACAATTACAAAACTCTGATTTTATATACACTAACTAATTTGCATATCAGGGTTTCTTCTTGAGAGGGATGGCTGTGAATTAAACGCGAATGCTAGCTCAAAGATTCCCCAAAAGGATTAGTGTGAAGGTCACGTAAAGACCCGTGACAAATGTTTCAAATTTGCTTTTCAAAATATATCATTAATTTTCAGATATCCAGAAAGAACTTTTAGGGTCCCATGTACCTAATTTCTTCAGCCCTCACGACGGTTAGTTAGATAATTATTATTTACGTGGGTTATTCCGAAAGTAAGTTTCGTCTTTTTTTTTGTAAACGGAACATGGCACACCTAGCGAAAAAAAAACGATCACCATGAGAAATCACATCAGTTGTAGATTCGACGATTGAAAGAGCGTCAGCGTAGTAGAAATGACGCATGCGCAAAGCGTCGAAGAAGAGTGAGCAACGGCAGACCGGCATGCCCGAGGTTATTCGAATGCAAATGAGAGGCACCAATGAAAGTGCGTGATGTTATTCGGTTTGAATGGGGACGAGGGGAGAGTGCATCCTTCATCCATGTAGGCCTACAGACCATGTATGGTGCAGAGGCCATATCTTGTCAAATAGTTGCTTGCTGGTGTTGCATGTTCAGAGAAGGGAAGCAGAATGTGGAGGATGAAGTCGAAATAGGAATTCCTCAGGATTTATGAATGAAAACAACATTGCTACAGTACAGAATATTGTACCTAAGAGATATGAAAGCATTTAAGTTCTCCAGTGAAGAAAATGTCCTTACCAAAAAAGTGCTGAGATGAAGAAGGCTGTGCAATAACTCCATGCATTGCAGGGCATCGGGCTTAGAAAAGTGGTTTCTTTAAACTGTTTGCACGTGACGTTAAGTAAATTAATGTCAGTGGGAAACAATGCATAAAAATAGTGCAAAATGTATAGTTCATGAAGTCATGATGCATTTTTTTTTGCAATACATTTTTTCGTGTGGAAAGAAAAGATGGCGGAAATTACTTCTGGAATGGCATTTGTATAAACTAGTGTGTATACGGCCTCTTAAACTCCAGAATTTCTTTTTGTAGAATTTGATCTTGATTATTTGCAGAAATATTGGATGGAATTGCATAAAATTTGGATTTAGGACTTATATAACATGAAAAGCCCTTTTTTATATTTATATGTATACATATTGCACATGACCATTCACTTTTTTTTATTAACTGTATCATGTAATAATCCTCACTCCATTATTTTTTCATTTTTTTTTATATTTTAAAAATGTGTAAAATGTTTTATAAAGTTAGCTTCGAAAACTTTTTATCATTAGCTTCCCAAAACCATTGATTTAATATTAAGAGTTTTTAAGCCCTCATAATTCTGAAACTTTCAGACCGCCTTCGTGAAATTTGAAGTTCAAGCTAATATTAGATTGGTAAATTAGATATAAAAAATTGTTTCATAATGCATAAATTCCATTTTAATAATAAATATTTATTTTTATTTTTAGTTAGGTGCTACGCCTCTTCCAGATAATGACATGCAAGATAAATACTTTTATGAAATTTTGGTTCAAACTGGTTACCAATTCCACGCGGGAACAAAATCCAAGGTAAAAAAAAACGGTTTTAAGACTTTTTTTTACTTCTTTTATACAAATACTAACTGGTCTACCTGTTCTTCGCGTGAGTGAATTGAAAAATAAAAAATAGAGAATAGAGCATTTTAAATGAGTTAATTTTAAATGAATTGCAAATTAAACAAAAAAAAATGTCTTTACATATCTCTGCTCAACAAAAAAATCCCATTTACTAAATTTTAATTCTGTAGGTCTTATAGTTGAAAAAGGAATTTTTTTTATCTATAACGCCTTTGTAATCCCCTGTCTTTTGAAAACCTTTTTCTTAGCTGATCTCCGTTCAGCAAAAGTAACATGTTTTCCGAATTTCAAGGTTGTAAATTTAGTAGTTTATAAAAAGGGATTTTTTTATATAAAATACCCTCTTGAAATACCCTTTTCGATTCCGCAAAACCCTTTTTTTAGCGGATCTCTACTCCATAAGAGGAACATGCCTGCAAAATTTCAAGTCTGTAGGTGTAATAGTTCCGAAGATATCGTGATAAGTGAGAAAGTCGCTTTTCTATTTTATGTGTATAAGTGCTCGTAAACAAACAATTAAAATAAAATCACTCAGTTCATTTTTTAAAAAAAATTCTAACTCGTTAAGAAAACTGAGTATGAATCGGAATAATTGCTGGCATATTTTTCAAATGCTTCAGCTTCTCAAAAAATTTGAACCATTAAAAATATTCTCAGAATTCTGAAGATATATTTGATGTGCAAAGAACTAATTTTTGTCTTCTCAAAAATTTCGTAAATGAAATTATAAATTTCAAATTATGTTTAAGGTATCTGACTATCCTGAAATTACGAATTTTGCCAAAAATCGACATTTTTTTATGATTTTTTTATAAGCCATAATTTATATATAAGAACATTTTTGTATAAGTACCAAGTTTATTATTTTCCATTCACTAGAACAAAAACGACAAGTGTTCTAGTAAAAGCAGTTGCCATTACTTTAAGCAAGATGTCTTACTTTAAAATGCGTTTTACTCGAAATGTGTGTGTGTTTTTGAAAAATCTCAAACGGAGACAGCGATTGTTTAAAAATCTTTGAAAATAATTAACTGAAATTTTTGTGTAAATTCTGTATAATAGTAGAAGTGTTTTAACCTTCAAATTTATCAATCACTGTTTTATTACAAAATTTACAGTTCCTTATGTGAATATGATCACTGTTTTTTTATGCAATTTCATGTAAAAACTAAGATAAAGTGCTCCAGTTTTTGTAAAAATTAATATATCTCTTATCCTGAAGGTCATTTTAAAAATGGACAACATAACACATCAGAACTTAAAAATTGAAAATTTGTTCATAAACTTTTGGTTCAGAATGGGCTGTGTTTATACTATATTGTGTAAATTTTTACCCATTTTTTCCCAATTTGGTAATAATAATTTCTTTTTCTCTTCTTAATTTTAGCATATTTTACTTAAAATCTACTAAACAAATCTAAAAACCACAAAAAGTCCCCATATCTCCAATTTTTTTAACAAAAAGTTGTCGCAAGTAGTTGGATACCTTAAAACTAATTGATAACAGCTATGTTGTTTCTTCAATTATTATTTTTCCTCTTAGCGTGAAAATTCTATTTTATCTTTTTTTTTCTATTTTAATCTTTAGTTATATTAACTTTTTTATGCTTTTGCAAATTAAAAGCGAAAAATAATGAAAATTTTAGTATTTAAATCATTTTTTATTAAGATTTCTTCTATTAAGATGTTTTAAAAGTCGACTTTTTCTCGTTGGAAAGAATATCTAATAATGTTTTATGATACAGTTGATACCAATTGTTAAACATATAAAATTATGACTGTAGAGTGCTGGGCGATAAATATTAAACTAAATATGGGAAATGCGAGATTTGGGGTTCAATGGAGTCTCCTTCAATGTAACATTTATTTATTAATTTCAGTTAGGTTACACAAAACAACAAAAAATAAGGGGCGAAGCACATGGACGGTTTTTCAAATTCTTTCCTCATTTGTCCTTTACTGAAGGTCAGTGGTCGCCAAAGGGCACTTCTGTGACTTGGTAGAGTCAGTTACAGCAAGAGCAGTTACATGACTTCAAAAAAAATTCGTGTTTACGATTAAATTCCTCGATAGTAAAATCAAATTTTATAATCTGAATGGTTCTAGCAACATCTGACTTGTTGTACTCATATTTGTGAGTAATATGACCAGTAAAAAGCATTTTGCTGGGGGAAGGAATTCATTTAAATAAAGATCAATATTTGCCTGAATAAATACTTTCAAAGAATATTAAGTATTATAAAATTATGTAAGATTTATAACATCTAATATAAAACAAAAACTATTAATTTACATTTCAATGTATAATTATGGAATTAACTTTCATGAATACTGAATATCCCTTTAATTATTTTTAATCTATACTTGTACTCTAATGATGTAAGATGAAACACAAATATATACGTTTCATTTGTATATATTTTTCCATATTTTTTTCTTGGCCTCGATAGAAAACCTTTTATTAAACTTAAAATTCGATTCTATGATTCCTACAAAATCTACTTGTAAGAAAAAATAAGTTTTTCTTTAGTTTTATTTTCTAAAATTTACTTCATTATAGCGAAATGTACTCATTAAAGGTAATTATATTTGATAACTAAACATATTGATACTTTTTTTTGCTTTAATCGATATGATTTTCATCTGAATATGTCTCGAATAGGTTAACTTCATTATATCAGGGGAAGATGACGAAACAGATGTTCGAACTTTTGCCGATGACCAACGTCCCATCTTTCAACGTGGTGCTATTAATTGTTTTATAATGTCTGCTCCAAGGTCTGTATTGATTGTATTAATAGCAGTCATTTAAGTGAAGAATTCAGTTTTTCAAATAATCATATTTTAAAGTTTTTTAATGTAGTTTTGAATAAGGGGAAAAACTTTAATCCGAAATTAATTTTTCCCATGTTGTACTGACGACGTTACTAACTACAATTAACTACCACTCTCCAATAACAACTTTATTTACGACTTTTAAATACCCCCCCTTGTTCATTACTAACTACTCGTATAACTCACACCTTACATATTACTAATTTCTCGCACCTTATAACAACTCTCAAACTCTCTCCCTAACGCTTTTCTCTCTCGTCATACACACAACTCCCCGCATTCTCGGGAATACACCTACACAACGCCGCTGTTAAAACAGTGCCATCTATAACCTTAACACATGTTGAGTTCCTTTTAAAAGAAATTTGGAAGATAAAAAGCTTATGTAATGTGATTTTTGTATGTGTAAAACGTGAATTCTGAAAATTTTCGCTCGTTTATTCTATTTGTAGGGGAGGAAATATTGTATTATTTTGTGCTGAGCAAACAAAATCGAAAGAAAATATAAAACATATTAGTACAAATTTTGCTCACTCAAATTTTTACGATCTTTAATGCATAAAAAATCGTGTTGAATTATAATAAGTTTAAAAATTAACATTTTTATTCTTTATTTGATACTTATATAAAAATATAAAACATATGATAAATTTTATTATTAGATAAACTAGGTTTTTTAGTATTTTTGATGTCTTGTTTCTAAAATTGGAATAAAAATTCTTAAAGAAAAATTAAACTGTGCTTATTTATTGGTATAAATTAACTCCTGCTGAAGAATTTGTTTCTTTCTAGACCATCTTTGTTGTGTTTTAAAATTTTCACAAATATTTTTAAACATATATGTCATTTTTATTCTCAATTTTCTAAATAAATTTTTGACATAAATATTAGGGTTTTGTAAAAATAATACTAAAACTGAAATCTTGTTCTTTTTTTTATTTGTATGCAGTTCACAAAGTCAACTCGGAAAAGTATTTGCAGCAGATCTCATTACTGTGAACCGTGTTTAAGAACTGATGGCAACACCTGAGCTGGCACACCCAGCCACTGCCATCGTAAGTGCTTCAAACCGCAATAAATTTAACGTGCATTAGAATAAATACACGATGCAATTTTCATAGAATCTGAACTTGAACATGAAGCACCGCTGGAAACGAACTCTCCATTATGGGACCACTCGACAATGGCGGTTTCTATATTTCGTTGAGTAGTCTTGTTATTGTAATTCACTCACGAATTATGAAACTGCGTACCAAGAAGGAAACATCGTATCGAAAAGAAATGTAATTCAAGTAATGATAAAAATAAAAGTTGAATTAATCCAAAAAATGGATAAATTAGGCAATTTCGGAGCAATATATACATGTTCAATATCTCGTCGAACCCTCTCGTGCTTTGATACATGTCATAACATAATCCAGGACTGAATTGAGTAGATGTCTTACATTGTCCTGAGGCAGGCTTGCATGTCTTAAAAATCCTCTACAGATCATGCATAGCGTATTTAGGATGACATCGGGAGTTTCAGCTTTTCTAGACATGCTGAATACAGAATATGTCCGAGGACAACGGGCAAACGTTGGTAAAGTCCAAACTTGACGTAGGATGTCCTGAGCAATCTGAGCTGTGAATAGACATTCCTTATTCTGCTGTTTAATTGTACTTGGAATACTGGTTAAAAATGAAAGTACATGGGAACATGAAATCTTATCCACATACCACAGTGCCGTTGATGACCAACGTATCACTGTCAGGGGTAAGCGACCATCATGTTTTATCATACATCCAGTGGAGGAACTGTGTCACTCGATTACGAAGGCAAAATATACCGTTTGTCAGGAAGCCTCCAGATCCATACACGGAGGTCTTCCTCCCCCAAATGAAGCGGCATTCATAACTAAACACCACAAGCAGCACATCTGTGACATTCCACCTCGTTCAGGATTCGCATCACTATCGACGTCGATGCTCCATTGTTAAAGGTAGTACATGTAAAAGACACAGGTTCGTTTTTGGGAAGGCTCTAGAAATGGTTCGTGATGAAATGGAAACATCTACAACTGCTTATAAAGGGGAATAAGACACTATGAGATCTTTGAGTACTTAGCGTACCATCCTTTGACTATCTAGTATCGTTACCACTTTAGATTCGGAATGATGTGTCTCAGTACCATCACGTGTTCACTGCTCTCAACATCTTCAAATGACGAACAAAGCAATTTACTTGGCAAGCAACATGACGTATCAAGCATTCTGCGATTTTCAGGTCAATAATGGGGCCTTTTTCAGACTCTATTAATGCGGAGAAAATTTTACTTCTACATCTGCCAGGGATTCTACTTGCTTAGAAATATTTCTGATATCGACATGTCGTATTCAAGTTTACAAATCTTCCATTTTGTGCATTAGTTCATTGCAGTGCCACTGCAATATGGCCAAGCACATATTCGTATGTTTTCTTACTATTCTACTCTGCTTAGTTGCAAGTCTATAGGTTTATGGCTTGCTTCCTTAGTGTACCATTTTTGTTGTCCAGGAATGATCGTTATGTTTTATGTAACTTTTTTTTTAGAGAAATTTCATTTTACTTAATGAATTTAAACGTTAATAAGAGAACGCTTAATTTTGCATCTAAAGACTAATTTATCTTTTTTGTTCTACAGGTGCCTTGGGCAACTGAATTACTTGAGGATATGGCATGATAATTCTGGTGAAGGGAAGAATGCCTCGTGGTACTTGAAGCATGTCGTGGTCAAAGATATCATTACAGGCTATAAATATGAATTCATTGCAGAGCGATGGTTTGCCGTTGAGGAAGGAGATGGATTGGTAAACATTTTTTGCTAGTTACAAAACTTTGATCAAAACAATGTGCACGATTTTTGAAAGTCTAAAAAAATCTCTTTACATAGATCTGTTAACTTCATTAAAATGTGTAAATTTGCAGTTTTAACTCTTTTATCTTTAGAGCATATATCTTACGAAATATTTTTCAAGGAAAAGTTTCTCAAGGGAGGTCTAGAATGCATCAATATTCACTCAGAGTATTCTTTAACTGAAAGATTGATAAATATTTTAGCAGTTTGGGGGGCCTATTATCCCTAATAATCATAGCAAATGTTGTCGGAATGGGGCCTATATTTCAAACGCCAAATTAGCTATACCGTATTTACTCGAATTTAAGCCGCACTATTTTACCAGTGTTAATACTACTGAAAATCAGATGCGACTTAGAATCGAAGGCGAAACATTTGTTGGATAGGGAAAATTGAGTTTCCACCCCTTTCAAAAGGAAAAATGTAGCCGTTCATTCTGACCACTTACATCGATAACTTATCCCATTCCGCAGCTTATCTCCAGTATTAAGTCTATCCTAAACAACGTTGTCTTTCCATATTTGGGGAATTTTGTGGTATATGCTTCCTTTTAATCATCTAAACATGAAAGATATCGGTAATAGTATCAGAATGAATTCACTATGATGCAAGAATAAAAAGAGAGGCAACTTTATACGTAAAAAAAACGGAAAGAGTAGCGGCCACTGAAAACTAGACATGGATGAATCAAATATACGTCGATGGCGTAAGCAAAATGATATAATCTTTTGCTTGTAAATGTTCAACAGTCTTCCAAATTCTTCTTTCATTAATCTATTATAAATTCTTTTAACAAAATGTTGCACAGCTAATGCACTGGGTGGCACGGAAGACGACTCCGTGTCCCAAAAATGATGACACCAGCACCCATTCCGAAGTCAGCTGTGAAAATAGGAGTGACGAATCACCTTCGTAACATGATACTGACGGTTAGAGTAATTATAGGTTCATATATGTATTAAAAGTTTTTAAAACTGGTAAAATAAAAAAAAATTAGCTTTATTAACTTCCCCTTAAAACGTATTTTTTAAAAAAAATTTAAGCATCGAATATTAATAAATTTTCAGGAATTTTTATTTTATTTTATTTTTTTTTTCAAAAATGTGCAGATAATTGAGATTGCCTTTAGAATCGATGACAACATTTTTCACAAAAACATGTTGAGAGTTTGGGGTGCGGCTTGGATCCTGTTAAATACGATATGTAGTTTTATAAAATATTTGTGAGTACCCGGATACAAATTATCAGAAACTTATATGTCATTTAAAATTTTATCACTTAACAATGTGTAACATTTTAGATTAAAGTAATTATATGAAATTAGTTTACTTTGAACTAAGTGATGATAAAGATTGAAAACAAAATGTATTCATGCCAAGCCTTTATCATTAACTTTGTATTAAGAAAATTACACACATTACAAAATGAAGCAATAATTTATTTTTTCAGATTGATTACTTGATACCTGTGGCCGGAAAAGAACAAATGACTGAATTTTCCCACATTTTCCCCAATGCTTCGAGACGCAGTCTCACAGATAATCATTTGTGGCTCTCCATATTTACAAGACCTGCTAGAAGTCGCTTCACACGACTACAACGTCTCTCTTGTTGCTTGGCGCTTCTATATCTTTCTATGCTCACTTCTGCTATGTGGTATGAGACGACATCCGAGAAACCTAGTCCAGGGGCTTTCAAGTTTGGACCTTTATCCTTGAGTCCAGAACAAGTCAGTTGAATTACATCAAACACTTAGTTTTTTTCTCTTGACAGGATGCTTGTAGTTATAAAGAGTATTGAATATGTGTGATGAACTCAGTTTTAAACATCTTTTAATTCAAGCATATTTTTAGACGTAATTATAACATTTAAAAGCTGTTAGCCATCTACTTTGATGGGGTTTTATAGGATCTTTTTTAACTATATATTATTTTTTTTTTACATAAGTCCTATAAAATTAAGCTCCCTGTCGTATTCAGAATTCTGAAAGCCCTTGTCTCTTGATTTAAAAAAGGCAAAAAGACAATACTTTTACGTACTCAGACATTAACACAAGACATCAATAATGAGAGCATGGTAAACAATAAAAGTTTATTTTATCCAGTATTAAAAGGCCTGACACCTTCAAGCTCGGAGCCACATTCGGAAGTATAGACTTGTATTTAAACAAAACGAAGTTACTACTTACATAAGCGTTCAGACGCCCTCTGGCGGTTACAAGGATTCGTTAGGGAATTCTTAACAAATACTTAAATTTCTAAAACTGATGTATATTTTTTACGTCCTCGTAATCCCCTCCCCCAATTCTGTGTCAATTTTCGCAAAACACATTCTTCATTAGATCTCTACTTAACAAAAGAAACATATTTGCCATATTTCAAATCTTTAAGTCTAAAAGTTCAAAGCCGGGAATTTCTTATTTATAACACCCAGAAATACCCCCCTTGAGAGTCGATTTTCACAAACCCAGCTCATAACGGATCTCTAATCAGCAAAAGAAACATGCCTTATAAATTTAAAGACTGTATATCTGAAAGTTCTGAAGATCTCCGGGAGAGTTTGTGAGGGAATGTATGTGAGCCTCTTTTCTCCTATATACCAGATGTTCGAGAAGTATAACAAAAGATTCGAATATTGATTACAAAAAACAAATAAAGATATTCACTTATGTTTTTTTTGTTCCACAAAGAAAACATTGAAGTTTTCTTGCGATGCTTTATTGCATGATTTCAATGTGCAGACCATTAGTTTCGCGTAACACTTCGAGTGTGCACGTGATTTCTAGCCAAGTTCTATAAAGCATTGCAGGATTAACAATCTGAATGGACTCTGTAATTTGACTTTTTATTTTATTAATGTCACTGTCTGAACATGGTAAACAATATTTTTCACATATCCCTTCAAGAAAAAGTCCAAAGATGCTATGAGCTGAGTGGCCACGCTATTGGATTTTCTCTCTCCATCCATTACCTAATGAATTTTTGACACATCCAAACTTCAGTGTGGTGGTGCAGGTATTGCAGATTTAAATTCTATAAACCATGTTACAACTTGCGCTTGTTCTTGCGGTGAAGTCATTTTGAAATGGGAATATTGCGCCATCTGGTTTTCATTTCATAACACAGAAACTATGATCTGTTCTTCATAGAACGTAGAAAACCTTAACTGAAAATCTTAGTTTGTTTAAATGCATAAATTAATATTAAACTGCTGTTTGTAAAAAATGCAACACCATGAAGGAATCATCAGAATTAAATGAAATTTAATGCACAAACAACTTGTATTAGTACAAATAAATGACTAAATTTTCAAAGCAAAATACAATATTAAGTGTCCGAAATCAGTATTTGGTATAGCCACCACGCGCTACAATAAGTGCTGCTATACGACGTGACATGGAGTCAAACGGATTTCGAATGTCTGCTTGTGGAAGAAAATTACATGTTGCTTGTGTGCGCAGCAAAAGTACGTCTTTTGAAGCTGTAGGACGCGGGTCACGAGCGAGACGCCGACCAACCAAATCCCACACGTGCTCAATAGGCGACATATCCAGCGAATAAGCAGGCCAATGAAGAAGTCTCGAACAGTCTTTGCAACATGTGGGCGTGCACTATCCTGCTGAAAGATAGCTCCATGGATGCCTTGAAGGAAGGTAACGACTTTGGGCTGTCGCACTTCATGGACGTACCTGTTGCTATTGAGATTACCCTCAATTCGTGGCAAATTGGATCATCCATGATACGAAATCGCACCCCAAACCATAACTCTGGGTGTTAGGCCACTATGTCGTTCGATAACGCACTATGCAAGGCAGTGTTCACCGACATAGCGTCTAACACGAATGCGGCCATTATCGTCCCACAAATTGTAACGCAATTCATCTGAAAAGAAAGCTTGGTGCCAATCAGCTTGCTAGACTGTTTGCTCATGAGCTCATTGCAGACGCAGCTGTCGATGGTTTGTCGTGAAGGGGATCCTGTATAAAGGCACCCTTGCACGCAATCCATGGTGCAGCAGACCTTGACGAATTGATGAAGCCGACATTAGTACACCTGTAACAGTAGACCAACGTGCTGCCAACTGCCTAAAGGAAGACATGCGGAACAGGTGTCAATCGTCGCTTGCTGGTATCACATTCCGTCGTTCACTGCCAGTTTTTCCGAGTTGTTCGGTGCTCGTTGGTTCACTGTTTCCAAACTCGCATCACTTTGGAACTGTTCCGCTGCACACGAGCTCCTATTGCGTGATAGGAAAATCCTCCTTCTCGAAGACCGATAATCCTCTCTCGTTCAAACTCCGAATTTCTCCTTGTTTCGTTGTGGAGGCATACTTAGGTCTCACTAAACGTGCGCCATTAACAAATAATCATTAACTATTTTCAACGTCCCACTACAGCCCACTATTTATACGCTTTTAGCATCAGTTCAGAGGGTGCTGCGCCCACCACGCATGCGCGGTGACTCTGAAACTTTACTATTTTACGTAACATCATCTAATTGATATTTGCTGCAAAGTTCATTTAATTCTAATAATTCCTTCATTGTATTGCATTTTTTACAAACTGTGGTGTACAAAGTCATCCAGGTCATTTCTCTGTACAATATTGAATATAAACTTTATGTATGGTCTGTGACTGCTCATTACGATCGGACCAAAATGTAAAAGGGAAAAAAAGAACAAAATCACATAAAGTTATGGAAGATCCAGAGTTAAATAAGAGTTAGAGTAAAAAAAAACTAATTTTCAAAATTTCGATTATTAGTCTGTTTTTTATTTCTACTTAATCCAAGTAATCCCTCTTTAAGATAATAACAAAACAAATTTTTCCTAAGAGTATCTCTATCCTACAACTGCTTTATTCTATTGGTGTATTACGAATACCTGGACTCCTATTTTTAACCCTGGACATTCTAGACTTTAATTCTCAGATCTTTTCTCATCTCTTCAGATTGCTGTAGGTATGATGTCCAATTTGATTGTGTTTCCTCCAAGTTTCATCATAATAATCCTCTTCCGGAAGTCACGCGCAAGATCACTTCGACCTTCGCACGTGAATATAGCTTTAGAAAAACAATGTAAGTACTTTTTTTAAAAAATTTAGAATACTATAGTTCATTATTATATAAACTTGCATCACATTCTTGTAAAACAAAAATATTTAATTTAACAATGTTTTTAGGGTTTATTTATTTAATTTTTACTTTACTTTTTAAGTATATATATTTTGTCTTTAAAAAAAAACCAATTTTCATAACTAATTAATTAAAAATTATACAGCTCACAATGCAAATTTTTCGCAGATGTCACATCTGCAAGCCTCCTCGATTGCTATTGAGCTGGGATTAATATCCCATAAAATGCTCTTAATGCGTCGAAAAAAATTTGTTCAGAATCTGGCAATCGCTCCTTTATATGTTTTAAAAATTAGATTCGTCGCCCCATCCGGTATAGTGATTAGCAACGCTGACTGCTGTGCCGTAGGACCTAGGTTTGAATCCCGGAGAAGGCACTGATGTTTGTAAATACATAGTGCCTTCACGTCATGGGAGTACTCTATAACAGCGATCGGCGGACCGGTACCGGTCCGTGAATCAAATGGTGCCGGGCCGCCTAAAGAACATTAAACTATTGCCATTTTATTTAAAATGGTGCATTTCCTTCGGATTTGCGCAACTTTCCACGGAAATCACTTTATATTCCACGTTAAATCGCTTTTATTCATTTTTGGGGTGTAACTATATTTTATTCTGAAGGCATACTTAAATGTAACTAAATTAAAATTGTTAAATCAAAACAATCAAAAATATTAAAAATCAACGTGTCCTACCTTCAGCGGGCCGTGGTAAATTTATCAAGCGTTGACCGGTTCGCAGCAATAAAAAAGTTGCGCAGCACTGCTCTAAATAACCGTCGAGCCGCAAGTCCTCTAGTGTGGTTGGTGGAAAGCGAAGAGAGGTGGGAGGCCTCTAGCCACGCCCAGGGTGCTCTCCCTCTACATTGGGGTAGAACCGAGCAAAATCGTACTGTCACCTGCATGGTGCGCAAAGCTATGGCTAACGACAGGCGTAAAAATGTAGCTCCTAGCCATGATGAATTTCGTGGACCTTCATCTGATGTTATGGTCAATCAGGTGGCATAAGTAGCAACACAAATCAGATTCTCCCCTCCTTTTTTAATAAAACTAAATGCACAACTTAGATTTCATTGAATTTTAATAATCCTTTTTTATCTTAATAATTACTTTTAACCCCCAGCCAACGATGATTTTAACACAATGCCATCCCACTTTTAAGTTCTGAAAATTTTTTAAAGGCAATTAATTACTGCCTGATAAATGATTTTAATCCACGATCCCTCATGTGATGAAATAATTATACCGATTACCAGGAGGGATTTTTTATTTTATTTTAAATTATAATTTAAATTTTTTAACATACCTGAATTGAACCTTACTTTTATGGTTCACTCCCGTACAGACAATGCCAATTTAACCATTATATCCAATTTAATCAGTTTTTTTATTTTATTAGCAAAATGTAAAGTTTTATAACTATGGTCTTCCAGTGACCATCAGTTTGTCGATGTGCGATTTCGTGGTGATTTTTCTTATTCTGATTTTGCATTCAAATCTAGGTATGGTTTAAGAAAAGAATTTTAAAACATTTCAATGCTTTTTGAATTGACTTCTACAACACATTGAATTATACTGAAAGCGCGATGATATATCAATTGGAGAACTTTACTAAAGTATTAATTTAGTGAGTAAAATAATTGGCAAACTCAAAAAACTTTTCTTAAGCAACGAATCAAATTTCCACTGGTAATTTCAAATGGTATAACAATGATTTAAATATATATATATATATATATATATATATATATTGTTACGTTGACCGAGGGTTCGAGGATTTTATGCAAATCAGTCGCAAAGAACAAGACAGTTCTTTAAGAGCGATGAGAATTTATTGTCGAAAATCCAATCCTTGAAATACAGGATTCAGCAGCAATATTCGCAAAATAAATATCAGAAAGTCTTCACACCTTCAGAAGCACTCAGACGCAATTATAAGTGTCTAAAATACACGTATATAAAATATTATCATAAGCAATCACTCGTTCAACAGCCGAGGTAATCACTAATCGCTTCAACAATCAGAGCAATACTAACTGATATCTTGTTAAAACCAGACTGATTGACTTTCGGCTAGTCTGTCTCTATTTATATCCCTCACGGATAATTCGAGAAGGACCTGCTTGCGTCATAGGTCTTAAAATTAGTGGATTTCTCTACTAATTTCTATAAAAATCCAGAGGGTCCCGAACTCGCCAACATGATCGCCAAGTCGCCACCTTGGTCACCAAAAATGACGCCAACTTTGCTTTATCACCAAGATTTCGCCAAGTTCACATTGAATCCCCATTTTTGCCTAAGGGACGGCGTAGCTTGTGAATATTACAATTTTAACGCAAATTAAATCTAATTTAGAGTAAGATAAGGGCATTACACATCCACACAAATACCAATTATTTACACTATTTTACACAAAATTCGTAACAATATATATATATATATATATATATATATATATATATATATATATATATATATATATATATATATATATATATATATATATATATATAAGGTTACATTACATTTTAAGAGGAAATAAAGCATTTTTTTTTTAAAAAAAATTACTCTACCATTGATGAAGCTGAGATTGCAAAAATCTTCGATCCCGTTTCGTTTCTTCTTATCTCCTCTCTCCTTTTTTATCGCTTGCCTTTCTCTCGTTCATTTGCAAGAGTTGAGTGAAAGTGAGTTGCATGACAGCAATATTTAAATAAAGAAAATAAAATTTCACCTGAAAAAGTGTGCATGAAACTTTTACTAAAAAGGGGAAAAAACCGCACCTAGAAAGTTTTTAATTTAAAACTAAACACGCGTTGCCGACCCGAGCTCGATTACCGACTAAAGACGAAAAAGAAAGAAAAAAAAACGAGTAGCGTTATTCACTCGAACCTGACGTTTCATTTAAGTTCACTCTTCAGCAAAACTCGCCAAAAGAAATTATCACTTTAAAAAAATTTTTTGACTAGGTTTAAAATTCACGTAAGTCGATGTAATACCGTACTATAGGTAATTCTAACGAGCTATATTAGAGCTAAAAACATTCTATTGAAACGTTATGGGTTTAAAAAGTCTCTATTTGATTTGCTAGATGAAAAGTGGCGTAGAGAATATGGATTACCAAGAAATAGAAAAGTATCAAAGAAACCATCCAATCAAGGCCTGGACGAGGAAGCTCACTTTAGGAACCCACCGAAAAAGAAATGTCTTCTTCCATGGTGGTGCGCTTATATCAGTTGGTTTCTTGTTGTTGTATCCGTCGGTAGCAGTTTGTTCTTTTTATGGGCTTACGGACTTCAATTCGGAAATATTAGAACAGGAAAATGGCTAACATCATTAATAATTTCATTTCTGTCATCTGTATTACTCACTGAGCCGCTCAAAGTAGGTATTTATTGGTTACATTTTTTAAGAATCTTAACTTTTGCTTATTTTATATTATTGATTACTTTCACTATCTTGATATTCTTCTTTCACTGTCTTTATCAATCAAATTGCTGAAGTATAATATTTAACATTTTGTTTCTATAGATATTTTTATTTTCTATCATAATGGCATGTCTTTGTGGCAATCCTGATTTAGACGACGATGATTCCGATGTTGATGAAGAGGATCCTTACTTAAATGAAGATGAAGAATGGCTGCATTCTATTAGTGAGTGAATGATCTTGTTAGAAAAAAATGTTTAAGAATATTATCCACAATTAAAATTGTTTGCTTACTTAACATGCGAAAATTCAACACAGTAATGAATGGCATTACTTTTGTAGTTGGAGTGCTAAAAGAATTTTCGTATACAAAAAAAAATATTTTGATATTTAAGATTGATGATTTTCTTCAAATTATTCTACTTTTGATTATTTAGTGATGCATAAAAAGAAACAGAAAGAGAGGGGGAGGGGACCATCTGAGTAAATAAATTAATTCGAAATTTTGAACAGAATTACTAATCATTTATTAGATTATTTTTTTAAAAAAATAAGATTAATTAAAAATAACTTAAATTCAATGACAAAAATTCATTAGATTCGATTAGTTAAGGAATGTGAAAGTAGTCTATAAGAAGATTAAAATTGCAATTAGCTGCTTCGTCTTTAAAAAGTAGAACCTATTTTAAGGTACATTTTAGTTATGTTCTTTATGTAGCTATAATTATTATACTTAAAATACAGGGTATTTATAAATGAATATCGGAGTTTTTAACACTATATAGAATTTATTAAATTTAACTTATTAGTATAACTCATACATCAAATGAAAGACCAATTGAAACAGTTTTGTTTGCTGGCATGTGTGTGCATGCGCACGAAACGTATGTTAATTCAGCGCGCTTGTAAAAAATGGCGACTAGTAAACAGAAGGCGTTTTGTGTTCCCCTGTTTGCAAAGACAGAATCTGCTATTACTGTGCAACGAGCGTTTCGGTGGACACCTCAGTGAACATGTGAAGACTCATAATGCTCGCATCTGGAGCTTAGAAAATCCTCACGAGGTGCTAGAATCGCAACGAGACTTCCCTAAATTGAATATTTTTTGTGCCATGTGTCTCTCGGTGGAAAGTATATGGGCCTTTTTCGTTTTCGGAGAACCAACTGTAACTGGTTCTGCTTATCTTGATGCTGTACAACTATGGCTATTTCCTCCATTGAAAGAAAGCGAACCCGATAACTTCATTTGACAGCAAGATGGTGCACTGTCTCACTGGCATCTCTCAGTACGCGATTGGTTGAACATCACTGTACTCGACCAATGGATTTTCTGCAAAGAGCCTCACGATAAAGCTTGTTTCGCATGACCTCCACTTTCACCCAATCTGATGCCATGTCATTTTTATAAGAGGGGGTTCATTAAGGATTGTGTCTACGTACCTCCAATGGCAGTTGATCTTCCAGACTTAAAACACAGGATTGAAGCAGCTGTTGCAAGAATTACCCCAGACACATTGAACAAAATTTGGGATGAACACTGTAACGTCGTGTAGAGCTGACCATTAATAAATTGTTACAGTATAATATAAAATAAAAGCATTGTTTATTTGCTAAACAATTTGTAACTGAAACAATAGAATTCAGTCCATATGCCAAGCCGGTGCAGTCAGTCTATATTCTATTTCTCAACGCCACCGGCGCTCATCGTCTTTCCACTCCAATCTCGGACTCAGCCCTTTTCTTTCGCGCTCTCTTCCCGTCCGTTCCAACCAGGGCTCTCCTCTCATGCCTTCTCCATCCAGGGCAGGGCTTTTCCCTTTTCTCCATCCAAGGCCGGGCTCCTCTCTCTTCTTTCCCCCGTCTTCTCAAAAAGAATCCTTTTAAACACCAGGTGTGTGTTCACAACACGCCCCTCGTCCCTTCTTATTGGCAGGTCGCAAAAGTCTCTCGGTCTCCCTCGTCCTATTTGAGCATAACACACCCAGGCCGTCTGGCCCAAGGCGCCATAATTCCTTTTCCAACATCTGGACAAACTTGTCCATCACGCCACCTGTTTCTATTATCCCCTCCTCTCAACGCCAGAAAATACGACATGATTATTTTAAGACAGGCTTCGCCTATTGTCAATGGGACACCGGCTCTCCTTTACCATTATGGCGACCCGTCAGGCTGTCGTCACTCCCCGAGTTCAGACAATAAACAATGGCCCCATGGCCACGTGCACTGGTCATTTTACAGCTGGTGGATCTTAAAAATTCAGGGACAATCGATGGGTGTGAGTTCACAACAATCGAAGACGTCGTACTAGTCCCTTAACAGCTGGTGAAACTATTAAACTTATCGTGAATCGAAAGATGGGGATTCACAACAATCGACGATGTCACAACACACATCAAGTCGTCTATCGACTCGATGTGTGCGGGGGAGGAATGGGGCTCACATTTGAGCATTTGTAAGCTTGCAGGTTCGTTTACTCTTTCATTCAATGTATGAATTGTACTTGTAAGTTATATGCAATAAATACTACAAAGCGTTAAAACTCCGATATTCAGTTAGAAACACTCGGTACTTTATTTTTGAAAAATTTTTTCCTTGTGTAATATTTGACAGAGAAAGGGAGTCTAAAGTTGTTAACAAACTATAGCATAATGGGGTGTTATTCATACAAAACATGAATTTTTAACAATATTTTTTCTCCTAATGGAATGCATATTAGCAACTAAGCCTTTGTTGACAAGGCAAGTCCCTAAATGTGAGAGGCATTTCATGGACGACTCTTTACTGAATTGTTACGCTTGAATTAATTTTAATTCAAGCTCTTGTCAGATGCTAAATATTACCTTGATTCAGTTTTTCCAAGAGTACCAAAGCCAAATTGATACTCAAGGGATTTTTTACTTGCCACATAATCATATTACATGTGTATCTACGATTTTCATAACCAGAAAATATATCAACTCCAGCCGGGATAGAACTTGCAACCTTAGATTTACGAAGCGGGTTTGCTACCTCGAAACCACCGAGCCGACTTTTAACAAAATTAAGATCCTAAAAAAATTCTTTTTTAAATAACCGTTAATAATCTTTGTGATCAATAAAATCTTACATTCAAATTAAGTATGCACATTTTACATATGAAGTTCACTTACGCTGTAATCGTTACATACGCTCTCAACTTTTACAGAACTTAAGTCTGATATAAATTTACACATTTATTTGAATTTACAATTAAAAACTAAATATTTGAATACTTTAAAATAACCTCCGATCATTTCTATTTTCGCAAAAGAGACTACACTTATATTAACATTCAGTTTTTTGAAGTCCTGTTACAAAAATTCCAATAGGAATTTTTAAAAGTAGATAATAAATTATTCTTTAACTTTTTGTTCCGAAAAAATGCAGTTTTCTTTCAATGTAATAACGTAGGGGGAAAATAATCACTTATATAGAATTTTTCTAAATAGTTTATTTTTTATTGGTATCTTAAAACAAATAAAACAAACTTACCTCTTGTTTATATATCAAATATTCTACGTTCTAACATAGTATCAGGCGCTCTACGAGCTTTGTACATTGTTTTGAGCTATTAATTTCAGTAAATTGTAACCGAATTTTGAGTGCTTAAAATTAATTCATTAATATTTATTTCAGAAATTGATTAAAACTTATTAGAGAAAATAAATTTGTGGAATGGTTAGAATGAAAAAAAGCTTAAATACAGTTTTCAAAATAGTGTTCTTAATACTTAAAATATTAAATCACAAGAATAAAAAAAAAATCTGCATTAGATATTTTGTGTAACTTGATGAAAAGTGAGTCAGATGTATCCGAACAAATTTTGAACTGTCTAATCCCGGTTTGGGTAGACTTTTTCTGTTATGGACTACTTCTAATGTTTTCAAGATGTTGCGGATCACCTAGTGACGTAGGTGTGGCTATTCTGTATTAAAATTGTACGATTTCTCTTCTTAACACATGTTTTTTTGGCATTGTACCTCTCTTTTAAAATATGACAGGTTACTATTTTTACTACAAAAACATAAGTAGCACAAAATTGTCTAGTTAATGCTTAAACAACTATGAGCGACTGCTAGACCATGGAGTATAGAAGTATTCAATGCAGAGAGCAGAGAACATACCTGAACCGATGAATCTAAAACCGACTTATGTACTTAAAATTGTTCGCTACCGATTTCCACGCCATCACGGGACTTGACATCAACGCGAGAATCCAATCCCATGGAAGCGCAGGGTGCGGGATGATCGGGATGATGTCTCAATAGCCAATCCCGTGCTTTCACGAGAAGAGCTAATCATCAACATTTATTCTCCCCTTCAATCGGTATGTGGGGAAAAATTCATTTCAACGGCTGGCATCGCAGTGATCACTCCCCTACAATGGCAGTGAACGAGTTAAGCGTCCTCGTTCGCTTTCAGTGAAGGTGCATGTGTCGTTTGCACATTTATCGAATCATTTGCTTAAGTAAACGCAGTTGCATAGATTGTGAAAAGCAGACTCTCCAGTCAAACTGGCGACGGTGTTCCATATGCAGGGTGTCCGGGCTTAAAATATCCAAAAGATTGCTTTTTTTACGGACTACCCACCAGAATGAAATAAAGTGTTCATCCATGGATTGGAAAACTCTCCGAGATTTTTTGGGTCTAGTCCGATCGGCCGCACTTGCCCGCATTATTCGGCAATCTCAGACGATAAAATTTTTACAATTACTGCATTAGTAAAGATGTGGATGTCACAGTAAAAGATGCAGTGGTTAACGGAATTTAAGTGAGTCACGCGTGTGCAGCGACGTGTTTGAACTGTATGGAATGTCGTAACTGGCTTGCATAATAGACTTATCAGGACTCCTATTCCTATTATATGAATCACGCACATGATCAGCTGTGTCTCCCATAACGAAAACTTAAGAATGATTGCCAGTTTGAGATAACAAAGTTCCCCTGTTTCCTTTAAAGTTCTTTCGCATTAGTGGATAGATTTTGATGTTGGAGGATCGACATTCCATTTTGTTCGAACACATCGCTGTACATGCGTAACTGATTTAATTCCCTTAACCTAAGTACGCACTGCATTTTTCACTGTGGCGTCCACATCTTTACTAATAAAAATAGTGAAAAAGTTTATCGTCCGCGATTGCGGAATAACGTGTGCACGTGCAACCGATCGGATTAGACCCAAAAACTCTTGGAGAGTTTTCCAATCCATGGATTAATAGTTTATTACATTCTGATGGGTAGTTCCGGAATAATAAACTATTACTTTTGGATACTTTAAGCCCGGACACCCTGTGTATGTTTCTTTTAGTAAGCGTGTCTTAGTGAAGTCGTTCACCTCAAAATGTCTTGGCGTTCCACTGCTCGATAGCAATCGAGTTAATGTCCCTCCCTGTTCTAATTCATACATTGAAAATATGAGGAATATTTTATACAAGGGACATTCTCTAATTTCTCAACAAAAGAAATCAATTTAACAAATAACCATGTTTTCCTTCCTAGATTCCGGAAATGTTGTCCAGAGACCTAAATATCGGCCCATTGATCCCAGTTCTTTGGAAGCCGCTCGCAGACTCCGCGAAAAAGAAGTTCGCATGTATGGTGTTCTTAAGGAGATCGGTGTTTATGCCCTCTATCTGTGGATTCTTTTCATCCTGAGCTATGGGAATAGAGATCCAAACAGCTTCTACCTCAGGGAAGCAGTCATTAATAATTTCATCAAGCCAGGAGACCTTTGGCACGATTTTAACAATGTAAGCTTCTTTGTAGATTTTACATGTTTGAAAATCTATTTATCCTATTCACCGAATTCGATTTGTCAAACGTATATGGCGTTAGTTTAATTAATCGAACTGCTTCTTAACTTAATTTTTACTTTAATTTAAGCTTATAAATTCTAAAGAACACGTGTGTGTCCAAAAACAGCGTTACAAATAAAATGTTTCTATTTTAAGAAATCTATCCCTATTTTTTTTAAAAAAAACTTATAAATAAAGTGAGCAAAAGCGAGCATCATATCTAATTTTGTGTGAGCTTTAATTGATAACAAGTAATATAAATTTTTTTCAGTCAATTCGTACTTCATTAGAAAAACATACTTGTGCCATCTGTTGTAACTTCGACAGAAATAACGCAGAATAAATTTAAAATTAAAAAAATAAAATTTAATCAATGAATTAATACTTGATGTAAAATTGTACTAACAACAAGTGCAATCCATTTCAAGTTTAAAAAAATATATTTAAACTTGAATGGATGGATAGAAAGTATTTTATTAACGATGAAAAATTTGAACAAGATATATATATAAATATATATAGGGAGAGAGTGAACTAATTGCAGGAACTGAAAAAGAATTTTTATGGCCGTTTTGAGAGAAAAACGTACAAATCGTTTTCACAGTAGATATTGGAATTTTGTGTTTAGACGTGTATTGCACTGTGATATGAATAGATATATGTTAATTTTTTTTAAGTTAGTTAGTTCCCACAATCGTTTACACTCACGTCCATAAATTAAGGATAATTCAGAATCACACAGAAACTGAACTCTAAAATAAAAATTTCAATTGTACAATTATCACACACATCTTGAAGAATATGCAAATTACAGGAAACCACCAGATGGCACGGGTAGTACGTCAAAATGACGAGAGTGTAAGAGAGGGGTATATAAGGAATGATGGCAAAGAAGTAAAATTGTTCACAAACGCTTTAAAAGCCTTTCAGTGCAATAACCGCATAGTTATGGCACAAAGGAAGCATTTGGATGATTTTTTACGTGGTAGAATTATTGGACGACTGGAATGTGGACGTACCCAGCTGGAAGTATCCGAGGAACTTGGAATCGCCCAGAGTGTCCTCTCCAGGCTTTGGCAACGATTCCAAGATTATGATAATGTGAGTAGATGTTACAGCACAGGTAGCCCCCGAGTTACAATGTCGAATGAGGACCGGTATATATATATTTGGCAGTTACTGTCAAAAGAAACAGACGAAGCACAGCATTAGACCTGTCTCGTCAGCTCGCTTCAGTTACCGGTACGACAGTTTCAAGGCAGGCCGTGTACAGACGCTTAGGCACATTGGTCTATATGCTCGTAGGCCTGTCAGATGTGTTCCACTTACCGCAACTCACTGTCGACTGCGATTAACCTGGAATAGAGAGCATGCATTGTGGACACCACAACAATGGTCTTGTGTGACGTTTTCCGACAAGTCCGGGTTTAGTTTGCAGTCTGATTCACACCGGACTTTAATATGGAGAGCGCCAGGTACCCGTTAACACCAGGAGAACACCATTGAACGACACCGTTACGGTGATGCAGGATGGCTCGTTTGGGGAGGAATTATTCTTGGTTCCAGAACTGACCTGCATGTTCAGAGTGTAACGATGACAGGCCACATCTATCGGGATGTCATTCTGGAACAACATGTACGTTTGTTTCGGGGCGCCATGGATGCTGAATTTCTATTTATGGATGACAACGCCCATCCTCACTGTGCAAACATTGTAGACGAATGCCTTCAATCGGAGGATATCACCCGTATGGATTGGCCAGCATACTCACGGGACTTGAATCCAATAGAGCATGTGTGGGATATGCTTGGCCTACGAATTGCCGCCCGTCAACCCCCTCCCACCAGTCTACCGGAACCTCGGAGGGCATTGCTTGACGAGTGGTGTAATATTCCCCAAGATCAGATTTATAATTTGATACTCAGCATGCCTAGGCGTTGTAAGGCCTGTATTGCATCGTCCGGGAGACATACTCCGTATTAACCATCACACTAACCATGTTATACTGTTTTTTGTAAATAGGTTCTTTTTTGAAATTTGCTCCAGGGAGTAAAAATCGCAATTTTTATTAATTATGTCAAACATATAGCATCTTTTTTGCTCTGTACCTTTTGTTTAATAAATAGACTTTACAAATAAGTCAAATTTGTTTTGCTTCTGTCTCTTTCTTTGCTTGAACTTCATTATCCTTAATTTATGGACATGAGTGTAGATGGTGATCTGAGTTGGAGAGCTTTTGAGTGGATTGAGGGTAGAAAGTTGTGAAGTTGCCCCCCTGGGTTGCCCTTCTCCTTGATTATCAGCAAAAGCTAGAGGTGTAGGAATAAATGAAGAACTAGGAGCTGACATGATCTTAATATGACTTTATTAAGATCTTAAATTTAAACTTTTAACATATTAGATAATAGTAATATATTGGAGAGATTCTACGATGACTGAACACACAATATATATAATACCGAAATAGCGTAACCCGGACCACTATCAATAATAGACTCACCTAAGTTCAATTATAATTATATCACAGATCCGAATATCAATTAGTTACTCCTACCTTAATGTCGAATGAAGTAGCTTTAAATCTGTTTCTAGTTGCAGCTGCGTTTCACCGGAGTGCAATGGTACGCACCTTGACCTAAGGGCTCTTTGTCACGGAATTTCTTTGTTGCCTGTCACTTCACAATTGAATCACGGACTATCATAACATTCCCCAAATTGCCACTCCGCTTACTGTAACTTATGTTATTTAAAAGCTTCCTAATTTGCATCCTTCCTTCACGCTTCAATTCTTGGGTTTGGTTGGAAAAGAGTTGCCCTTAATTCTGCCCCAAAGAAACTAAAGGACATGTTAATGAAAAGACGCGTGAGCCCGTCGCAAAGTCCCAAACAAAAGGTATCCCGAAATCTAAATGCTTCTCGAACGGTGATATTCAGACTGATGAAACAATTTCGAACAACGGATACTGTTGTTAGAAGACCTGGACAAGACCGACGAAAAGCTACAGCACCTATGGAAGATCGATGTCGTCGCACTACAAAACAACACAAGGGTTGTTGGCGATGGACCTCTTAATTTTAAACCACGGTCAAGTGATGGTGAAAGTCTCCTGAGCTGACATCCCCCTCTCCGAACTTCCCCACCACGCTAACGGGATGACTATGAGCCTCGACAATTTTAACGCGAATCAGCCTCTCTACACAGTGAGTCTACTGCAGAACTTGGGCTCGAACGCAGAACGCTATGGCCATGAGTCCGTGACCATGACCACTAATATGCGTCGTAAAAAAAAACTGTTATGAATTGTTCATTGTAATATAACTTTCTAAATGATTATAGAACAGTTTTTCCAAATATTTCTGTAGTTAGTAATTGGATTAGATTAAAATTTGGAATCCAAGCAATTTAAACGACTCTTGATCTAACTGTACGAAAATGGGTTTTGTAATGGGAAGTCCTTAAGGAGTTAATGAACCGCGTTAAGTTAATCAACTGTCCTATTAACAATTTAATTTAGTCCCCTTTGAAGCATTTGCATTGATACCAATTATTAGCAGCTGCGATGAAAATTACGAAAGTTATTAGGGTGGTTCATTTTTTTATTCGACGACTGTACTAGTACATTAGAAAAATTCCTAATTACTATTATAAATTAAAATTATGGACTGGTCCTAATCAACACCTCTCCATCATTTCACACTAGATTAATAATCTAATCTTTTATCAATTTTTGAAAAATTATTTATCTCATCATAAATATGTCTTTAAATCGGTTATTATGTACCGTACATTTTTTTTTTCTTTCTTTCTGTGCTCTGATAGTTAACATTCAGCTCAGTGACATTATCGAGCAAACAGACTTTTCTCCTATTCTATATTTATTATAATTCAAATATATACTAATTTATCATTATCGTTATTTTTTCAAAATCACGCAGAAAATTTATTTAAAAAAAATATAATCCTGCCTTTTCTCTTTTTAACTGCTTCTCTTACAAATTTTTTTGAAAAAAATTGCAAAAAATCATCACTTTTTTAAATTTTATTATTAAATACAAGGAAACGAAACAAAACAAAATATGTAGGTTTTAAGTTGAATTTTTAATTTTTTACAGGTGTAAAAGCATTTAGTTTTAATATTAGTTTACTATCCCGAGTTATCTCGGGCAAATGGAAAAACGTTAAATATTAGTCTTTGTATGATAGTTTTTGAAACAAAGGACAGCACAAAATGATACCTGGCATTCTGTACACTGGTATTTGGTATCTTTTCTTACTGGCTTACCTCTAGTTTCTTTTACGGAAGCACAGAGTACACTGTCTCGTTGAATTTGATTTTTTTTTCAGTAGCAGGAGTAACATCTGGAAAATGCCTTGAGGTTAATCTGAGTGGTGAAGGACTAATTACTTTATCTGCTTTAAATGGCAAAAAACTCCCCATGATGATTTTCTGAAATTAATTTTTCAATCAGTTCCATTCTAAATTGTTTAGGTGATCGTGAACCTCCTGAATTACAGTACAAAATGCGGACTACATACAAAAGAATCACTTCCTTGATTTTCAATGTCCACCTCTTAATAATTACTATTTAAAAAATCATCGTTTTTGCAATCTTGCATCAATGCCATAATTTCACTTTTTTTCAACGCAACTATCATTCTTTATACATTACTAATCCACAAGCCGACGTGTTCTATGCAATAGGGAAACTCTCACCAAACCCGCCAAAAGAACCGTGAAACCAACAAAACTAGGTAAACTACCAATCAAAGCTGAATATTTCCTTTCATTTCTTCCAGGCCAAGTAAAACCGTGATATAACAATACGTACTGACAAATTTTGCTTCCTCCGAGTTTTCTCGGGATAATAATAACTGCAATATGTGTATACTAACTCGAGATAACTTAGGATAATCAGGCAAGCGGTTGAGTATAAGTAAAATCTATATGAAATACAGGGAAGAAATAATATTAAACATTTTTCTTACCTTTTCAGGTGAACACTGAAGTGAAATTTTGGAATTGGACTCGGAATGCTTTGCTTCCTGAATTGTTTGCTAGCAACTGGTACAATGGAAGACCGCCTCTGGGACTTCGTTTACTCGTCGACGATAGAAATAACTTCAAAATAGGGTATCCTGTTCTGAGGCAGATTAGAGCTCGAACAGGTAATGTTTCAAATTTGTCTACGATATATTCGAAACATTGTGATTGTAACATATTCGTTAACGTAAATTGTTGATTTATGCGCTATTTTTGCAAATTAAGAAAAATTGAATCTAATTTCGAATATAAGGTAAACATATTTCAAAATATAACGTGAAGCAAACTTTTATTCAATTAACTAGCGGTTACCCACCCGCTTCACTAGGCATTTCACGATGTTGTATAAATGTATACTGTTTACATATATATGAATTATTGATATGTAGTATTAAGAATTCAATTGTATTTAAAAATATATTCATAGCTGTAACTCTCGCCCCTTGATATAAAAAGGACATAAATTATAATATCTAATTTCTATTTATATCTAAAATAGAAGTATAAAGATTTTTTGCGCTCACTTAACCTAACAATCAAGTGGATTTCCACCAAAGCAACTTTCAGTGGATCTCTACTCCATAAAATAAGCATGCGTGCTAAATTTCAAGTCTAAATCTAACAGAGCAAAATCGGAATTTTTATCATCAATACCTCGTTGAAAGCATTCTTAGCGCATTCCAATTCAATAAAAGAAGCATGCAAACCAAGTTTTAGTGTTATAGTCTTAGCAGTTCGAAAACGGGAAATTTGTCTATCCGTACAGCCCAATAACTCTCCCCGCTACCCCCTGGAGTTGATTTCTGTAAAATCCATTCTTAGTGGAACTTTTTTCAACTAAAGAAACGTACTCAATAAATTTCAGGTAAATGGGTTAAATTCAAAAACAGGAATTGTTCTATAACACGCCTTAATCCCTCACAACCCCACTCCTTTGGGGGTCCGTTTTCACAAAACTCTTTGGCATAAGAACTCTATTCCATGAACGGAACATACATTCTAATATTCATGCAGGTGGGTCTATTAGTTGAAAAGCGGAAATATTTATCTATTACACCCCTTAATTCCCCTCAGTGACCCTCGGGGATCAATATTCCCTAAAACTATTTTGTAGCGGATCTCTACACAATGAAAGGAATCCGCTTAAAAAATTTTAAGACAGTGCGTCTAATAGTTTAAAAATGGAAATATTTATCAATAGCGCCCCTTAAGCCCCGCAACGCCACTTAGGAAGCGATCTTCACAAAACCCACCTTATAGCAGATATCTACTTAATGAATGGAATCTACTTACTAAATTTCAAGATTTTACGTCTAATAGTTTAAAAAAGGAGTTAATTCCTTATAACGCCCCTTAATTCTCCACAACGCCACTTGGGGGGTCGATTTTCACGAACCCATTTTGTAGTGGATCTGTACTCTATGAAAGGAATCCGCTTATCAAATTTCAAAACTGTACGTCTAATAGTTTAAAAATGGAAATTATTATCTATAACGCCCCTTAAGCCCCCGAAACGCCACTTAGGAAATGAATTTCCCCAAACTCATCTTATAGCGGATCTCTACTTAATGAATGGAATCAGCTTATTCAATTTCGAGATTTTACGAATAATAGTTTAAAAAAGGAGTTAATTGCCTATAACGTCCCTTAATTCTCCACGGCACCACTTGGGGGTCGATTTTGACAAAACCCATTTTGTAGTGGATCTCTACTCTATGAAAGGAATCCCGCAAACCAAATTTCAAGACTATACTTCTAATAGTTTAAAAATGGAAATAATTATGCATAACACCCCTTGGAGGTCGATTTTCGTAAAAATAATTATGTAAGGAATCTCTACTTTATGAAAGAAATCTGTGTACCAAGTTTCAAGACTGTACATCTAATAGTTTAATAATGGAAATAATTACCTATAACGCCCCTTGGGGTTCGATCTTTGCAAAATCTGTCCTTAGCTGATGTTTACTCCATGAAGGTAACCTAACTACAAAAGTTGAAATCTGTAGGTTTAATACACTCATGTCCATAAATTAAGCATAATGAAGTTCAGGCAAAGAAAGAGACAGAAGCAAAACAAATTTGACTTATTTGTAAAGTCTATTTATTAAGCAAAAGGTACAGAGCAAAAAAGATGCTATATGTTTGACATAATTAATAAAAATTGCGATTTTTACTACCTGGAGCAAATTTCAAAAAAGAACCTATTTACAAAAAACAATATAACATGGTTAGTATGATGGTTAATGCGGAGTATGTCTCCCGGACGATACAATGCAGGCCTTACAACGCCTAGGCATGCTGAGTATCAAATTATCAATCTGATCTTGGGGAATATTACACCACTCATCAAGCAATGCCCTGCGAAGTTCCGGTAGACAGGTGGGAGGGGGTTGACGGGCTGCAATTCGTCGACCAAGCATATCCCTCACATACTCTATTGGATTAAAGACTGGTAAGTATGCTGGCCAATCCATACGGATGATATCCTCCGATTGAAGGCATTCGTCTACAATGTTTGCACGGTGAGGACGGGCGTTGTCATCCATAAACAGAAATTCAGCACCCATGGCGCCCCGAAACAAACGTACATGTTGTTCCAGAATGACATCCCGATAGATGTGGCCTGTCATCGTTACCCTCTGAACATGCAGGTCAGTTCTGGAACCAAGAATAATTCCTCCCCAAACGAGCCATCCTGTACCACCGTAACGGTGTCGTTCAATGGTGTTCTCTGGGTGGTAACGGGTACCTGGCGCTCTCCATATTAAAGTCCGGCGAGAATCAGACTGCAAACTAAACCTGGACTCGTAGGAAAACATCACACAAGACCATTGTTGTGGTGTCCACAATGCATGCTCTCTACTCCAGGTTAATCACGGGCGACAGTGAGTTGCGGTAAGTGGAACACATCTCACAGGCCAACGAGCATATAGACCAATGTGCCTAAGCGTCTGTACACGGTCTGCCTTGAAACTGTCGTACCGGTAGCTGAAGAGAGCTGGCGAGTAAGGTCTGATTCTGTAATTCGTCTGTTTCTTCTGACAGTAACTGCCAAATATATATATACCGGTCCTCATTCGACATTGTAACTCGGGGGCTACCTGTGCTGTAACATCTACTCACATTATCATAATCTTGGAATCGTTGCCAAAGCCTGGAGAGGACACTCTGGGCGATTCCAAGTTCCTCGGATACTTCCAGCTGGGTACGTCCACATTCCAGTCGTCCAATAATTCTACCACGTAAAAAATCATCCAGATGCTTCCTTTGTGCCATAACTATGCGGTTATTGCACTGAAAGGCTTTTAAAGCGCTTGTGAACAATTTTACTTCTTTGCCACCATTCCTTATATACCCCTCTCTTACATTTTCGTCATTGTGACGTACTATCCGCACCATCTGGTGGTTTCCTGTAATTTACATATTTTTCTTCAAGATGTGTGTGATAATTCTACAGGTGAAAATTTTATTTTAGAGTTCAATTTCTGTGGGATTCTGAATTATCCTTAATTTATGGACATGAGTGTAGTTCCGGAGATATCGTGATTAGTCAGTCAGTCAGTCAGTGAGTAAGTCCTTTTTCTCCCCTATATAGATTATATATATATAGTTTACACCCCTTAATCCCCCTCAGTAACCCTTGGGGATCAATTTTCCCTAAAACTATTTTGTAGCGGATCTCTACACCATGAAAGGAATCCGTTTACCAAATTTTAAGACTGTACGTCTAATAGTTTAAAAATGGAAATATTTATCAATAACGCCCCTTAAGCCCCCGCAGCGCCACTTAGGAAGCAATTTTCACAAAACCCATCCTACAGCAGATCTCTACTTAATGAATGTATTCTGCTTACTCAATTTCAAGATTTTACGTCTAATAGTTTAAAAAAGGAGTTTATTGCCTATAACACCGCTTAATTCTCCACAACGCCTCTTGGGGTCGATTTTCACAAAACCCATTTTGTAGCGGTTCTGTACTCTGAAAGGAGTCCGCTTATCAAATTTCAAGACTGTACATCCAATAGTTTAAAAATGGAAATAATTATCTATAACGCCCCTTAAGCCCCCGCAACGCCACTTAGGAAGCAATTTTTTACAAAAACCCATCCTATAGCAGATCTCTACTTAATGAATGTATTCTGCTTACTCAATTTCAAGATTTTACGTCTAATAGTTTAAAAAAGGAGTTAATTGCCTATAACACCGCTTAATTCTCCACAACGCCTCTTGGGGTCGATTTTCACAAAACCCATTTTGTAGCGGTTCTGTACTCTGAAAGGAGTCCGCTTATCAAATTTCAAGACTGTACATCCAATAGTTTAAAAATGGAAATAATTATCTATAACGCCCCTTAAGCCCCCGCAACGCCACTTAGGAAGCAATTTTTTACAAAAACCCATCCTATAGCAGATCTCTACTTAATGAATGGATTCTGCTTACTCAATTTCAAGATTTTACGTCTAATAGTTTAAAAAAGGAGTTAATTGCCTATATAACGCCCCTTAATTCTCTACAACGCCACTTGGGAGTCGATTTTGACAAAAACCATTTTGTAGCGGATCTCTACTCTATGAAAGGAATCCCGGAAACCAAATTTCAAAACTCTACTTCTAATAGTTTAAAAATGGAAATAATTATGCATAATGCCTCTTAAGCGCCCTCATCGCCCCTTGGAGGTCGATTTTCGTAAAAATAATTATCTAAGGAATCTCTACTTTATGAAAGAAATCTGTGCACCAAGTTTTTCAAGACTGTACATCTAATAATTTAATAATTATCTATAACGCCCTTTAAACCCCCATAACGCCCCTTGGGGCTCGATCCTTGCAAAATCCGTTCTTAGCTGATGTGTACTCCATGAAGGGAACTTACCTACCAAATTTCAAATCTGTAGGTTTAATAGTTCCGGAGATACCGTTATTAGTCAGTCAGTGAGTGAGTGAGTCGCTTTTCTTCTTTATATATATAGATCTATTTCTTCACCAATGTAATTTATGTATTTATAAAATTAAAATAATATTGATCGATGAGAGATTGAATTAATATTTGCTTTTAGTTAACTGTGTGTTTATAATAAATGCTTTAGCGAGTTAAGGGATCGTTTCTCTTATCCTTGTAGCCTATTACTTGAAAAATTCAGTTCATAAAAATATTGTTTAGTGAGATTGTTTATAGAGAAGAATTTAAATCGTGAATTTCCTGACATTCACAAAGATTCAAAAAAATTATGTAATTGTTACGCAAGTGGTTTAAAAAAATGAATGACTTCCATAGTTACATTTAGGAGTGTTTTTGCCAATAATGTATAAAGTTAATTTAAAAAATCCTCCAACATTTATACTACTAGAGTCATCCAGAAAGTTACTTGTTCACGGGTCATAGAAAAGAAATAGAACAAAATTACACGGAAAGATTTATTACAAAAGGTATAGCCTTATTTCAGCTACTTCTGAGCACAATATCCACCAAAATTGTGTCATACCTTGTGATAAGTTTGTGTAAGCTATTGTCACAGAAGTCTACTGCCTGGGAATAGAGCCAGAGTATCACAGGTAAGAAACTTTTCAAGAGCATGAACAGATTAAAGATGCATGGAGTAAGATTGGGACTACAGAGGAAATGGTCAAACTGTTTCCGGCAAAACTTCTACAGCAGATTTTTTTTTTTCTGTGTAATTCGCTGTATGTGGCCCAGAAAAGTCGTGCATCAACGCACTAGTACCGAGCATCCCTCGCTTCTTTTTCTGAAAGGCTTGTCCTTCTGCACGTTCTTAAACTTAATTGCGTACTTTACCGCGCACGGCTGGGAGAAGAAATGAAAGCCGACATCTTCACGCAATACAAAAGGGTTAATGTAAGCAATCTAAAAGCTACAAATGCTGCACTCTATAGCACCACCCACAATCTATCCAACTTAAGTTTTCATGTCGGGTATCTTTTGCGATGTCATCTTTTGCTGACGCGGAAACTTACTTCTCCATACCTTTTAGTCCGAGGGCCGTATTAACTATCAAGCAGTAGTTCGGGGACTGACTACACACTCGAAGTCCAACTAAGAATATAAATTTTAATTATTTGTTTAATATTATTTTATTCAGCTATTATTTAATAACACATTGATACACAACACTTTAACATCTGTATTAGTAGAAATGGTGAAATTGTTTTCTGGATACCAAGATAACAGACATTTCTGGCTTTAAATTTGATGTCACTAACATTAACTGCGAACTAATTGTGTGTCCAAGTTTGTTCTCAAATTGTTCTTCACGTATTTCACTCTGGGAAATGTTTGGTCATACAAGTATGTTGTTCCAAAGGTTGAAAACTACCTTGATGCAAAAGTTTTGATATTTGGAAGGTCTTCCTTAGTCCTTAGAACTTGTCCCTAAGGTGGTCATTTGCCTGCAACTCAATGACTTCCAACTACAGTTCATCTGGACAACTCGCCCCATCTGCTTTAAATATGTTTTGAAACAATCTCACTTGTATTGCCTTTGAATTCAAGTCAGATAACCGCCTCTGAACTTGCAGCTGGAGGTCTTTGATTGTGTTGCATGAAAATGACGTTGGGAACTCAGTTGTCACTTCATCCATGAAGACCTCGCACTGTTGAAAGCGCGTCATTTTGTTAGCCTGTTCTTGTTCCATGATTATGACAAGTTTAGATCCGAAGGTCTTTAGGCGGGTGTATTGATCAGAAACTAGATTTTTTTCTTGTAGTCATAGGTTCAGAAAGTTTAAATGACTAGTTATTTCTGCAGAAAATGTCATTTTCCATACTCTCTCTTTATCAGACAGTAATGGCTATGGAATGAAATTATTTTCCAGGAAGTCACTATTTTCTTTCTTAATTTAAATACTCTTCTCGGAACTTTCTCTCAACATAGCAATCTTAATGCTATGTAATTTGGTAAATCTTGTGATTTTGTGTCTCTATCTTTCAACATGTCTCCAAACTGTCTATGTTTGAACCCATGTGGCCTTATGAAATTCACCACAGGATTCAGTATACTGCTAATGTCCACAAACCCAGCACACAAATCTTAATACAATGCAGGAACATTGGTTGTGAAACTTTTTTCTCAATACTCATCTTCACTTTCCAACTAAGTGTAATGTTTCTACTTGTCTTTATGTTTATGTTATTCGTGTTATTTCTTCCTTCAACAGTCAGGCAACTAAGGTTAGTTCAGTCCAGGTTATGTGGATGTGGTAGGCGAGTGGTCAAGGTATCGGATCGTGGCAAGCCTTGTCACGAGTTTGAGCCCTGTACCACACTAAAGACTCGCCGAGTAGGGAAGCGATGCACGTTAAATCTGTCGAGAGCTCAAACGTCTTCCCGTAGGTGTGGTGTGGTAGTTAGGAGAGGGGGGAGGTGCCAGCTCAGATGTCGTCTACGACACTTGACCATGGTTCAAAATTACGTGGTCCGTCGCCAAAAGCCCTCGTGTAGCTGAACAGTGCGACGTTAATATTCAGTCTCTCCCAATCCAGGTTATAATCAGCAAATGTCTTTTTCAATTCATTATTTATCATATCCTATAACAGTGCCATGCATGCTGCGTTGGGAAGTCAGCTCTGGTGTTATGTTCATGTCTTCATCCGCATCTCTAATGAACGCAAGCAGTTGAAAGGTGTAACAGCTGTGAAACGATTTATCCATCATTGCAGTTGAAAAATGGCGTAACTTAGTTACATTTTTCACTATTTGAGTCATAATGTTTTCATTCATGTATGAAACACGGTGATCAATGGTTTTTGAAACCGAAAGTTACATTTTAAAATTATTCCAACTTTTTTGAGAAAAGTTTCAGCCATCTCCAGCAAACATTCCTTCACCATCTGTTAACGGTGTGACACTTCTAACCAGGATGCAGGCACATTTATAAACGATCTTATTTAAGAATGGACATTCACATAAGAAGATTTACTGAACTACATCCTCTGATATGTGCGTTGACTTTGAAATTTAGAAAATTTTCCGGTACTGACATAAAACTCTGCATATTTCTTCTAATGTTCACTTCGATGATGACGGCGCAAGTTGTATTCCTTTATCACATCCATGGTTTCTTTGCAAATAACATGCAATGCTTTTTCACCAGATTTGATGAAGTATTTCAAACTTCATCCATTCTTCTTGAAATTGCCAACACTCATTGTCTATTTTTCTTTTCCTTTTCTCGGCCATCATTGGATACTAAAACAAAGTGACTTAAACACGAATAAATAGTGAAAGTGAAAGTAAAGGGTGTTTTTTTAGAGGTATAGAACTTTAAACTGCAACAAAACAACGATGCGTTATTCGATGGACATGAAGTTTTTTTTTTTATTCGAAAGATAATCTTGTGGCATTACATTTTAAATATGATTTCTGGCATAGGACTGCCACGGCTGGCTCGGATGTAGTCCAATCTGGACGTCCAATTTTCGATGACTTTTTCCAACATTTGTGGCCGTATATCGGCAATAACACGGCGAATGTTGTCTTCCAAATGGTCAAGCGTTTGTGGCTTATCCGCATAGACCAATGACTTTACATAGCCCCACAGAAAATAGTCTAGCGGTGTTAAATCACAAGATCTTGGAGGCCAATTCACAGGTCCAAAACGTGAAATTAGGCGGTCACCAAACGTGTCTTTCAATAAATCGATTGTGGCACGAGCTGTGTGACATGTTGCGCCGTCTTGTTGGAACCACAGCTCCTGGACATCATGATTGTTCAATTCAAGAATGAAAAAGTTAGTAATCATGGCTCTATACCGATCACCATTGACTGTAACGTTGTGACCTTCATCGTTTTTGAAGAAGGATTCCACCAGCCCATAAAGCGCACCAAACAGTCAGTTTTTCTGGGTGTAACGGTGTTTGACATACAGTTGTGGATTAGCTTCACTCCAAATGCGGCAGTTTTGTTTGTTGACGTAGCCATTCAACCAGAAGTGCGCTTCATCGCTAAACAAAATTCGCTTAAGAAAATCGGCAACAACGGCAATCTCGTTTTGGGCCCATTCGACGAATCTACGCCTTGCTTGATGATCGTTTTGATGAATTGCCAAACCAAACTGAGAATAAATCACTTGACAGCTGTTAAATCGGTCGCCATCTTGGAAAGTAATGCCAACTTAAACTTCTATACCTGGAAAAAAAACACTCTTTACCTTGCACACAATGTCACACAAAAGACCTGCTTATGCGACAGGGGCGTAGCTACCACCGTATCAGCAGAATAAATGTGTAAGAAAAATATCGCAAAATATTAAGGAGCCCTTAGAAAGAGCCTCCAAGGTACTTTAATACAGGTCCCACTCAGTACTAGCTACGCCAGTATTATGCGAACTAATTTCGTTGCAATTATAGCTGCAAATAACCCAAAACAGTTTGTAAAAAATTTTATGATTTTTTAAATTACCTGAACTAGATCCACTTATGATAGAAAGATTGCTGCTTTTTAAAATATCTTCAAAATATTCAGAAAATTCTCGTTAAACTATCCCAATACTTTGTGCACGTTGGTAAGAAATTACGCAAAAGAAATTATCCCTAAATAAAATACAATGCAACAGGACACAAATGCCTATTCCTATCAGCTGGAAAACCGTGATCAAAACTATCAAGTCTTGAACAAGCAGTAAACCAATTAAAAGCTCTGTCACTCGATGGCGTTATGTCATCTCGTGGACTGTGAACAGAAGCAGAAAAAGTAAAAAACGAATAGGGTCATAATCGGTTGTTAAATGTAACGCACTACTGCTTTCTTCTGTTTGAATTCAGTAACAACGTAACGTCTAAGCATGCACTGGCTGATCTTGAGAGGATACACGCAAATTTCAGTAATTTTTTCTATAGATCGGAAGGTTTCTGCGGGTCTGATAAGAGTGCCACATTTGGCCGTATTTTGAAGACTCTTGTCCTAGATGATTCAGCGTAATTTTTTCTACTTGAATGTATCTTTTTTTTCCTGTGCGTAATATGTCATATATTCTTTGTCTCTCATAAATAATATATCAAATTGATATTTTACTAAATCTGTTAAGGTACGAAAAATTACTCATAACATATTACGAAATTTTAAAAATGTAGTATGGTAAATGGAGATATGCTTTACTATGATTATTTCTTAATTTCCATTGATCATAATAACATTATTTCTTTATTGATTGACTTTTTAATTTTTTAAATTTGTAATGGCAGATCATGAACAGTTTTATTGATTGACTTATTAACTACTATTCATTTTTCTAGCCCTTTTTTTTTCTCAAAATGTATTTCCCAAGAAATAAGGTAAAGAGAGTTTTAATAATTTTCAAAAGAGAACAAGAAAAAAATAAGTGCTCTTTCTTAAAAAAAAATTAAATTTGGATTTTTTTCAGATTCCTGCACTGTACCTGAAGTTATGGAAGATATAATACCAGAATGTGCAGGATACGGCAACATGATCAACGAGAATGGTCGATACTATTCAAAATCTTGGAGCACCAATTTAACAATAGCCTCAAAGATTCCTCCAGAATATAAGTACATGACTGCAAGTACCTTAAACGGCTTTCCCTTTTGGGGACAATTGGACTGGTATGGTGGAGGAGGCTATGTCGTTCCTTTAATAGTCAAAAGATATCAAGATGGTGAAAAACTCATCAAAAAGATGGAGTACCTTGAACAAACGGGTTGGGTGAACAAAGATACCAGAGCAGTTTTTGTAGAATTCGGAACATACAATGCTCAAGTGAATTTATTTGTAGTTGCCACCATTGTTGCTGAATTTTTACCAGGTGGTGGTGTTATTCCTTATTATCACATTGATCCTATTCGTTTGCTGCATTATCACACAGGCTCCGGATTGCTTCAATTGTTTTGCCAAATTGGATTCATTCTCTTTACTCTGTATTATTCGATCATAACACTTAAGGCGTTGTGTAAAGAAGGCAAGAGGTTCTTTTCACAATACTGGAATGTAGCAGAACTATCAAATTTGCTGGCTTCTTATTCTATTATTGGAGTTGAGATCTATAAGATGATAATAACTTGGCGAGTTTTAGCCATATTCACTGCAACAGAAGGTACAGGTTACATAAAGTTACAAGAAGCTTTACTTCTTGACGAGGCATTCTGCTACTTGATGGGATTTTTGATGTCTTTAACCACTCTTAAGTTTCTGAAACTGTTGAGGTTCAATAAAAGAATTGGCGGAATGATCGCCACTGTACGCTTATGCGCAGAAGAACTAAAAGGATATGGAGTCTGTCTTATAATAACATTTTTAGCGTTTGTAACGCTGTTCTGGATGACTTTAGGCCATGCAGTTCGAGAATTTTGTTCATTTGCTAGCTCTTTCGAATCATCCATTAGCATGATGCTAAAGAAATTCAATTATTATGACATGGAACAGGCGTCGCCTATCATAGCTCCTTTAGCTTTCTTTACGTTTGCTTTGACAGCATCAGTGATATTAGTTAACATTTTGTTAACTATAATTATTCAATCTTTCGAACATGTGAAGCACGATGTCCAGTACCAAAGCAATGATTACGAACTCTTTGATTTTATAATGAGACGCTTGAGGCTATTTTTTGGAAGAACTAAAGATCAGTCCAGGATTGTTCCTATAACTTTTGCACCAATCGTTACAAAGAATAACGATGTTATGGATTCTTTCAATGGGAAAGTGGATCGTCTTCTCGATTTTATAAATAGTGTGTATTTGGATGAACAAGTAGATATGGAATTTTTAAATAAAGCTCGAAGTCAACTGCCAATGCAGAAAACAAACGCGGAAATGGAAAAGAAAAAGTCCAGACCCAGAAAAATACCTAGATATCAATCACTTCACGTGAAGAAACATCTAGACTTTTAGCTCTTGAAAGCTTAGCAAATATTTTCAGATGTTCAATTTATTGAATTACTTGAAAAATCCTCTTTAGAATACAGTACATTTACAATTTAGTACATTTTGTTCAAACCTATAGGACATTCTTTTAGTGCATTCTAATGAATACCAAAATTCAGATACTATTTATAATGCGCTGTAGTATTCATCATTGTTTAGCTACTTGTGTATTTCGATAATGCCGCTCTATAAATCACCCGGTGAACTATAGATGATGAAACACATTATTTTAAACCATGGTCAGATAACGCTATTTTAGTTAATGCTTGTACCTGAAGGTCACCAATACCGTATATTTGGACTAGTTACTGTAGGGTAGCCACAATTATCTCGCACAGCCAATTTCAGAAGAATCGCAGCTTGAATTTTTTCGACCATGTAATTTGAAATTTGTTTTAATTCTTGAAATGATGATACATAACTCAAGATGAGATTCTAGAATATATTTATTTTTTTAAAAAATTAACATAGAATATTTTCCCTTCAAATTAGATACGGGTGAAATATAGGCTTGCTTAAATGATTAATATCTTAATATTATTTGCTGAAATGTAATGCTTGAAATTAATTTTTTCCCAGTAGTATTAACATCTACAATGAAGCGGTTTCAAATTTAAACACTATATTGATGTATATTTTATGGCATCATAATCTTTTTGAGCATTTATGAATAAAATATGTATTCGCAGTAGAATAAAGCATCGGTTATTAAAACTGATACATTATTTGTTCTATTTTATTTTATTCTTACATAACTACTCATCTTTTTTTATTTCTTAGTTTTTAATACTTACAACTGAAACCCCTTTTGATGAATCAAGAATAAGTCTTTACATAAAAAAATTAATTTGAACAATATACGTGAAATTAATATGCTTAATATTTCAAAAATCATGCATTGAGTGCAAAATATTTATTTAATTTAATATTTAATGATAAATATTGCTCTTGGACAAATATTTAAATGTAAATCTTAGAGCAATATAATTAAGCTACAATTCCTGTTTTAAAGTAAAAAAAAGAGAGGGAAAAAAAACAGCGTTAATATTTCGAACAATAAAATATAATCGTTACGATACTTTTCTAACCACTATATACACAAAACGTAATCTATTGGGTGTAAGGGAAAGTTCTGCTTTATTTTTAAAGAAAAAACGAACGAATTTGTTTCACTTTTCATTTAAAACTTAATTTAAAGTATATACGTCCTTTTGCTCGTTACAACTGTCTGCCAGCGTTCGGCAGCTTACCTGCCCCCTGGAAAAGAAGTCCTCTGTTTTGGAGGAAAAATATTCTACCACTGCCATTTGGACACCCTCATAATTTATGTATTCATTTCCCTCAAGAATGTTTTACAGAGACCTGAAAGATAATAAGTCAGGTGGTAAAATATAAGAAGTATATGCTGACTGAGATAAAGTTTCCCGGGCCAACTCTCGGCAATTTTTTAAGCGGTGTTTCTTGCTGCGTGTAGTCTAGCGTTGCTGCAATGAAGAACCCACCCCCTTTCTGTTGGCCAAGGATGAACGTTTATGTCCAACTTCTTCATTCAAAACGTTAAGTTGCGAATAGTAATGACCACTTCATTTTCTTTCAGCCACTCATGGTGCACTATACCCTTGCCCGTCTCACCACACACAACACAACATAACCTTCTTCTGATACACCCAAGTTTTTAATGTGTCTCCCCTTTCTAAACATATGCTTTTTTTTTCTTACCACGTCTTTATACACTACCCACTTTTCATCTCCAATCACCAAGTGGTCCCAAAACGATTCCAATTTGTGAGCTAAATTTGAAGAACATATCGAAATTATGTTCATTAAATTTCTTTCGCTTAATTCGTGTGGCACCCAAACAGATAGTTTGTACACGAAAAAAAGTCTTTTCACGTAATCCAAAGCAGTAGTCTGATGAATTACAAGCTTGAAGCCCACTTCAGTGGAAGCTAACGTAGGATTTTTTTCTGATCATACTGTGTAATTCTTAGTCACTGTGTGTGTGTGTGATATCTGATGGTTTTCCTGATCTGGGTTCATCTTTCAAAGAAAATTTATCCCAGCGAAATTTCAAAAGTCATTTTTTGGCATACTCGAGCTATTACTGCTTCCTCTGCAAACACGTCCCACAAATTGCTTTTTGCCTTCATCGCGTTATATATCTCCCCCCCCACTTTTTGGGATTCAAGCAACAAACAATGTCTTAAGTGCACTTTTTCTTCACTCAAGTTGAAAGTTTTAAAAGTTTAAAACAAGTAATATAAAAAAAAATTCTTAAGTCAATTCCTACTTAGATCAACAAAGAAAAATTTTATTTTAGCTACTTTTTATTAAATAGTTGCAATTAATATAAATACGCATATACATATGACAGAATCACATTAAGTGGTAATTAATTTTTATTAATTATCATTAAAGTATCGTATTGTCATCCAAAACAATCGTGTATATAAAATTTCAGTGCAAGTGAATGCTTTAAAACGTGATAAAAAAATCTTTTAGACCCAAATCGCTAAAAATGAAACCAACGTGTTTGTATATGTAATTCTTTAAATAATTAGTTTCAATCAAAATTAATTTTAATTAGTTATAATTAAATTATCGTATTTTTACCCAAAACAATAGTGCACAGAAAATTGCCGCTCAAACGAGCGTTTTAAAATATGAGAAAAAAATCTTTTCATGTTTTGACACAAGTCGCCAAAAATGAAGCCAACGTGGCTGTATTTGAAAGAATTTGAATAATTAGTTTTAATCAATTAATTTTTATAAATTATAATTAAATTACTGTATTGCCATCCAAAATAATCATGTATATAAAATTTCAGCTCAATTGAGCGCTTTAAAATGTATTTTATAAATGATTGAAAATTCCACGAAGATAAATAAATATAGAGTGTGTGTGAGCTAATAGTAGGAATTGAAAAAGTGACTAAAATGCGAAAAAAATGTGTAACAATCATCAATAGTATACTAATATAACTTTTTTAACTGCTTTCAGTCAGAATTCTCGCTAAAGATTGACAACGCATAAAAGTGCACGTATTCAAAAACGGTAGAACTTTCCGTTATATCTAATAGTTATAGCAGTATTTACATACCAAATCAAACGAATTTTAAGATTTGTGTGTGTAGAATACTTTGGTGTATTGTGTTGTGAGTGGCAAAGTAAAATTGCAGTGATTTTATAAAAATAAACTTTATTTTCCAACATAACAAATAATTAAGTTCGAGTTTATATACTCCCTTCGTCAGAGTGGAATTCTGGGAAGATAGAAGAAATGACAACCAATAAGACGTAAGGATCAAGAATCCGTTACTATGAGTAAGGATGATGCAATATTATGAAAGTAATGATGATGCAATATTATGAAAGTACACTACAACACAAATAATATCGTACAAGAGCAAATTAATTTTTGTTCTTCATAATGTATTTCTTACAAATTTATGCTCTAGCTTTCCTGGTATTTTAACTTATTTGTGAATTTAAGGAAAGAGATTTTAAAAATATTCAACTGTTTTATTACATGATAAAGGCGAATGGGAAGTGTAGGGGGTCTAAAAAACCCATAATCCACCCAAAAATAACTTATTTGTTTATAAAAAGGCATTATTTAAAATCTGAATTCAATGAATAAAAGGTTAGATCGTCCCCTTTTTAAATTAAAAAAAAAGTATGCAAATACTAAGATTACACGATAATTTCTGAAGAGGAAAAAACCCTGATGAAAATAAGCTATTTTTAAGGGGAAATTTTAACCTGCGGTAGAAAAGTGGATCAATATAACGTTAAATCGAACAATAGCAGAACAACGGTCACCAACTGGTGGTATGCGAAATATTCTTGATGGTGCCCTGAAAAATTTACATTACTTATATATTTTAGTAGCCGTTACCCACCCACTTCACTGGGTATTTAACGATGTTGTATAAATGTATACTGTTTACATATATATGAATTAATGATATCTAGCATTAAGAATTCGACTGTATTGAAAAATAAATTTATAGCTGTAACTCTCGCCTCTTGATATAAAAAGGGCATAAATTAAAATATCTAATTTCTATTTATATCTAAAATAGAAGTAGAAAGATTTTTTGCGCTCACTTAACCTAATAATCAGTGGATTTCCACCAAAGCAACTTTCAGTGGTACTCTACTCCATAAAATAAATATACGTGCTAAATTTCAAGTCTAAATCTAACAGAGCAAAAACGGAATTTTTACCATCAATACCTCGTTGAGAGCATTCTTAGCGGATTCCAATTCAACAAAAGAAGCATGCAAACCAAATTTTATTATTATAGTCTTAGCAGTACGAAAACGGGAATTTTGTCTATCAATACGCCCCAATAACTCTCCCCGCTTCCCCCTGGAGTTGATTTCCGTAAAATTCATTCTTATTGGAATTCTATTCAACTAAAGAAACGTGCTCAACAAATTTCAAGTAAATGGGTTAAATTCAAAAACAGGAATTTTTCCATAACACGCCTTAATCCCTCGCAACTCCACTCCTTTTGGGGTCCGTTTTCGCAAAACTCTGTAAAAGAAACTCTATTCCATGAACGGAGCATACCATCTAATTTTCAAACAGGTAGGCCTATTACTTAAAAAGCGGAAATATTTATCTATTACGCACCTTAATCCCCCTCAGTGACCCTTGGGGATTAATTTCCCCCAAAACTATTTTATAGCGGATCTCTACGTCATGAAAGGAATCCGCTTACGAAATTTTAAGACTGTACGTCTAATATTTTAAAAAAGGAAATAATTATCTATAACGCCCCTTAAACCCCCGCAACGACACTTAGGAAACGATTTTCACAAAAGCCCATCTTATAGCAGATCTCTACTCAATGAATGGAATCTGCTTACTCAATTTCAAGATTTTACGTCTAAAAGTTACGCCACTTGGGAAGCGATTTTCACAAAACCCATCTTATAGCGGATATCTGCTCAATGAATGGAATCTGCTTTCTCAATTTTGAGATTTTACGTCTAATAGTTTAAAAAAGGAGTTAATTGCCTATATAATGCCCCTTAATTCTCTACAACGCCACTTGGGAGTCGATTTTGACAAAACCCATTTTGTAGCGGATCTCTACTCTATGAAAGGAATCCGCTTACCAAATTTCAAGACTGCACGTCTAATAGTTTAAAAATGGAAATAATTATGTATAACGCCCCCTAAGCGCCCCTTGGAGGTCGATTTTCGTAAAAATCATTATGTAAGGAATCTCTACTTTATGAAAGAATCTGTGTACCAAGTTTTTCAAGACTGTACATCTAATAGTTTAATAATGGAAATAATTATCTATAACGCCCTTTAAACCCCCGTAACGCCCCTTGGAGTTCGATCTTTGCAAAATCCGTTCTTAGCTGATGTCTACTCCATGAAGGGAACCTACTTAGCCAATTTTAAATCTGTAGGTTTAATAGTTCCGGAGATATCGTGATTAGTCAGTTAGTCACTTTTCTCCTTTATATATAAAGATGAAAATTCACTTTCACAAAAATGAAGAGTAACACAAAAACGTATTATAAAAAATATGGATTATACTTTTAAAAAAATTTTAGCAACTACTTTTAACGAAATTCTTTCTGAGTTAAGGGGGTACGGCACATGAATTTTCAAAAAAATATCCATTTTCACTTTTTTTAAAAATATTTTTTAAAAGTTTAAATATTTCTGTTTAAAATGATATATGCTATGAAATACGATAATTAGAAGCATTATTTTTTTTTTAAAAAAAAACAAAGCTACTCCTTGACGCGCATCAAATGAGGCGTTAGAAGCACCTGTGTTTCCACATGCATAAATTTCTGATGAGCGCGCGCGCGAATCCGTACGATATTCAATTGGAAAGATAAGTGTATTGGGCTTGTCCAAAAGTGTATCGGTACATGTCTTTTCGATTTTAAAAGCGAAACAGAGGGGAAAAAGTTAAGTGATGGAAAAGGCCTAGGGGGTCGTATAACCTGGCATTTTAATATAAAAAATTGCAAAGATATTATAGTATGGCTATTAGAAATAGTATCAATGATCTACACAGCATGAAAACTGCTGTTTGGGCTGTTTATTTTCATCTTCTGCTTTCAAACGAGAGCCCTCAATATGGACTGTGTCCTACGGATATAACTGCCTCGTGCAAATTTCAAAAGATAAAAGCTGAGAGTAACGAAAGGCACTATGATCATAAACACATACAAAAGCGCTATATACCATAATGAAATAAATTAAACCATTTCTAGAGATCTAGATGATACCATGTTATTAAGTAAATGATAAGGCTCAGAGCCCAAATGAGCTAATAACACCATACGGTCAGTGATTCCAAGATCTACATTTGTAGGGTTAAAAACTCTTAAAATATTAGGGGTAAATATGGCTATTGCACAGTTCAATATGAGTTATGTAGCAAAATTAATGATCTTAAAACATTGTGATATTGAGCAAAGTTATAACTGTGTGTCGTGCTTCAAAAAACTAGATACACGTAGGATTCGTGTAGCCCAACGAATGCAGCTTGGGATCCCAAAAAGGCAAAATTGTTAAAAATAATGAAAAAAGGGGAAAAAAAGTCTTTTTTGAGTAGAGAGTAAAAAAAATGCTTCATATGCTTCTGGAAAGTACTAAAAAAAGTAAATGCTAAAAAAATTTCAAATTTTTACTTAAAAGCCTGTTTACTCAAAATGTAGTATTTTTCACTTTAGGTAACTTTTTCTCAAAAACTGCTAATCATATAATCCTCAAATTTTCAGTGAGCAGACTGTTAACATGTTTACGCATTTTAATCGGCGGGAATTAGATATATCTAGCAAACATTTTTAAATAAGACTTTTTTAAACTAAATTTTAGGGGGGAAATAGGACAATTTTTTAAAAATTTGTATTTAATTCAATTTTTAACAAAAAGACAAAACTCTTCGTTAAAGTGTTATTGATAATACACGTAATATACTGTAACAGTTTTTACACATGAGAAGTAAGTAGTTTCTGAGTAAAAGGTACATAAATTTACGCAATTTAACATGGGCTCCTATGGACGTGCCGGACCTCCTTAAATGATTTTTTAGCTACTTTGGCAGGCGTATCCAGCTACAGAGTTGGCAAACCGGAGGCATAATACTTCAATTTGTTTAGACTTCGTTGCGCTGCCAGTTCGTTCTTGCTTTTAATGAAGTTTCTTTTAAATGACACGGAAATGCAAATATAGACGTAAATAAGTGACAATATATTTATGGTATCTTTACATGAAAATTTTTTTTAAAAAAAGTAATCTTTTTTCTTCTAAATTCATATTATTTTGGTCCACCAAAAACAAAATTATACATTAAGTGGTCTACGAAGTTCTAAAGGTTGTCGTTTACTGTTCTAGATTAGCTCAATGTTTCTATTCACCAGAACAATTAAGGTAAGGATATAAAAAAGCAAATCTCTTAATCATTTTCTCACATAAGTTTTTCTCTGCTGCCCCTAAATACTCAATTACGATCCAAACACACCTTCTATTGCTTCGTGTACTTCGAACTAACAGCAATCATTTAGAGAAACTTGTAGGTTTTTTCACATATTCATTCAGTTGTGTACTCGAAAAACAATCCATTTCTAGCATCGTAGTCTCCCTTATTTCTCAAAAATAACCATATTATTTATAAATACCAACACAATTTGTTACCATACTCAGGGACGTTTTAAAACTTCTTGAGGCCCCGGAACCTCTACGCAAAAGTAGGCCCTGGTCCCCTACACAAATGTGGGCCCCACACACATATGACCCTTAAATTAGATAGTTCATAATAAACGTTGTCAAATACTCGTACAAACAATAACCCGAAACAAATAAATGTGCATGATTTACAAACGGGCTCGACTGACTGCCACCTTTTGACCGAAGGAGTAGTGATGGTAGGCCTAGGTCTTTACATGGACAACGGTCATCACATGCAGCCAGTTGACAATTCGTCCGCAATTCCCAGTTTTTCGGAGAATATAACCGGAAAAAACATTTGACCGTTGAAATTACTCGAATAATTATACCCTAAGGCTGAACCGAGGTCCTCATTTTGGCCCTGGGCTTTAAGACCATACCATAAGACCTAAGGCTGGTTTATACAATACATCTTATTATATGTTTTATTTGTCATTCGAAACAGAAGACAAAGTATGTTTTGTTCAACTGTTTACACGGTATGCATTTCTTCTGCTTTCCATCAAAGATCTCTAAATTGTATCTTGTGACACAACTCTATTATTGTACACCAAACTGTTTTTATACGATCTTTTCCACACATTTTGAAATGACATGGTCCAAGAAAAAGGCAGCTTTTTTATACGGCTGGTTTACTTTTACACGATATAAAATTACTGACTGTTACACGAAAGGATGAGAACGAAATTTATAAATTAACCAATTAACTGTCTCGACGTTTTTGGTAAATGTGTATCTATAAACCGCGTCGCACACAATCGATGACAAATTATTCGAAGACAAATACACTCATCAAACACAGAGTATGAGTAATATGGAAATAAGTTGCATTGAAATGACTTTATTTTAATACTCATAGTCATTCACTCCAGTTTTGTGTGCTCCATCGTCTAACGTTTTCTCGAGACGATTCCTCGAATTAGTTTATTGCTGATCGATAATTTTATGGTCATGAATTTGATTTGAAGCTGGGTAAGAGATTATTTTAACGGTTAAATGCCTTCTGAGGGACTGCAGAGGTTTAAACAAACATTTTTACCAGGGGGAAGGGGATTTCCCTCTTAAATTTAAAAAATTAATAAAAATAATCAGTTTTTCTGTTTTTTACCTTTTTTAGCTTCAATTTCCTTCTCCCAAACATTCCAAATACACTCAGGAACATTGAAAATAGCGACCCAAGAAGGAAGCTAAGTACAATCGCGAAACTTTGCAAATAAGTACAGCGTAATGTGATATGCAAATGATCCAAGTTTTGTGCCAATACGCATGCTCATACACGCCGAGGTGGCGCTACAATCAGGAAGAGGGTGCTATATAAGCCAGCGCAAATTCGAAGATTCATAAACGTTACGATTACCCGCCGATTGTAGGAAGACTTTGATAAGCAAAACATGCCAGGTAAACGTGCTAGAAGACAGTTCTCACAGTTAAGCGAGTTTGAGAGAGGCCTGATCATCGGGATGAAAACTGCAGGTTGGTCGACGCGGCGTGTTGCTGGCCAGGTGGATCGTTCGGAGTGTGCCGTTAGATATTGTTGGGAGCAGTGGACACGAGAAGGTACCCACGCGTGGGAAACCGGATCTGGAGCGACCAGGAAGACCACGAGGAGATAGGATCAAAGGATCGTGCGGCAAGCACTTGTGGACCCCACAGTGATTCGTTCAACGATACCAGCAGACATAGGTGCAGCAATTGTTCCATAAACAATTTCCAGACACCTTGCAGAAGCAAATCTTAAATTCAAGCGCCCTTTCCGTGCACTCCCTTTAACACCGGAACATCGGCAACTGCGTCTACAGTGGTGCCAAGCTAGATCAATGTGGAATGTCACAGATTGGCAAAAGGTTGTGTTTAGTGAATCCCGGTTTGTTTTGGGGACAGATGATAACCGTGTACGGGTGTGGAGGCGCCCTGGTGAGCGGTACAATTCCCCCCACAATGTTCTACGTCACACTGCCCGCACAGCTGGTGTAATGGTCTGGGGGCCCATAGCCTATGATAGCCGGTCCACTTTAATTGTGATGCGTGAAACCTTAACGGGCCAATGTTACGTTGATGATATTCTTCGACCCCATGTAGGACCTTTCCTAAATGGTCTCCCAGGGGCAATTTTCCAGCAAGATAATGCTCGTCCGCATACAGCAAGAGTTGCTCAAGACTCCCTACGTCATTTTCAGACTCTTCCATGACCGGCCCGCTCCCCCGATTTGTCCCCTGTAGAGCACGTGTGGGATCAGCTAAAACGGCAGATGCCATCGTGTCACTCTGTACATGATTTAGAGTTGGCTGTTCAAGATTTGTGGGCCCATCTGCTCAGGACAACATAAGGTGTCTATTCAACTCAAAGCCGGACCGTGTGGCGGCATGTATTGCAGCTGAAAGTGGTCCAACGCACTATTGAAGTTGCCCAGTATTTGTGTCGTTGCACACCCTGCATTCGTTTGTCTTGTTTTTGAGATCAAGTGAATCTCTCATCTGTGTCATTATGTGTATTAAATTTCATTTCAATCCGATGCTTTCTTCTTGGGTCGCTATTTTCAATGTTCCTGAGTGTACATAACAAATTTGTCTAAGAGCGAGTGGAAGGAGAAGAGGTGACGCATTCACAAGAAAGTTTAGAAGATTCACTGTACAACATTGCCGAAAACATTGAGAAAGTGAAGAAATTTTTCACTACAGATCATCAACTAACTGTGTGCATAAATCGTTGATGAACTACAGATTAACCGAGAATTCGTATGACAAATCGGTATCCAGAATCTAGGGATGAGAACGTGTTACCTACATTTACGATATTCCTGACATCCAACGCAACGTGACGCGGCTTTTGAACTCCATTTCAAAAGAAAACTTCTTGCAAACTTTCCAGGACATGTATAGCAGATCACAGAGGTGCATAGTTATGGGAGGTGACTATTTCAAAAAGGACACACAGTAAGGTAACTTTCGTTAATATTTCAGCTACGTTAATGTTGCAGGACTATTCACCAAACTTTATTGTCAGAGGTTGTATATAGTTTTAATATTTCATAAAAACAAAAGAAAGATACTTTTACGTAATCAACACTTTATTTACATAAGATCTACTATTAACTACAAATGCAAAGAGTACATATATATACAAATATATCATAATCTGTATTATTGCAGAGATGCGGATTTGCAATTTCTTAATTCATTAAGCCTGACATTTTTGCGAAAAATACAAAGTGAGAAAACTTTCAACAACAAAGCTTCATATATCTAGGTAATAAAATATGTAAAACACGACAATTATAAAAGTAGTTCAGGAATATCTTTAAGAAAATAATTTTTTACAGCAGGCTACAATATTGTAGTTCTTTCTCAACATGCAAAAAATATTTATATAGTAATCAATGAAATGTATAACCTACAGTAAACAATCTTTGCTATTAAGGTCAGGCACTATTAATCCATTCAAACATTCTGAATCGATTAATTGGAGAAAACAAATATATTGGATTGAAACTAAACATTAAAAAAAAAATCTACATAAAACAATGAATAACAACAAGTTTTGTAGGGAATAAAAGTTAAAGTTAATAATAGTTAACTTTATTTAATAGTTAAAGGAATTAAGTTATAAGGTCTTTTTATATCTAAGGCAAAACCAGTTGATTCATCCACTGGTAACGGATTTCTGTAATTCATAAATTCAAAAACAAAATTATTTTATGAAGGGTGATTTTAATGAATAATTAGAAGTATAATTTTGAGAAATGTAAAATAGAAAGGATCACGAGTTGAAGATTCCCGTAAGTCATAGAAGGGGAATTTCAACTCTTAGAAAAATTAAATGAATTTGAAATAATTTTTTTTAATTAAGTAAATATGCTTTTTTTTCTTCCTAAAAGTATCGGAAAAAGGGAAAGAAAAATTCAAAGTTTTTACTTTTTTAAAAAAAATCTCTTTTTTTTATTGAATTCCAAATTGAAAACAGAACACGGTTTTAAAAATTAATAATCCGAGAAATGTATTGGAAAAACATATTGAAAAGATAATATTTATAATAACAATAAGCAAATATATAAAAAAATTTCATATTATCATTTTGTTCAAAGTATAATTTATACACTTAAATTAACAATTTATAACAGGATGAGTTTACACCATTATTTTTTTTGCGAGATTATTTCTTTTCTGAAGATTACATACCTTAGACAGCATGTAATTAGATTGACCTGAATAATGTCATATAAGATATGCACATAGAAAATTGCAGGCAACAGTTAGAATCAACTTCTTAAGGAAGACTTAAGAATATATGACTTATCGCAATTTACACCATATGAATCTCTTCAGATATTTAAAGGAGGAGGTAAGATTTTTTAACCAATAAATAATTGAAATGCCTTAAACTTACATTCAAGAACCGACTTAAATCATTTATAAGGATTTAACCTAGTTATTAAGTCATTCAGTTGAGGGAAAAAATACTTCACGAAATCGGGTGTTTTTTACACCTTACATACTCTTCATTTCCAATCAAATCAATTTTAACTATAAATTCATTCATGCTGTATTACAATTATTAACATAAGATAATCCTTTATAATGAGCAATTCATCAAATAAATTGCTATGAACAAGTCACAATGATAAATACAATGCTGATTTTCTGATGGGAAAAAATTGCATGAATATAACATATATAAATATTCGTCTATGCATATCAATTCAAATATTTTTCTAAAAAGTATTTACACATCACATATATATTACCAACAAAAGATGAAAAAAACTTCAATATTTTTATATAACTCATTCCAGTTAAATGATTGTACTTTTGCCAATGCTTAAAAGAAAGTTTAAAGACAATATTAAGGGAGGGGGGGAATTAATACAAAAGAATGAAATTATTAGAAGTGCTCTTATTTCCTACAAGAAGCAAAAATTTCCGCTAAAAGAGCCATATTTTCAATAACATTTTTCCTCTAATAGATCATTTTAATAAAGTGCATAAAAAAGCATTTAAATCAAAAGTGTGAATAAAAATTTAAATTTTATCATGAAAACTTTCAAAATAACAATACAAATTGATCAAATATAAAAATTAAGCAGAAACTTACGCAGTTATTAAATCTTTAACACACACACACAAATCTTAATTACATCTTCATATTTATTAAAAACTTAAGTCACTGGAATCAGAAATGCACATGGTAAGTTAAAACGAAAAAAGACTGAACAAACATAATGAATGAAAGTAGGAATGAGAAATATTTGTACAAATAAATGAAAAATGTGTAAAAATAGATTAAAATACTTAAAAATAAGATTGAAATAAAAACAATGACTAAAGTATTTTTAAAGACATACATATATATAACTACAGAGAAAAATCAATATACAATACTCCTTTCTAAAATGATTTGAGAATATTTTGAGATAAATTACATAAAAGTACATGAAAAAAGTCAACAATTTCAACATATATATCCTCCAATATGTAAATATATTTATCCATTATATATGTTTCAATTTTTCTTAATTTTTTGAGACTTTTATTTTTTTTATCAAACCTAACTCATTTAATACTCTGAAAAGTATAGCTTTTTTTTCTTTCGTTCTTTTTTTTTTTAACTTAATATTCTAAACTAAATCCAGTGACGCAACAGCCCATGAGGGCCAAGGCCTACTGTGCCCATCTCAGTATAAGTGACAATTGAGCGCTGAGGTGCATGAGCCGATGTCTTGTTTAGGTAGTCACTCTGAAGAGAAACCCCCAGTTTTTAGTCCCCAAGCAAGCTTGGTACTCCTTTATTGACCCACTGAAGGGATGAAAGGCTGACTTAATATTCTACGAAACAGATATTTATCCAGTGGTGTAATGTATACCCCCGCATCATTGGGGGCCCAAAGCCTATGTTATGTTATGGTTTTGCAATCCTTTGTAAGATACGGCTTGGGGCCCAAAACCTAACTTTACAGGGAAGCCCTATTCTCTGTTATATCTATTATTCTCTGTTCTCTGTATTTATCTATAATTTATGCATTATATGCCTAATATATTTTTAAACACAAACATGTAGAGATAAAAATGTAATATTTCTAAGGGGAAAAACATTTGAGTCATTCACTTTTAATAATCATACAGATCACAGTAACACATGCTTTACCTCCAATGTCACCTAAAATACTACATATCCTGAATCATAGAAAAAGAAGTTCTATATGTTGTAATACAATTTCAATTTATCAAAAATATCTATCCATAATTGCATAATATAAATACCTCTCATCTTTCATATAAATTGCAGTTTTTGGCATTTTCGAAACAACTTTCTAAAAATCAAATGCATAGATATAAAAACGTAACAATAAGATACTCTTATCTGGTTTAAATATTTAGCTTTAAAGTTTGATACCTGCACACAAAACTGTAACATTGTAACAAGACTTTAAGCTAATCAAACTATTTTCCTTTTTTTTTAAAATTACTCTTTCGAATAAAATTTTCAGTAAATTATGATGCATGTGCTCTTTTAAAAACTGTATAAAGCTGAAAATCAGAGTTATTATTTTTTTGTTTTGGTTTCATTACTCTTTAATTTGAAAGCATTTTGATGATATTCATGAATTAAATTTGATTTCAAAGAAGTATCAAGTGATTTTCCATGAGGTTTACTAGCGTACTATTTCCAATGGTCTTACAGTCATGAAGCTTAAAACTTTTTCATTAAACTAGTATGGTACTATTACTGACACCTAAATAAACTTTCAATCCTTTTATTTATTTATTTTTATTAATAAGTTTGCTTAAGAAAAGAATGTTGTTTCAGAAAATACCAATTTAAACTGTATTCACTATTAATACTTAAATTATTGCTTCATACTCCACAAGTTCAAAAATGAACTTCTTTGTAAATAGTGAGTTGAACAACTATACACATATGGGAAAGGAAAAACATTTTTACAAAGGTTGACGAATAGATGAAGAATCTAAAATGCTATACAGATAAAAGTAAAATAAAAATTTGCATAAATGAAAAAGGCAATGAGGTATCAACAGTGGTACATTGAACAAGATACATAAATAGGAAGTTTCCTTTCATAATATTTACATAAATGAGATACATTAAATAATCTTCCCACAGATCATATTTTCAATTTGTTTTACACTTAGAAGTAATTAAAAAAATTATATAATTTAGATGTTCCAATAAAAAAATTAGCAACAGCCTTTTTTTAAAAAAAATTCAACAATATAACAGACAGAAACTATGAAGAGTTAAAATACTTATTACATAAACCAGTTTGTTACTTATATTATTTGAAAATACATTGTCATATAATTATGCAATAAATTTGAATTATCACTAGAGAAAGAAATGCAAAGTATATTATATAATATAATTAAACAAATCATACCAAAGAAAAAAAATTCTAAAACAAACAATCATTCATAAAATTGAATATGAATTTTCTAAAAATTTTAAAGTGAGTGATGATGATGATGATGATGACTATCAGTTTATAACAATAGTCAAGAAAGGCACACTTAGCAAGTTAATATATATGCATTTTGCAAACACATTCCACAAAGTCAATTTATCCTCTCCTTTCCATTTGTATGAAGTACATTAAAACACCCAATATAAATTGCTCAGTACTTCTGTTTAAAGAATATCTAAATTTGTCGCATAAAAAAAAAAAAAAATTCATTTCTGGTTGTGGTTAGCAGACTTAGTGACAAAAAAATTGGTAAAAGGAAAATGTTCCATAAACACCAACTTCAACTAATTACTTTGAATTCAAAAGTTTTAAGAAATTTGCTTTAAAATCTCAACATGGAATTCTTAATTTACACAAAGACAAACACTGAGCTATTTCAATATGTGTTTACAATTCAGAGCAAATTATACACCCAATTGTTTTTCTTAGGAAACTCAAACTATATATATATATATATATATATATATATATACATTGCATAATAAACTCTTTGAGTGTTAAATAATAAAATATTAATATTGAGAATACTTTCCAATCCCCCCTCCCAACGTCACAGAAACTGCATATTTTCACGCATAAAACTTTAGAAAGTTACTTTAAGCATTTCTAAAGACATATTTCCCACATTTAATTTTCTACCTTTTTACACTCAAAAAACTTAATAGTTTAAGAACATTCCATATTTCAAATTAAAAAAAAACATTCCTTAAAGTAATGTTTAAGTTATCCATGTTTAACTATTTGGAAAATGAGGTTTAAAACCAGATAATCATCAGAATTTTATAATCAGCAAAAATATAGAACACTCATCTTTCTACTGTAACGAAGCACAAGCACTTCAATATTTAGAATCCCTTTATTTCTGTGTTTAAATATTAAGTAATATTTTAAGAAAACTGAAAATAGATAGCTGTTAAAAGCTTCACTTTTATCAATGGTTTAAATAGCACTTTAAAGCTCAGTATTTAAGACTAAAAACATTTTATTCTTAATGAGTCTTTACGAATGGATCAAGCAGATAGTACAAATGATAAATTCTTTGTCACCAGCTTTAACTTTTGATAGTTATTCCATTTTTCAATATTCACATCTGACACGTGTGCCCCAAACTTGTTAAATTTCTTTCATCACATTTCTTACATGAAGTTTCCCCATTTCTGAAATTACTTTTTGGAGGCAAGTTTGAGCTGCATATTGGTGGATACAAAGATACATGCAATCCATGGAAAAAATACTTCATATATAAAGTTTATCAACATAAAACTATATAAACATTGTTAAAGAGTGAAAATTTTCCATCCTTTCTTCTATCATAGAATGAACAAATGTTGAATGTGAGTTCAATTTTCAGAAAACAAAAATTGAAACTGATTTATTATTTATGATACATATTTATAATTCTTTTTTATTATAAAGTTCTTTCACCAAAGAGTTTTTGCTTTTCTCTATGCTGGAAATGTGTGACTGACAGCTCCCATAACTACTACCTTTTTAGAGTGATACTTCTGAATGTATGATGTAAGTTTCAATCCTTCCAACATTTCTGTTATTGTGCTAGAAGATTATTTTTATGTTGCTCTCTCTATTTCTCCTCTGATATATTCCCCTCCAAACTTCTTGCAGTGAAACACACTGCGACTCCATAAGCTCTTTGATGGGCATCTCTTAGCTGTGCCTTTTTATAAGCTCACTGATATGTTTAAAATCCGATCTGACTTAAAGATACTATCTTGTCAACTACAAATTATTAGGGTATTGTCTTAAACATCTTAATCCTTTATCTACCGCATGATTTACTGCAGTTTTTTTCATGCAATATTTTTTTGAATCACTACATCGAAAATTAAGGGATTTACATGAACAAAATACTCAACTTTGGGAAATTTAATCCGTTAGAGCTAATTAATTAATAAAAGATATTCAACTGTAAAATTAATTATATACGCTGTTCACTTAAATAGTCAAATCCTTTTCTAAGGTCTTCATTAACATACAAAAAAATAAGACCCTTAAATTTTGACATTAACTATTTTTTCGAGACAAAAATGAAAATCTTTGCATTCCGCTGAAAGTGCAATTTCTGCAATAAAACTATTCCCCTTTCCTGCTAAAATACTCATTGTAGAACCCATGCTGCCATATATCTTGGAAGAGTGGATTTCAAAGAATATTCCTGCAAAGTATTGTCAGAATATTTGTAAAAATGGTTATTCTATGTTATTTTAAAGTGAGTGGTACTTATAAGTACCGTCGGTAGATAAAGGGTTAAAGTGCCCCCTCCCTCCCCTTTTTTTTCAAAGGCACCTTTGAAAGAATTTTACTAAACATTCCACTAGGCAGTCTAAACAAAAGTTTGAAAAATTGTGTAACCACAAATGACATTAATGTCCTTGAAACAAGGGCTAAAACAAACTGATGTAACAGGACCACACACACACAATCAGAGACTTCTTAAGTTTTTACCACTTGTTATGCAAAATGTCACTGCTTAAGCAAGTAATGTTTCAACAATTTATTTTGCTTGTTATGCAAATTACTTCTTATGTGACGTACTTCTTCAGCAAGCTTTTATTGTAGTGGAAGTTTCATTTAAATGAAGAGGTTTTACAATTTGGAAATTCCGCCTCATGTAAACACCTTTCCATTTGGAAAAAAAGGAATTTATCGGAAATTAAATTTTATACTAAAGGTGATATTACATTTTTAATAGCCAGTTTGTATTTCATTAACCTCAAGTTGCAGTAATAAACAGAGCATTCTGATTTTTAGATTGTAATATTTAAACAGCAAGAGTCACAAGTTAATTTTTTTAAAATTAAAAATGGGACTTGTGTTTTCAGTATTGTATACCTTGTAACAGACTGTATTTATAACTGTAACTGTAAAGATGGCATTGTAACTAGTCAGGAAGTCTGTTCTGCCCTCAATTGGTTCAGTTAGTGATGTGGACGTCTTGTTGTTGTACGAGTGTGTGTTCTTTTATGCAATCCTGTGCCCATTCGGCTGTCGACTGAGAAATAAAGCTTTTGGTCGTAAAAGATGTTGTCTTCCTTTGGATATTGCTGAGCAGCATTTACACTCCCATACATCGACATTATCACAAATGGCAGCCCGAAACGTGGGACCGGCAGCTTATCTTATCACAGGATAAGTAATTTTTACTTACTAGTTTCAAATATTTAGCACTTATCACCTTGATCCTTTTGACTGATGGTAAAAATTAATGCAATTTTAACTATTCTACTTTAATCAAGTACTCTCGGATCAACCTTAATCCTTTGTGACTTAATCTAATTTGATTCATCTCGAATCCAAAGAGGTCAATGCACCTTGAATGCTTATAGTTCCTGAAATTGGAATATCAAATCTAAGGAATACTTCAAATTGTAAACTGTACAAGTGACAAATTTAAATATTTATTTGAATATGGTTCTCATGTGTTTCAGTACACTCAGTGCTTTGCGTCATTATTGTAGTTTTAGAACAATGCATAATTTTATTTTATTCTTAATGCAAATTGAAACCATAACTTTTATTTATGTATCTATATATGTACTTTATCTAAATTTGTTTTTTCTTTAAAATGCAAAATGAATCGGTGTGCATGAGATCCTGACAGAATTTTTTCTGGAAATTTCATTTGCTTTGAGGGTTCTATGGTCAAAATGGTAAATAGTTTAATATTTAAATATTAAACTATAATTAAACTATTATTAATATTTAAATATTTATAATATTTAAATTCTAGAAAATTTAATTTATGCTTTGCTATCTTCTATGTATGATTGTATTGCATTACATTTTTTAAAAATGTTTTCTGTATAGAATTATTCCCAATACTAAGTTTTGTCAATGTTTTGAATTGCATTTCATTTATTATTTAAGTCCTTTTTTTTTGTCTTTCAATGTGTGCAATTGCTAACGTATATTTCATTCGATTATTGTTCTCAAAATTTATCTCTTGTTAAATATGGATTGCATAACATAGTGAAGATAGTTTTTCCTATTTCTAGCTTGAGTTATTGATAATTCTATTTAGATAGAACACATGTATATGTAATCTTCATTTAAACTGAAACTTATTTTATTAGTATTTTTATCTTTTGATAGAACTAAGCAATATCTTTTACTTAAAGTATTCTTATTTCAGTGAAAGTCTATGAGTAATAAATCCACTTATTTATTTTAAAAGAAAATGCTTTCATTTTAAGACTAATGCATACTTTCAGCTCAAATATAAATCAAACAGAATCTTTTCATCATATTTCTCTTTGGCATGTTCTGGTGAACAGTGCATTCATATGAGATTTATTTTGTTCCTATAAATTGGATATTCTGTTTGCAGGAATCTATAAATATAAAATTTTGTTTAGTCATTGAGTGTTCTAATTGATTTCAGAACAAATTACCTTTTAATAATTTCTTTACTGAATATCTTGCTTCCACTGAAATAAGACAACTTTAAATGCCTATAGGAAGAAGGTTTGATTGAAGCAATACAACCAATCAAAAATTGACCCTGGTGAATTAAATTATTACATAGGCACATTAAAATGGCAGCAATGTTTTGAATACCATTAGTCATGGTGATTGAGTTAAAATGGATCAAGTTTTAAATAGCAATAGCATTCTTAATTTAGCTTTCGATATTGTCGCAGGTATAATAGGTCACAATGATGCAGAGGGAAAACACAAGCCCCCTCAAACTAATTTAAGGTTTTTAACTTCAAAGTAAATTAGAAAATTATTTTCTTGTTAATAACATAATTCTAAAAAGCCCTTAAATAAAAACATGAACTACAAAACCATGCCAGGTTATTAAGAATTGTATAAAAAAAATTAAAAGCATAGTCATAAAGCTTAAATATTGATTATACAATGAGAAAAGGAAGGGGGGAGGGGTAAGGAAGTTCAAAAGAAAATCTATCACCTTTACAAAAAAAATTTATTGCAGAAATAGCTTCTTCTGGGGATAAAGGTTTTTTGGAACCAGTTTACAAATAGTGCAGACCAATATCAGATACAGATAATTATTACAAAGTGTAATCATTATTACCTACATTACTTTTTGATAATTTAAAAGAAACTTTAATTGGAATAAAAGTTTATTTTACACTTTTAAATATATTTTTTTCAAATTTTTGAAGAAATTAAACAGCCTATTTTTTTTTTAAATTTCTGAAAATTCTTTTAATACAGTTTGAGATTACTTGTTAACTTGTTTTTGCTGCACGCTATTCTAAATCCTAAAAAAAAAATACTGTCTTTCCGTATTTGAGAATTTTAGAAGTCATTTAAAGCCGGGGTGGACAAATTGTGGGCCACCAAGACAGTCAGAAAGTCAAATAGACAAAAAAATATTCTCTATATGTGGCTCAACATATATTTGTGAGTAAATTTTCTTGCATGAACGATCAACAAGAGTAAGTATTGATGCAAGTTGGCTGACATTCACTTGCAGGCTGTGATTTCAACAATTTCTCAAGCAATCAGTGAAGAATTTTAACAAGCAGTCTCACTCCTGATTTTTTTAAAAAAATTGTAGAAAAGTGTGATAAGGTACATTTGTCTCCAAATTGTACATTGGTACATTGTACAAAAGGTACATTGTACACTTAACTGTACATTGTACACTTAAATGAGCTTGCAGCTATAAATATAAAAGCACAATAAATTGAAAATAAAACTAAAAATATTTAATTTTACTTATATTTACTGATTTTTATGGTACACCTTATACTTTTCCTAAAATTCAAAGTTAATTAATGAATGTAATCATTTTTAAAAGGTGCAGTCCTCCAGTATCCTCTGTTTTCACAATGTGGCCCTTGTACCAAAATAGTTGCCCAACCCTTATTTAAACTATTCTGTTATATTGCATAGTAGACATGATACCTAATGTATCTTTTTAATTTTATGCTCTCATTTCAGTCATTTTTATACTCTTAACAGCTTAAACTTCACAAAAACCAAATATTTCTATTATTAAGAGCAATTCCAACGAACCCCTTTGAAGAATGTTGAGAGCTGAACATTTTAACTAAGAGGAGAAGAAACCACACCAGAAATTTATTTTTGTATAAAACAATATTTTTGAGGGGAGATATCAGTAGACAAAACAAAAATCTATTAAGGAGAAGGTACTTCAAAGTGTCAAGTTTCACAGAAATCAACAAATCAAAGCAAAAAAAAAAGCAATAATTATAAAAAGTAACATTACTTTAATATTTTATTTTAAAATAAACTGTTATTATTAAAAATAAAAATGTAATGAGCCAGCCAATTTATATATAAATGAGAGCAGAAACCTTTTTAGAATGAAAAATAAATTATTTATATGCTTTTATTTAAAATTCCTTTCCGCTACAGCAGAAATTAAACTGCATATGCCACAGTAATAGAGAATATATTTTTTTCCTCCATTTTTTAAACAGTTTACTACATAGAAATTCAAAATGTATATACAGTCTAACATTTTATTAAAAGAAAAAAAGTTTTAAACTATGTAAAATCAGATAATCAGAAACAATTTATTATTATTTTTTTCAGGTCTGTTAGAGTTGAGTACTTTATAATTGAAGATCTTGCCTAAAACCAAAATTCTTAGTCTTCAAATGGCTTTTTAAATTACAGTAATGCTCACTCAAAATATATCTATAGAAAGATTTTTTACAGCTCCAGATGTGTATTTATAACAAAGATATTACTGTCCAGCAATTTCTTTTTATCCTTCATCAAATGACAAAACGTTTTGCGGTCATAAAATGCAAAGAGTTTGAAACAATTTCAGGCACAGTCTCACCTTCTTGCTCACTAGAGTTCAAATCTTTTTGTATTCCCCCAAACATAATTACTTCACCTTTTCCAAGAACTAAGGAGTACAAAATAATTTCCTCTGGTGCTGATGGAGACTGATTTTTAATTGCTCTCCAAGTCACATAACCCTCTAACACAGTACTTATGTCCAAAACATACAGACACATGGGACGTTTTAACGTTCGAGAAAATTTATGCAGATTGGGATAGCTGAAGGAAAAAAAAATTTTAAGTTAATTCCTTTAAATTAAAATGGAAGTTAAATATTTAAAATAATAATAATATATTATACACATACTTTTCACTTAAATGCATGATTTTTTTGTTTTGAGTTTTAAAAAATCGTTTTTCAATGTAGCCATAGTTTGTATAAAAAATAAATAAAAACAATCTAAGAAAAAAGACTGAGTATCTATTTCGAAAAAAGTTGTATGTAGATACTTGACAACATAATAGTATTTCCCCAAAATCTGACATATATCCAATAAAATTTTCAGATACAACATCAAACATTGATAGTTTACCTCACAACAGATGAGAAGTAATTTGTTCACAATTAGATAAATAACTCCTTTCTATATAGGAAACTCAAAAATAGAACATTTCTTTCTGTGTAACACTGAACTTTATAACTTACCACATTCAACTGTCAAATAATATACTTATAAATAACTTATATGCCAAATGTAACGTCTTTTTTCTTTCAAACATGATTTATTGTCTATGATTATCCATGGGCATTGGGAATTATATCCACTAAGGTTTTTGAATAAAATGTAGATAATTGATAGAAAACATGAAGGGTTAAATAAGTTCATCAATAATAGCATAGATAATATTTTTGATTCAATGTTACATCTTAAAAATATCTTTTAATTCAACTAATGAACAAAGTAAAAATAAATATAAAATTTTTTTTAACCTAATACTCAATTAGGCAGACAAAAGCAATTATGTATCAATGCTTTGTTCACATTAAAAAACAATATAATCTTTAGTAAAAAAATTGCTCACAATTGGTGGAAAAATTATTCTGATTAATTTAATTTACTGTCATTAATGAATTATTAAATTGTAATTGCTGAAGTTTAAAGTTCAGTGAGAATTTAATTGCTTTAAAGAAAATAGTTTAAGTAATGAAAATTTGGTGAAATAAAAATATATTCAACAAAATCAGCAGCATATTTTGAAAATTAGATAAAAAAAATAAGGTTTAAAAAACTGTAGTGTTTGTCTATTGTTGGCAGAAGACTCTTTAAGAGTGGACAACATTCCCGCGTGTGCAGGGATGTGGTTACCATTTTGTGGAGAGAAGAGCGTTGGCTTTGCAATGGGACAGAGGGGAGAAAAGGAGTTCCTTGTTTGGATACTGGACTGAAATTGGTACCAAGAAAAGATAGGCTTTTGTGCTTAGTGCGGTGGAGTGTTTGGGTTTTTGTTGTATTTAGAAAGATAGAATTGTTCTTTTTTCACAATGTGCTATTTCGTGAAGTAAAAAGAAAGATTAAGAAAGTAGTAAAAGACTTTACAACTCGACAAAAAATCAACAACAAAAAAAAAACTAGTTGACTAAAATTAAATGCTTCCAAGAACAAAAATACAATACTCATTTTATTACAATTGATTTTTATATGAAAGGCCACAGCACTTAACCTAAGAGAAAATAATAAGACAGCAAAATTTGATGCTAATATAAACAACTTTTCAAAAATTATAAAATTGAATATTTTAGTAATAAAGACATAGCAATAAAAGGCCCAAAATACAAAATATTAAACATATAATTCATAATATATAATTTATAATTATATATTTCAAACAAAAATATCATACTTCTTTATTTTTATCTTTCAAAAAAGAAAACAAATATCAGGCTATGAGTTATACAATAAAATGTCACCCCAAATCTGATTTTCATTAAAACATATTAAATAATCCTATTTTATATAAATGAATATGTCAAAACAAAACATTAAACAGAACTCACCAAACATTGCCAGCCCTTAGATCTCGTAACCTCTGTTCCATTCGATCCAGCCCCTCTAACTGCCTTTGGCGATTTCGCCTAGTATGCGAGTTTGTGCCAGAATTTTGTCTCATATCATCTTTAGGTGCATTATGTGACACTGAATTCCCTTGAGCATCCAAATTACCATTGCTCACTTGCAGTGGTTTTATAGATGAGGTTGATGCAGCTGCTGAAGATGAAGATGAATTACAATTATTCGTAATGCCATTTCGATTATATCCTGATGTTGAAGGCGAATTACTCAATGATGAGTCAGATTTTGTAGATGAAGCTTGAGAGGGAAGAGGGAAAGAGTTTGTAACATTTTGTGCAGTTTTCTTAGATGAATCTGAGCATTCTTCTTCATCACTGCTTGATACTTGAATAGGTTTGACATTAGTCTTTCGATCTGGTCGTTTTAGAATTCCTCTTTTACCATTTACACAAGGTTCAAATTCAGAGGCAGATCGTTTCGCATTTCGTAAATTGATGCTGCAGTTTTAAAAAAATCGATACAAATAAAAAGGATTAAAATGGGGAAAAAATATTTTTCACAGATAGATTTACGCTTCATATCATATCAACTTTATAATAAACTAAAAAGAATGGAGCATTGTATAGCTAGAAAGATGAAAGAAAATTAAAATAAGTTTTTAAGTTAAGGTACATTTCAAATTTTACGCACTGCACAGCCTGATTAAATGATAAATTTATATGAATAACTTGGTTATATATTTTAATATAAAGTACAAAATAAAAAATTATTTATTTTCAAGTTCCAAACCTTTTTTTAAAAATCTCATACATTAAATATGTAGTTAGATTGATCATAAAATTTGAACAAAAATGGAAGGATGGAATTGTTTAAATTATGAGAATGAACAAACAGAAATAATTATTACAGCACTTTTTAACACATGGGGAAAATAATTTTAAAAAATTTTATTAATGCCAAGCAGAATGATTTTTTTTCTTTTTTGAAACCAGCATTACAAAATTATTTCATTTTTTTAAAAAAAATAATTATCTAGACGAAGTTATTTTATATTACCCAAATAAAATTAAAATTGGATATTTTTACAGATTAAAATAAAAAGATGACAGAGTACAATTTTTTACAAAATAGTTTATCTTATTTGCATTGTTGACTATACTCTTATTTTCAGATATTGTTTGCATCATCCCAGAAAGCTATTTACATTACAATTGTAAATAAAAAAAAAATTAACTACTAACCTATCTTCATCATCAAGGCGTGGTGGCACCCATGTGCGAGATGGAGCTCTGAGGAGATTTGGAAGAGAAGCTGGTGAAGATCTGGATTTATGACTTTTACTCATTACAACAACCTGATTACCAACCTACAAAATTTCCAAAATTTTATTAAAAACTCAAACAAGTATTAAACAAAATTTTTAAAACAATGGATTCTGAATTTTGCAGCCATTTACTAAATTTGTCTAAATATAATTTACACTTTTAACAGTAAAATTAAGTATTTTATGATAATAGATATCATAAATTGTATTAAGTTTACGAATTTCTTAAATAAAAATAGCGTAAAATCTGGCATATAACACACACTTTTAACACAAAAAATAAGATCGAAATTTAAGGGTGTGCATTATACACCTGGTATAAAAATGATAGATTTAAAAATGACAAAAGAGATGAGCATAAAAAAAAATTATTTTTACATACATTGAAAGACTGTTTATTTAAAAGATATGACATGCCTTATGAACTAAAAGAGTTGTTGTTTTAGAAGTATACTATCTTTTCAAAAGTCTAGGATAATACCTCTAATAAATGACTTCAAAACATAAAAACATTGTATACTAACATTTGAGATTTCTTCGTAAAGAAGGGGGGGTGCGTTATACGGCGAATATACCTTAAAATAAAAAAAATGCAGTGTGAAAGTATAGGTGCGCATTATACGCCGGATTTTACGGTAAGTACAAAAACTGTATTTTGTTTAAATAGAAAACAAGCAAAAGAATTCTAGTGGGCCACAAGTATTACAGAAGCCAGTAAAACAAACAAAATAAGACAAAGAAATTGAAGGACAAATGTCAAAGCAAAAGTTACAAAAACAAAATGAAAAAGTATGAAATCAAAACAATTAAAAATTACAGAATCAAATAAATGAAGTTATAAAATAACGTGAATGCAGTTTTGTTGGAAACAGTTGAAAAAATCAGGAGGTCAGTTAATTTTAAAAGCATGCAGTTTAACTTTCAGACATTTTCTTAATTTTTGAACAAAAAAGGATAAGATGTTCAGCGCTTGGTTTGCCACCAGCATTACAGTCACAAAATTTGGAAAAGCACATATTAAATCTATTGAAAGGCACCTTAAAAGAATATACCTCCACAGATTTAGCCTGTGTTAAAAAGTATATCTTAATTCAAAATTTTCGTAGTTTGTATATGGGTTGTAAAATTTAAAATATTTTACAAAGATTCTTAATATTTTTCAATTAAAAAATTAATTTAACTTTTCTTTCTAAACTGAATAAATTTCTTTTATAGATTCAAATTTGAAAGATAATTGTTGCATATTATTTTATCAATGGCATAAAATTTTTCAAATCTTAGTTATGATCAGAAATCATAAGGATTTATTTTCAAACATATATATTAGGTTGTTCTTATAGGCCGTAATCGATATATAAGCACCTTTTACGGATCATACCAGCTGGTACAGTAGTGATGCACAACAACCACCCCTAGAACACAAAATGGAAAAGTCTTACACACTATATAAATGCCAGTCAAGGCACTGAAAACTTTTAAGAAAATGATGGAGCTATGGGACTTATGAATCATGATTCAGCCCAGGTTATTGACCAACATCAAAAAAGCATAGGATAAGGGAATGACAAGTGAGGGAACAGTCTGTAGATTGTTTGCCAGGTTTTGTAACAGCGATACAGAGTTTGACCACAAGCCTGGAGCCGGTCGTCCAGTGTAGTGTGACATGGACCATTTACTGCACAAAATCAAGGCCTGATTAATGTTAATGGTATGAATTCTCTCTATCACCACAATCTCCTGACATTTGACGGCGATGGGCATGGTGAAAAAGCATAAATTATGGGGACTGCATGCCCTAATGAAGGAATAACATCTATGGTGCCTGATCACCAGTAAATCTCTACAGGTGTACGAGATTAGAGAGCCATCATTGCATTGCATCCTGATTGTGGAGGAAAAATGGGTGTTGCACGACAATCGCAAGTGAAAAGCACAGTGGCTGCATAAAAGTGAACATGCAAAGCAAATCCTCAAATCAAACCTCCCCCCACAAAAAATTCTTGTTTCCATTTGGTGGATCACTAAGAATGTGGTTCATTATGAATTCCTCCCGAGAGGCAAGACTATTAATTTGGACATGAACCATTGTCAACTGGATGAATATCACAGGAAACTTTACATCAAACAAAGAACACTGGTCAATAGATCACAGATCCCATACTCTTGCATGATGGAGCTCGACCTCATATCTCAGTCGGTAGCAGGCAAAAGATCCAGGAGTTGGGGTATGAGTTTCTCTCTCTCTCTCTGCCACCTTAATTCTCCAGACCTAGCTCCAATCTATTATTACATTTTTCATCAGTTGGACAAATTTGTGTAGGACAAACAATTCCTAAACCAGGATGCTTTGATTTAGGGGGATCGAGATTTCTTTGACCAATGTGACAACTTACATATTAATGCTATTCTTTTGACAAAATAAAATCTTCATTTCATAATTCTTTTAAAAATTCTAATTCTGATGTATCCTTGATCTGAAACATATTTTAATTTTTCTTTATACACATATTAATCATATTTTATAACAAATTTAATTATTTATTTCCTTTTTCTCATTCTTCTTTATTTTATTTCAAATTTTAAATTAAAAAAAAATTTAAAAACTACAATTCCTGACTATTCTCATAGAAATCAAATTCTCCCACAATTTCACATTTTTTATTCAGTTAAAATAGCCTTTAAAAATTAATTAACTACATAAAAAGCTATTAGCATACATACCTTACAAGCAGGATGAAAGGCAATTTGAGGCGCTGAATTTTCTTTTGATCGAATATCTATCCTTTGCCATGCCCATAATCCACCTGGACCATCAACCATAATTAGAAGCCATATGTCAGTGTATAACTGCAAATAATTAAACAGAAATATAAAATAGTTAAATAAAAAGCTGAAGTTGATATATACAGCAGATTTCTGCACAGAAATCAAAGACAGTGTAAATTGATTCAATGCAAGTATTTCTAATTCTTGTCACAATACAAATTATTCATTTTCAGAATGAAAGATAAGAGACCAAACTAATAAGCCATGATTGCTTATTATATACAATTGCTAAACCTTTTTTTTAAAAAATTTTAAACTTTATAGTATTTCAAAGATGCAAAAATTTAAAAAAAATTATTTACCATATTAGGACCACCACATCCACCCATGATCATTAAATGGTCTTTGTCAACTAATATCTGAAATTCAACAATAAAATATTGAATTTAAAAAAATTCTCAACTCAGCAAACTATTAAAAAATATTACTAAATAAAAAAAGACAAAAATTATATACAGTCCTGTTAACAATATTACAGCTTTTGAATCTTATCTACTTCAAATCAAGTAGTAATAGACTAATATAAAATGCTTCAACAACAAATATATAAAATGGGATCACAACTTTTTTCATTTTTTTATCTCCTCCTTAATGAAAAAATCTTTTACAAATTACAAGGTAATATAATAAAAAGTCATAAATATAGTAATTTAAAAATAATTTCAAAAAACATGGAACTTCATAAAAATAAAATTAAAAAAACAATAAAAACAGAAGCATTATTTCATTCTCAATCTAATAATTTTAGTTTTTCTACTATATCTTAGACTAATAAAAAATAGACCACTAAAGCTATTAATAAAACATCACTTAGCCAAATACAGTGAAAATTATTTAACATGAAACTGAAGGGACTCAACTATCTTTTCATGTTAAAGAGTACTTACTACAGGACATCGCAAAAAAAAAAAATCATGTAATTAACAAAATTAAGTTTATTAAAGTACATTTTGTAAACATATATTGCATGTATTTAATAAAAATCAATGATACAAAAACATTCACAATGAAATTTAATGCACAATTTTCAATGTTTTGAAAAAACAAAACATTTATATTGAGTTTTTGGAAAATTTGATGTTTTTTTCTTTTTTTTTTGCATCAAATTGTCAATAAATTGTTCGATATTGTCCATTTTGTTATTTATTTCAGTCCTGGAATGTGAGTCTAAGTAACTGTGCACACTTTTCATGATATTTCTAATTTCAAATGATATGGGAACAGGAGCTGCACTATTTATTTTAATTTTCTCATCGGAATCTGCCTCAATAATATTTTTTAGCTTTAAACAAACTGTAAAATGTCTTTTTCTGCCATAATTGGGACTGTGTGTGAACACATATCATCATCTACTACAACAAATTCTGATGATGATGAATCGGCGTGACTGGTATTTTTCATATTTTGTTCTTTCCTAGAAGGGAAATCTTTCTATGTAAAGTGATTTCCGTTTCGTATTGAGAGGGGAAAAAATGCTTGAAAATACGAAGTAGTTTATCAGAACTGTTGTATTATTTTGAGTTAACAGATATTTCATTTTAAGCAGTTTCACGTTAAACGTTATTCACTGTATGTCATTCACTAAAAAAATTGTACTGCAAAATAAATTTTAAAAAAACATATACAGCCAAAAAAATAAAAATGCAAATTGATGGTTTCTTAAAAATAATCCCAACTGTCATAGAAATTAATCAGCAATTTATTTACATCTATGATGATTTAGAAAATTATGGAATTACCAAAGTACATTTAATAAGAATCCTTTCCTTCTTTTCTTTTCTGCCATAGTTATTATATAATATTCACTATATATATGAGATGTAAAATTAACCAATTCTAGCAATAAATATAATTCAAAACAGAAAAGAAATTTGTATCAAAAGCATGCTACTATTAGAAGTTCTTACACATTGAGATTAACATTCAGCTTACTTCAGCTTGAGTAACTATTAAATATAAGTTTTTACCTGAGAATGGCCATATCGAGGAGGTGGCGAATTTGTACTTGTAAACTGTTTTTGCCATTTGTAAGACTTTAAGTCCAATATCCAAATATCATTAGTACTGAAAATGACATATATAATTAGAAAAAGTAATATATTGCAGCATTCATGAGGCACATTTAAAATAAATAAAATTTAAACAAAGTACATGCTTTTAAAATTATTTTACCTCACAAAAGGCCCATCACAGATTTGCTTCTGTACTCCTCCAAATACCACCATGAAATCTCCATGAACAGTAGCTGAATGTCCAGCCATAGGAGGACAAGTAGGTGCAGTTGTTACCTGAGTCCATCGGTTTGTAGTCGTGTTGTAAATATGAATCTGGTTGAAAACTCTCCAAACCTATTATGAAAAAGAGATGCAGCAATACAATATCAATATAATTTGAAAGAATGTATTTTCTACACAAATTCAAAAGAATGCTGGCTTCCTGGTTTTAGTTTGACTACATAAGCTTAAAAAAAATTTTGTATTCTTACATTTTTACAAACCAGAACATGTTATCCTTTTTGAGTAATATATAATGCTATTAATCACATTACTGGAATCCAACAAGTAATCCTATATTTATTAAGAAAATAAAAGTAAAATGGTTCAATTCAAAATTTAATACAAGAAATGACTTGTTTATTTTTGAATAAAATTTGAAGTTACTAAAGTTTCTTATAATTTAATATGTAATTGTTATACATATAATTGCTATTTTTTTAAAAAAAATTATTTCTCCAAAAATGCACTGGGTAATATTGAATAAACCTCATTGTTACACACATTTAAAATTAGAATCCTGTTGGGTTACAATCTCCAATCTTAAATAAAATTCATAATACATTCTAGATAAATTTCACTCCAATTTTTTCCTCTCTCTTATTCTGTATTATTTAAAACAAGTTATGTATAACCTTTACAGTAATTTTTGATTTATAAAATTGTAAAATATTTTAGTAAAGAAATAGCAAACACAAAAAGAGAATGAGTACAGTAAAGATAAGGAATTGTATGCTGAAAATCACAAGTTTAGCCAATACAGAACTATTAGCATATTAACAAAGAATATTATGAAACTTAAGTATAAGATTTAAATGTCCTTTTAATTTATAAGAAATTATAAGTAATAAACAAATGATAGAAAAAATGGAAAATAAATGTACAATTTACAAGCTTTTACTTATTTATATTAAATTGTATTTATAAAAGTTGGCTTGGTAGCTTCGAGGTAAATGCCTCTCGTAAGCCTAAGATTGCAGGCTCAATCCCGGCTGGAATTGATAGATTTTTTTTTAGATGCGAAAATTGTAAGCATGCATGTCATATGATTATGTGGCACTTAAAAAATCCCTTGAGTATCAATTTAGCTCTGGTACTCTTGTCAAAGTCAAGCCACAACAATATTTAGCAAACAATGAGAGCCTGAATTAAAATTAATTCGAGCATCAGAAATTTGGTAGTGAGAGCAGCCACTAGATGTTTCTCACACTTGAGGTACTTGCTGTGTCTGCAAAGGCTTGTGCCAAAATGCAGCCCATTCAGGAAAAAAAGTTTTTTTTTTAAAATAAAAAGAAGGGCATGATATTTTTGGGAAACCATTGTTCCCAAATTTTTCATTATAAATGGGACCCTATATATGTGTGTGTAAGCCAGCTGGGTTGCATAGTTGGTTTGTCACTGGCCTCATATGCTTAAGGTTGTGGGTTAAACCCCAGCCCAAATTGGTGGCTTTTCATGATGCAGAAGTTTGACAGGATCCATGTTGTCAGATTGTGCTGCATGTAAAAGATTCCTCGAGTGTCTGTTTGGCTAAGGGGCTCTCAGCAAAATTAAATTCCTAAGTACAGTTTTGCATCATGAGAGTCAGGTGCCTCCTTCTAGGGAGGAAACTGGGCAACAAAATTATTTGTGGCTATTGGCATTCCACCTATATACACTAAAAAGATATACCTGCTCCGGGAAATGTACTAGGTCTGCAATGGTAAAACATCAGTCTGCAGCCCCATAAGATGTTTAAAAAAATATATGTGTGAGTTTGCTACAGTCACTAAAACACAATTTTATGTATTGGCTACAGTCAATGAAATTAGTTAATAAAAAATTAAAGTAGCATAATTACTTGGTGGAGAGGGTACGGAGCAGTATGTGTCCATCCACCAAATAGAACTAAGTTATCACTATGACTAACTAATGTTGCACAAGCCTTTGGAGGTGGATATGTTCCTAAAAAAGAGAAGTATGTCATTTAAATGTAGGCTGCCATTCAAAGATATTCATAAATACAAATTGATTACAGGTAATTCATCGATAAACCAAGGATGAACAGTAAAAAAAAAGATATTGATAATTCAATTAAAAAATTATATAAAACCAATAAAAGTGTAGTAAAAAAATTGCCAAATTTTTTGCACTTATATATTATTGCAACAATGCCAGCATTCCAGATAACTTGTCAAGATGGCAACCCCGATTTTTCATGCGTCATACACAATGAATTGGCAATCATGTGCTTTCTTTCATATAATGTCGCCAATGTGGTTGTGACAAATATGTAAGTACCAATTTCTTTTTTAGTTTTAAGCTAAATTTTATTTTATTAAATATCAAGATGGATTTCATGATAAGTTAAAATTTAAATATATCTAATGAAGTTTCCTTCTGCATATTTTTGGATTTACTTAGGTTACAAGTACATTCTAATTTTTAAAAAACATTCTATTCTTGAAAAAATTGTGATCTGGCAATCACACAAAGGACACATGGCCATGAGTAATATTTTTCACCATAAGTCTTGCAATATAAAATGTGATACTGTAAGCATGTTTTTTCTTTGTGTGATTAATACCGTTTTCCTTCAACATGACATTTTTACATGTGTTATCATATTGATAGAATTAGTTTATATAGCATGTATAAATATTAAACATCCTTAAATTGGAAAAATAATAAATTCAACTTTCAAATTCTTTGTGATATCTTAATCCATAAAATCTAGTAGCAACAAAAAATTTCAGATGAAATTTAAAAGAGGGATGCAGTTGCTAAAAATATGAAACATAATAATACAAGGTCTGGCAATTAAATTATGAGACTGTATTTACCTTGGCAATTAGATTTGATGAAAGGGAATGAGGATGGAATGTAGTTAATCTTGAGATCAAGGCAAAATGGCCAGACATGCTGAATAGTGACATTATTACTTGCTGAAGAGTTAGAAGATCAGCAGCACTGCTTCGGACAATGGATAGTACAAATGCAACACTATATAGATAGGCAAGGGATGTATGTGAACCCCCTTTGAGGTCGCTGTCACAAATGCATGCCAACGAAAAACACACTTAGCTGCCTGCCATCATGAAAAAGTGATGTAGCTTTTCTCCTATACCCTCCCCCCCTTTCCCAAGGTCACACATATGTATCAGTTTATCAGAATGTTTATACTTTCAATTTTTTTGACAATAGATGGGATTATATGTCCATAGGCTTTGAGATACATGCAGACTTGACCATCAACTGGAAATAAGAAAAATATTGCTAACATGTATGTGGTTTAATTTATAAACTAAAGGGGAAAGGAATATTCGCTTAAGTTTATCTATCCCACTTGGTATTTGTTTATAGTAAGGGTGAGAGTTTTATTTTCACCAAAACATTTGGTTTGGATTTGGAGTCTAGTTTTTAATGGTTAATTAGATCTTGTAGACAAATTTCTTTTTTACTGTTACAATATCAAAGCATCAAAAATGCTTAACTAATAACATATCCCATATGTTCTGTACATTACAAATACAACGATGAAAAATTTTGAACACTTGCATGCAGAGTACATTGAAAGAAAATATCTTTCCATGGTCATCCACAAAAGAAAATTTAGTTTTCATTTGTTCACATTCCTGTAAATAAACCTCCAAAATAACAATGATTTATTATGAGAGCAAGAATTGCAATGTAGAACTGAGCGTAAACCCTGAATTTTCATATTAAAAAAGAATTTAAACATATTCAGTTTTTAAATGTATAATGTTAAAAACCAATAGTAAACAAAAATATGTAAAAAATGTATTCATACAAGAAATAGTAAAGTCTGTAAATTCAAAATATACAAAGAATATGCCATTATATACTCTACAAAACATTATTAAGCAATGCTTTCATATTTCGGTATTTTTATGGATTTAAGTTTATTTGCAAAAAACCCTTTAGCCTGTGAGTGATACTTGAGTGAAAGAAACCTGTGGCTCTAACAGTATGCACATTTGTGCTATTTGTTCCGAAAGATTAAAGGGGATTAACAGTTGTTCGTAACAAATTTTAAATAAGCATATTTTCCAGACCAGTTATTTAATTATTACATCTAATATAGAATTTAGAACTTTGAATTTTTGCATTACAAATAAAATTAATAATTTTATAAAAATATTAAATAAAAAAAATGTTAATTATAAATCTTAATAACCTTTAAACCACTTTGGAACAGCAATAAAACGTAATAATTCAATAATTTTAACTAAACGAAGAGACTAAATTTTGAGTTATAGAAGTAATTAACTCATTTGTGTCAGTACTAATGGAGAAGGCAATAAATATTTCCAAATAGATACCTGTTGCAAGCGGGCGGATCCAACATCTATTTCCAAGATCTAATCGCCACAAATCATTAAATGTAGTATTTGCAGTTGTACAACCTCCAAATATATACATTGAATTCCCATTGCAGCAAGCACTGTGTGAATACCTTTTTGTAATTGTAGGTCCAGGTTCAGCTTCTAAATGACACCACTGAACTGACATATGGTAAACAGCTTTATTAAAATCTCTTTGAGTTTTTCGAATTACATCTAAAATAAAAAAAATACATATTTATATAAAAACAGATAAAAAAATATAATTACATTAATATTAAAAAAAACTGTTTGTTAGTAATATATTTATTACTGCATTTTTTTAGAAAAGCATTCCAACAACAATAATCTTTCAAAAAATAAAGCTATATAAAAATGTGCAGTGTCATCTGACAATGTACATGTTCCGAGCAAAGAATCAAACTCTGGCATTCTATAGAATGCCAGACATTTTTAGACAAAGTATGAAATGTGAGAATTATCATATACTTTGCCTAGGCATTGTATATAATACCTAGGCATTCTATAGAATGACTAAAGCTATTTAGGCAAAGTATGAAAAAGGTCATGATAAGGCTGTTATATCAATGACGTACATTCCTAAAATATACAAATGTTATTCTGAAAAAATAATGGAAGTGCCATTAAAAAAAATTATTCAAAATACATAAAGGAAAATAAAAAACGTACAAAACAAAATGCATGCCTTTCTTATTAAGAAAAACAAAATTTTCATATAAAAAATAAGAAATTAAAATTAATTTACTTATTGCAGCATCGTAGGCTTGAATAACATTTTTGAAGCAAAGGTAATTCTTATTATGGTATTTTGTTTTACAAATATATTTGATGAATCCTTGGCCTCTTCCATTGGAATGAGCAACTGCAACTGATCGGAGAGGAATTTCTCGTGGTCAGGAATATCTTTAATTCTAAGTAAGTTCTTAGAGCACGAAGTGAATTTTGATCTTGCATATACTTGTTTTAAAATTCTTTCAGAAGTTCCAAGTCGGTAGAAACCATCCTTTGCCCCTCATTACAAGTGTCAATGTATTGGCATTTGGAAAAAATCAGTTTACAAAACAAGGCCTTTTTTTTAAAATAATTTTCTGTTAATTTTTCTAGCAAGGTTCATAAAGGTGGATATACAGTTCAATGTTTTTATATTTGATTGAAAGTTTTTTCAGAATTCGATCCCATCCTGTGTGTTTAATAGCCTAATGAACTTCATAAAGTATGTGAAATAACTCAAATCTATGACCTAATACTGTATAGTACTGATAGTCTAAGAGCTAGCAACGTTTTCGAGAAAGAATTTTAGAAAAGCTGATTCTTTAATATTTCTTTCTTTACGACTTTTCAAACATTGTGCGGGCTATCTGGCTGCCAGTAAATGTTGCATTTATTAATGTGCATTATACCTTTACAGGTAAAAATATTGATTTTTTAAATAATTTTAGAAAGAAAGTTTTTTTCACTAAATTTAAAATGTTACTAACAACATGAATTTATTAATGCCAGACATTTTTGTTGTTGAAAATAATGTGCCAGGCGCCATTTTGTATAAAAAAAAATCATTAATTTCACACCATTTTAGAATGTCTGTAATTTTAATATTATCTTACTTATACATAAATAAGTACAAATTTAAATTGCCAGACATTAATTCGGTTGCTTACTTAACAGCCAGGCTGATTTATACTGCAGTATTATGCCTGTCGCTAGAGACAGTGGCAAAATAGGTTGGGGGAAGAGTGACCAATGCGTTGCTTCCCTTTTGGAATTCATACAAAATGCAGTGTTGTAAATACATTTTATCTACTGACATTTTTTCACTTTAAATATCACAAGTAAATGATGAACGGTAAAAAAGGACTCCTTTTACATTATAAAGCAGCTAAAAAAACAAAGAAAAATACGAATGACTCACTAGCCAGATGTTTTTTTTTATTTACAAGAAATAACTGTTAATACTGTATGCACCTCCTGGCATAGTGTACGAGATATTCATAAGGATATTTTTGATAAAATTGTGTCAGTAATTGAAGAAGGTGTAGTTTAAAAAAGAAATTATTTGTTATTAACTTCCCTTTGTGACATGTATAATAACGAATTACAAGAAGAGTTAATACATCAACCTGAAGCAGATGTAAGTTTAATGACAAATCATCTACTTGAAGAAAAATAGTAAAACAATTCAAGCAAATTAAGATTGTAACAAAAAAGAAAAGAAAAATTATTATGCAAAAAAAAAATAGTAACTTATTAGAACAAGATCTAAAAAAACTCGAAGAGAATGATCTGATTGATAAAGTTGCTTTCATCCTATGAAATACTATTTTAAAAATGGATAAACAACATTACCCGCCATAATGAAGATGGATGATTTGATTAATGGTGAGTGTACTATTCCAGAAAGACTAGATCGCTTTTTCAAAGCATTGATTGGAGGTAAATAAATGCATCGCCGAGATGGAGTCAATTGTCATAGATCAAGCAATTCATTTGCTTCTGATGCTATTCATTGTGTAAGTAATAGTACTGTTAAGCCATCAAAGCACATAACACTGGGTATGACTGTGAAGTCTTACAAGTAGTAGAAAAATGATTAATATTTTAAATCGACTTGGACATTGTTGTAACTACAATACGCTGGAAGAACTAGAAATTGAAGCTATGATTTCATCTGTAAACCGGTCTCAAATTTGCCCTCCTGACATCATTCAAAGTTTGTTTTGAATACTTTAAATAGTGTAAAGTATTCCTGTCACTCTTCCGTCTACCTACTTTTTGCCACTGTCTCTCTCTAACGACAGGCATAATACTGCGGTATAAACCGGCCTGGCTGTTAAGTAAGCAACCGAATTAATGTCTGGCAATTTAAATTTATACTTATTTATGTATAAATAAGATAATATTGAAATTACAGACATTCTAAAATGGTTTGAAATTAATGATTTTTTTTATACAAAATGGCATCCGGCACATTATTTTCAACAACAAAAATGTCTGGCATTAATAAATTCATGTTGTTAATAACATTTTAAATTTAGTGAAAAAAAAAACTTTCTTTCTAAAATTATTTAAAAAATCAATATTTTTACCTGTAAAGGCAGTGGCATAACGGAGAACACTTGTTATTTAAAAAATCAATATTTTTACCTGTAAAGGCAGTGGTGTAACGGAGAACACTTGGGCCCCCCTGCAAAGTCAGGTTTGGACCCCCAAGTTGGATTTTACAACGGTTAGGTACTTGGCGTATTCAGGCTGTGGGCCCTCTAGAGCCCTGGGCCCCCCGCGATGCAGGGGTGCACGTTAAGCCACTGTACAAATGTATGATGTGCATTAATAAACGTAACGTTTACCGGCAGCCAGATGGCCCGCACGATGTTCGAAAGGGCATAAAGAAATATTAAAAAATCAGCTTTTCTAAAATTCTTGTTTTTCTGATGTTGCTAGCTCTCGTACTATGATGCCTTCTATAACGGGATAAATTGGTTTAATTTTGTTTTCCACAACCATCACATCATAAACATTCAGCAACCAACTGTCCCTGGGTCCCTTAGTCATTTTGTACATCATTTATTAAATTTTGGTAAGTAGTTTTAGTTCAGAAAAAAACTGGGTGTTTTTTGTTTTTTTTTTTGCAACATTAATTCAAAGTTTGGGTAGTTTGTCATCGAATAGTTGTCTCATGTCTTATAGACCATGACTCTTTCTCCAAACACTACAGCTTGCACTTCCATTTTCATGGAGCCCAGGAAAAAATTTAAGTAAAATTTGAGTATTTTGACACTCTTGAACAAACCGCAAGTGTCCAATTGACAAATTCAGAGCCTGAAACCCACGTTAAAAGTCACGTACCTTCCAACATATTTAAAATGAACTGCCGATATATTTCATACTTTGCCAGTTTTTCATTTGGCATTCTATAGAATGCCGGATTTCATACTTTGCCAGTAATACATATATTCCATATATCTTTAAAAATTTATATATTACATATTAAGGGTCCAACACATCCATAGGAGCCCATGTTAAATAGGTAAGTTTATGTACCTACCTTTTTATCAGAAACTACTTAATTCTCATGAATAAAATTTTTACGTAGATTGTGTACTATCAATAGCAATTCAACCAAGGGTTTTGTCTTTTTGTTAAAAATTAAATTAATTATGAATTTTTTAAAAATTGTCTGATTTTTTTTCTGTAAAATTTAGCTTAAAAAGTCATAAAAAGGTTTGCTAGATATATTTAATTCCGTCCATTAAAATGTGTATTTGTGTTAAAAGTCTGCTCACTGAAAATTTGAGGATTATATAATTAGTAGTTTTTGAGAAAAAGGTACATAAAGTGAAAAATATTACATTTTGAGTAAACAGGCTTTAAAGTAAAAATTTGTAATTTTTTGAGCATTTACATTTTTTAGTACTTTCCAAAAGCATATGACGCATTTTCTTTACTCTCTGCTGATACAAAAGACTCTTCTAATTTTCTTTTTTTTTTTTCATTATTTTTAACAATTTTGCCTTTTTTTTGTGATCTAAAGATGCTTTCATTGGGCAACATGAATGCTACATGTATCTAGTTTTTTGATGCATGACACACAGTTATAACTTGGTTCAATATTACAATATTTTAAGATCATTAATTTTGCAACATGACTCATATTGAACTGTGTAATAGCCATATTTACCCCTAATATTTTAGAGTTTTCAACTCCACAAATGTAGATCTTGGAATCACTGACCATATGGTGTTATTAACTGACTCGTTTGGGTTCTGGGTCTTCCCATGTAAACATTTTCTTAATAGCATAGAATCACCTTGATCTCTAAAAACTGATTTCATCCAATTCATTATGGTGTGTGTGTTTATGATCATAGTGCCTTTCATTACATCCAGCTTCTATGTTTTGAAACTTGCACGAGGCATTTATAATTGTAGGACACAGTCTATGTTGAAGGCTCTCATTTGAAAACAGAAGATGAAAATATACAGCCCAAACAGCAGTTTTCTTGCTCTGTAGATCATTGATATCATTTTGAATAACCATACTATAATATCTTTCAATTTTTGATATTCCAAAGGCGGTGAGTTGGTTACGACCTCTTAGGCTTTTATCAACTTTTTTTTTTCTCTGTTCCGCTTTTAAGATCCAAAAGACATGTACCCATACACTTTTAGATACGCCCAATACACTCTAATTTCCCCCCTTGAACATCATATGGGTTCACACTCATCAGAAACTTATGCAAGGGGAAACACAGGTTTTCCAAGCAGAGTTCATTTGATGCACATCAAGGAGTAGCTTCATTTAAAAAATAAATAAAAATACTTCTAATCATCTTATTTCCTCATATCATACATGATTTTAAACAGAAATATTTGAACTTTTAGAAAATATAAAAAAGTGAAAATCGATAATTTTTCGAAAATTTAAGTGCCGGACCCCCTTAAATGCTTACATGCCAATTACATATAAATTTCAATATATGAAATTATTTATACATATTTTATAAAATAAAGATCTAAGTAATTTATCAAATATCTCCTTTTAAACATACAGTAAAATGAGATCCAAGCTAAAAATATTCAGTATTTAGAGGAATTTGACTTCATATACACGTTGACCATGATAAATGGTTACTTTATTGTGTTACGCCAACAATGCTTGATCAAGGATTCAATGAAACATGGTCATCTTGGGGTATATTTGAAAACGAAATATAATGATCATGCAAATTCAGATTTAAATTACTTCCAAATTATAAAGAATTTTGAAAAACAACCCATTAAAGCAAGTGTTTATTACTCATGCCATAACTGTAAATCAGAAACTTGAGAAATCTTAGAATGCAATTTTCTTATTCATTGTGAAATTTGAGAATAATCACATTACAAGGGAGAATTTTAAAAACTATCAACATAAGCATTTCTTAAAATAGTTTTGGAAAAATCTGACATAGTAGAATCTATGTCACTTGGTAACAATACTAACAAAAGAATAGATTAAACATGAGAGAAGATATTGAAATACAACTTAATGAAAAACAATGAAGTTGTATCGATAAAAGTGATTCAGCTGAGAAAACATTTTGTAAATCATTAGAGAGCAAGTACTGTTTCCAAAGATATGCACTATATGTTATAAAATTATTTAGATGTCAATAACATATCAACGAAAAAAATATGGCATCTTGATATGCAAGTGAAATGTGACTGTGGTCAGAGTTGTGTATGAAAATCAAAAAATAGAATGAGACATTAAAGGTAAGACATTATTTTTCCACTTAAATACCAAGTACATTGAGACAATTGTCATACCACTTAATAAGCTTCAAAAAGCCCTCCAAGAAAATTCAAGGCTTTACATACGGAAGAAGCATTTACATTTGTGTGGACTTTTTGGAGGTTGGAACCCTGAATTCTATACAGTACTGTGACATTCTGTCAAAATTGAAGTGGGAAAAAGAAGAATTGAAGTCAGAAAAAGTGGCCTGGGCTTCTCAAATCTGGCGTTCTATTGTTGGATGACAATGCAAGGCCAAATTCGACGAATGGCAATGCAAAACCATGTTGCAACACTTGGTTGGGAGCACCTATATCACAGTCCTGATCTCGCACCAAGTGACTTTCATATTTTTCCAACTTTGAAGAAGAATTTCGCCTGAAGGCGGTTTTGAAGCAATGCTGCAACCAACCAAGCTCTTCTGTATGCAAAGCCCTAAATTTTTCTTGGATGGCTTTTTGAAGCTTATCAAGTGGTATGATAATTGTTTCAATGTACTTGATACTTATGTGGAAAAATAAAGTTATGTTTTATCTTTAATGTCTTGTTCTATTTTTTGACTTTCATACACAACTCTGACCACAGTCAACAGGGGAAACTTATTTTCCGACACACCCTCGTAAAATTTCATTCTAAATGATACTGAATGTTCCATTTGCAAAAATGTTATCTGTTTGAGAAGGAATTGATGTATGAATTTATCTAGGAATATCAAAAAAGAGGAATCAATAAGCATCTTAGTGAGAAGTTCCTCAAAGTTCCATTTGTGAAAATGTCATCTGTTTGAGGATTTGATAAGTAAACAATCAGTTTCATGTAAACAATTAGTTGGTTAAAGGAAAGCAAACAAGGTATGATCCACATTGTAATGGTACTGAATATATTGGTTAGAAAAGCTAGTACATAGTACACTGAAGAGCCAAGAAAACTGGTACACCTGTCTAATATTGTGTAGGGTTACAATGAGAACACAATGTGGTATGAATTCGATTAATGTCTGAAGTAGTGTTACAGTTAATTGACACCATGAATCCTGCAGGGCTGTCCATAAATCAGTAGGAGTAAGAGGGGATGGAGATCTCTTCTGAACAGCCTGTTGCAAGGCATACCAGATATATTAAATAATGTTCCTGTCTGGGGATTTTGGCAGCAGCGGAAGAGTCTAAATTCAGAAGAGTGCTCCTGGAGCCAATATGTAGCAATTCTGGACTTGTGGGGTGTTGCATTGTCCTGCTGAAATTCCCCCAGTCTGTCAGAATGCACAATGGACATGAATGGATGCAGGAAATCAGACAGAATGCTTACGTAACTGTCACCTATCAGAGTCGTATCTAGACGTATCAGGGACCCCATATCACGCCAACTGCACACGCCCCATACCATCAAAGAGCCTCCACCAGCTTGAACAGTCCTCTGTTGACATGTAGGGTCCATGGATTCATGAAGTTATCTCCATATTTGTACACATCCATCAGCTCGATTCAATTGGAAATGAGACACGTCAGACCAAGCAACGTGTTTCTAGTCATCAACAGTCCAATGTCAGTGTTGACAGGCCTAGGCTAGGCGTAAAGCTTTGTGTCATGCAGTAAACAAGGGTACATAAGTGAGCCTTTGGCTCCAAAAGCCAATATTGATGATGTTTCATTGAATGGTTTGCACAGTGACACTTGTTGATGGCCCAACATTAAAATCTGCAGCAATTTGTGGAAGGGTTGCATGTCTGTCACGTTTAATGATTCTCGTCATTCGTCGTTGGTTCCGTTCTTGCATGCTCTTTTTCCAGCAGCAGTGATGTCATAGATTTGATGCATCACCGGATTCCCACTATTTACGGTACACTCATGAAATAGTCGTACATGAAAATCCAAATTTTATCGTTACCTCAGAGATACTATGTCTCATGTGCTGACCATAACACCACGTTCAAACTCACTTAAATCTTTATAACCTGCCATTGTAGCAGCAGTAGCCTATTTAACAACTGTGTCAGACACTCGTTGTCTTATACAGACTTTGCCAACCACAGTGCCGTACTCTGATTGGTTCCCTATTTCTTTATTTGCATATGCATGCCTGTACCAGTTTTTTTTTTTTTTGGCTCTTCAGTGTATAACATCAACTGACTTCATTAAATAAAAAAGCATCACCAAAATACTGTGATAAGTGGCCAATAGTGAAAAACTGTTTCTAAGCATGTTCAAAACATACTAATCTTGTTGGTGAATGCTTGAAAATAATAACCTTTTCTAAACTATAGTGTTCCTATGCATGTTTAAACACAATAATCTTGATTGCACATGCTAAAAAAATGGTATAGTTTATAATTTGAAAGAGGAAAAAAAAAGACTGAGTTTAGCAAAGCAAGAAAACAAACATTGCAGATCCTCAAGACATTTAAATTTGTGCTTATGCAAATTTAAATGGTGTTGTCTATATAAGACTTATTTGTAGTGATTTTGAAAGCAATTACAACATTTTGGTCACTTGAATACTGTAGTTACTAGATTTTTCATTTCTTTCAAGTATACAAGGTTTTTTTTTTAAGTACAGTATTTAATTCTTTTAAACCTCTGCCAATTTACTTTTTCAAGCAATTTGTATCAAAATTTTAGTTCGCAAAAGTGAATTCCCATTCTTTTTTGAATATGACTAATATACCATTTTTTCAGATTCCTTACTATGTATCTTGAGCAACTTTAAAAGAGATCTTCATTAATATAGTAATTAATATGATGAAGCTTACAAAACCTTAAAAAATGCATATATATAATACATATTAACTACATTCATATTACTTGAATCATTACTATCATATTCAAACAAGAATCTTTAAATTACTACAATTATGAGATTTTTGTTTTTTTTATTTATAATTACCCTAAGTTTTACAAAATGATGACAGCATTTTAATGCCTAGAATTTTTCCTGTTCATAACTTAAATTGCATTTATTAATAAGTCGCCTTGATGATGCTATGTCCCCATTAAAGATATGCAATATATATTCTGTAATTTTACTTCCTGACTTTTGTACTTCCATAATGATTTCTGCAGCTATATTTCTAACACATATAGCAATAAATGTGACTGAGTGAAGATTTTTTACTCTTAACTAAATGTCAAAATTTAACACACACAAAAAATAAGTAAATTCAGGATAATATAAATTTTTGCAACAAGAAAACTTTTAAAAATAAGTCATAGGTAACCCAAATCTTATGCTCATTGTGTAGCTCTTTTTTTTTTAAATATATATAAAAATCCTATAATAAGAATTCTGCCTAGTTTTTGGTGAAGTTACAATTGCATATGTGCTTAATACACATATATATGTAATTATGAAGATGATACGCAAGGTCAATTATTTTTCCACTTATTTGCATCAACATCATTCTCATTGTACAGTTACTCATGAGAGAGAGAGAGAGAGAAGGGAAAATAATACTTCATGGTTAACCAATAAATATTCCATCTAACTAAAAATATGTTAGACCTTTTTTGTTACTTACGTAAAAAGAAAATATACTTAAAATGTAATTGTCAACACAATGATAAACATAATGCAATTCAAAGCCGATTATTGGCTGCTGAATCATAAATGCTTTCCTTTTGAGCTTGTTTAGAATGTACGGCTAGGCTTTGGTAATGTCCACCCTATACTTAAACCGAAAACATTACGCCAAACATGGCGGTAAAGATACTAAAGCAAAATTTAAGTTTTAAACAATTATAGGCACACTTCTTTTCTCCACTTGAAATATATAAGAGTAAGTTTACTGAACAACCCCTGATTAATCAAGAGGTACATAATTTCAATATACAATATCATATGAAATTAACATTAAGGAATATGCAGAAGCAAAACTCATACAAAGCAAGAAAAGCAGTATATAAAATGAGTATACATTGATATTTAAACTTATGAACTCTTAAAAATCAAAAAATACTTTAATCTTTAGAACTAAATTGTATATTTTATTATCACAAAAAGGTCAACTTTACAAAAACTATACTCAATTACAGATATTTAGCAATTGCATGCACACTAAATTGTTACATAATTTTTTTAAAAAGTATTTAATTTCTCTCAAAATATGCAAGGATGACATTGAATTCAGATAAAAAAATATAAACAAGGCGATATAGCAGATGCCAAACTTCATTTTTCTCAAACTACTATCAGATATTTAAAAGGCATTTTAAGAAAAATTAGTTCAAAAGAAAAAAAATATCAATCTTTACCATAAACAAATCGGTACCATGATTTGCTAACTTGCATACACTGCTTTAAATCTCTGTATGGTGACAAATAACTCAAAATATATTCAATTATTGGATCTGGAAGGTCTTCAATGGAAACAGTTGGTTTCATTTTACGATTTTTATGCCGTTGCATTGATGTAATAGTGCTTATTTCCCGCATATCTATTTGAAACAAACGACAATTAATAACTAACAATTTAATAACATGTATTTAAAAAAAATTACGGAAACCATCGCAGTCTCTGTAGCGACTGAATTACTGCTGCCAATTCGGAAGCAAAAAATCTTTAGGGGTTCAAGTGTACTATAGGGGGGCACTAGGCGCAGTCCTTTATTTTGGTGACTAAAAGTGGTCGCCAAGGTACATTTTTTCAGTATTATTTATTATTTATTTTAGAATGAATTAAGTATCTCACCATGACATTTAGATAAAAATCGAAAAATCTTAAGAAAATCGCCAAATCCAAAGTGCCCTCCCTATACTATACTTGAACCCTCTTTAGGTTTAACGACTAGGCTAATTATTTTCTAAATAACACATTTTTATTTAACAAAATGACATAATCACTTATTTTTTTTAGTCAAAGTGACAAAAATGATTTAATTTTTGATTAAAAATCACCTTTCAAATTTCTATATTGTCTCAATGGGCCCGATGATTTCACTGTGACCAGCATTACGTTCTGCACCGATCGACCTTCCAGTTAGGAATTAATTTAAGTGAAAGGTAAATATTTGTTTCATTATTTATATAAATGATTAGGAAAATATAAAAAAATATAAGTATTTATCAGTATCAATATACTTTCATTGTTGATTAATCTTTTCTTTTTTTTTACTGTAACAGTTCAGTTACCCATAAATATCTGTAGATACTATCATTTCATTTTACAAGTTACGAATGTTTTACAAACATTGATTCATTTACAAAAAAGTGCTTCTACACTGTGTTAAAATTTATATAGATTTGTTTGTGTTTCATTTATTTAAATTTTGTCTTAGGTGAAAGTTCATTTAAATATAACAATTAATTCAAGTTATTGAAAGTAATATTTATAAAAAGCGTGATGATTTATACTTCCAATGTAAAATGTTTGATAATTAATCGAAAATATATATGTTCCATGCTTTAATAAATTAATATAGGTAGAAATTTGTGTTATGTAATTTAGAAGAAGTGCATACTGCAATGTTGAAACAATGTTTTGTTAGAAATTAATAATGTTTCCGTTATTATGATTGGAGCAGAAAGTATTGGTTTTCTCCCATTATAGCCCACCCCATGGGTTTTTAACTTTAATATGCACTCAATTTAAGTTAAAGTGCTTTGCTTCTTGACCATTTGACATTGAGCCTCCCAGTACCGACTGATGATGTTGTCAGTCACGTATTTATCGAGTCCAGTGCTTTGGAGTTGGTGGTCGCCATCCATTCTGGCCAAGCCAGTGGAGATGTACTCCAAAAAGTCATGTCCTGTGGTTAGGCGAAAGCAAGCAACAGCCTTGGCTCTCTCCAGGTGCCTTGAAATTGGATCCACTGTGGCCGGAATTTTCCAAGGCTCTTGATTTTTTTGTTTCACTGTAGTATATTTATCAATGAATGTGGAAATAATGCTCTTTGCTCTTCTGAGTGTCAAGGAGACTTCCTGTTGAGACAACTTGGCTCCCTGCTTGGCTTTTTGGTCGGCTCTCTCATTGCCAGGGAGCCCAAAGGTTGAATCCTAGGAGGACCCACTTTTGGTCGCCAAATTTTGAGCGATAAAGGTTACAATATGGTAACCTTTCCATTTCATCAAAAAATTTGGATTTTCAAATCACCGAAAAAATGGCAACCCTAAAAGTGCAACATTTTTCGCCTTTTTCCGAAAAAAAAAAAAAACGTCATTTTGACATTTGACTTCGCTGGAGGTTGTTAAGAATGGCGTGTGAAAGGAAATTACTTTAAAGTGAGGCTACGATAGGTTTCTTTGTGCTCCTGGGCACATAGGGGAAGAAAGAGACGTTAGAATGGTGTATGAAAGCTAATTTAATTGCTTCTCGTTATGAATGTTCGAGGTGTAAAAAAAAATATGCGTTTGCAAAAGCGAAAGGGAACGGTTGACGGCTACGAATGGCGTTGCCGCAACCAGTCGAAAGATAATCGCCACGACGTCGTTCGGAGTGTGAGAAAGGGCACTTGGTTTAGCGAAAGCAAACTTGCTATAACTATTATCTTGCGTTTGACGAGATATTGGTTTGGCAAGAGCATGAATGAGTTTGTGATGAATGACTTGAAAGTTAATAAGAATATGAGACAAAGTTAATAAGACATGTGGCGGCGATCTTACGATCACAAGTTGGTGAATGAGAATATTCATAAATTCCTTGCATCCATCACAAGGGTGTATCCACAACAGATCATGACGAAATGCAAGCGTAAGGTAAGTGCTTTTTAACATTTTTAAAATTGATTTCATGTATTTCTTCGATTTTATCTTTGCGAAACGCCCCTTTCGTCCTTTTTAAAAATGTAAATCATGTTGTACACACTGGTTTTAGAATACTTTTTTAAAATTAATTTCATTGCTTTCTCCGTTTTTTTTTTTTCTTTATATAATGATTAATTTAATGTATTTATTTGATTTCATCTTTGCGAAACGCCCATTTCATCCCCCTCCGCTGACGCATGCGCTTCCCAAGAGTTTTTCGTCATTGACGCCTTTTTGAAAACCTTCAATTTGGCGCTTTTTGGCGAAAAAATTTTGGCGCCAAAAACAGCAGTGGGTCCTCCTAGGATTTTACCTCAAGTTTAAAAGCAAGATGTGCAGCAATAATTAAAAGCACAGGCCTCATAGTTTTTTTTTTAAATATCTTAGTACTCACCAATGATATCCATATTTGAAAATAGTATGAAATAAAGGGTGTTTTTTTAGAGGTATAGAACTTTAAATTGCAATAAAACAACGATGTAGTATTCGATTGACATGAATTTTTTTTATTCGAAAGATAATCTTGTGGCATTACATTTTAAATATGATTTCTGGCATAGGACTGCCACGGCTGGCTCGAATGTAGTCCAATCTTCGATGACTTTTTCCAACATTTGTGGTCGTATATCGGCAATAACACGGCGAATGTTGTCCTCTAAATGATCAAGCGTTTGTGGCTTATCCGCATGGACCAATGACTTTACATAGCCCCACAGAAAATAGTCTAGCAGTGTTAAATCACAAGATCTTGGAGGCCAATTCACAGGTCCAAAATGTGAAATTAGGTGGTCACCAAACGTGTCCTTCAATAAATCGATTGTGGCACGAGCTGTGTGACATGTTGTGCCGTCTTGTTGGAACCACAGCTCCTGGACATCATGATTGTTCAATTCAGGAATGAAAAAGTTAGTAATCATGGCTCTATACCGATCACCATTGACTGTAACGTTGTGGCCTTCATCGTTTTTGAAGAAGGATTCCACCAGCCCATAAAGCGCACCAAACAGTCAGTTTTTCTGGATGTAACGTTGTTTCGACATACACTTGTGGATTAGCTTCACTCCAAATGCGGCAGTTTTGTTTGTTGACATAGCCATTCAACCAGAAGTGTGCTTCATCGCTAAACAAAATTTGCTTATGAAAATCGGGAACAACGGCAATCTCGTTTTGGGCCCGTTCAACGAATCTACGTCTTGCTTGATGATCGTTTTGATGAATTGCCAAACCAAACTGAGAATAAATCACTTGACAGCTGTTAAATCGGTCGCCATCTGGGAAAGTAATGCCAACTTAAACTTCTATACCTGGAAAAAAAACACTCTTTACAACAGAAGACTAAACCAGCCATCTGTGAAGAACGATGGCAATGAAAATGGCTAAATTTTTAAAGAAATCCTATTAAAATTGTCTGAAATTAATAGGGTTACTGCGGGAAAAAAGCCAGTAAAAATTAACTCATATACATTATCCCCATGGCAACCACATTACCAGATGATAAAAATATCAAGGTAACCATGTTATATTGTTATCGTTGATCTTGGTGAACATAAACAACAACTTGGCTTATAGCACCCAATTCTCTTTGTAATACTGTAAAAAGAAAAAGAATTCGATTATATTATTGCAACATTCTTTTTCAGAATCTAATTCATAAATTTGTAATGTCAAAAACTAAATCAACAATTTAGTTCTTTTTGAGCCTCTAACTTTGATACTTATTTTATTTAACTGCAAAAATTATTAATTGGGTTGTTTTTTGATGACTTACGGATTATTAAAAAGTTGAATGTAAATTTTACATAAATCTTTTTTATAGAACAAACATGTTTGTTTTTAATAAATGTGTAATTTTTCTTTGTTGCATAATAATGTTATAATGTGTCAGCTTTAGTCGGAGGATTAAATACATAATCGCACATAAAATTTTTACTAGTTCTTGCAAAGGAAAAGACAATTATTACTTATAGAGATAAAAAGATTGTGTAAATTTAACAAAATTTGCATTAATCATTTATAAAACTTTTCTCCAAATTTTAAAGTATTATTTGTTCTATTTAGTTTAATTAATGGTGCAGTAAAAATAGGTAATCGAATAAAATTTACCAAATTGTTTGATTTTTTTGTAAAATTAGAAAGAATCTTAAATTTATTATGAATATATATTTAATTTCAAAAAATATTTTCTATGATCATGCTTTCATATTTTTTAAATTTTTTAATCTCAATATTTTAGCCATGAATGCAGTAAAAGTTTTAAGATGTGGCAATGCTGTGAGAAATTCTGTAGTTTTACGAAGGAACTTTGGTGTTTGTTCTGTGTTAATGACAAATAAGACTGCAACAGATCCTATTCAGAAGTTATTTCTTGAAAAGCTGAAGGAATATAATAAACGTAGCGTGTAAGTATTTTGATATACACTTAGTAAAATATGTTTTAATTTTTAGCAATACGTAAGTTAAAATATGCAATTGAATATTGTGTACTTTTTTGAAGTTTAAGGGAGGAGGTACTTTTGCTGAAATAAATAGTTTTTAAAAAATCCTCATTTGCTTTATTTATCTTAAGAAAATGCATTTAATAAAATAACAGTAAATTATCTAAATGTTCTTGATTTACAGTGTACTGTTCCTTTCACAAATCATTTACTAAACAAATGTTATTTGAAGTACAACCCTTTTTAAAATTTCATACTTTGCTGTTTTACTTCTCCATTTCTTGGACAATAATTGGTTGCTTACTTAATCATACCATTGACCAATTTTGTCAAATCAAAAGATATAAAGTGCCACAATCAGTGGTGTAACGAAGAATGCTAGGGAATGCTGCAAAGTCTGGTTTGGAGCCCCTAGAACACCTGCCCCCCCTCCTCCTGCACAATATGGGGGGGGGGTGTATGTTACCCCACTGGCCACGATTATGACTAATAGTGCAAACATTTTCTTTGCACATTCAAACATTGTAATAATTATATACACAAAGCACCCAATAATTTGTATTTATTATAATCACAGATTTTATTCGACAGGCTGCTCTGTCCTTTATTGATAATTTATTTTCCTAACATTTATATTGTTGTTAATCTTGATCCATGAAATTTCTTAAAAAAAGTTATGTACTTATGAAAAATACTTCAGGGATTCTTCTTTCTAATGTATGCCAAAGAAATGAGGAAAATCATTAGAAATAACTGGAATCTAATTTTCTCAAAGGGGTACAGGACTCATGAAATATGTTCAGGGCTGATGTCATAAACCAGTACCAGGGTTGTATATCCATACCAAACATTTTCAACACTCTGCTGGTGCATTTGCTCGATTTATTTTATGTCTTTAATTTAACACTAGTCATTATATTTTATCTAGATACTTTGTACCTCCCCCCTTTACATTTTTGTGATTTTGCTAAACTGGCTAGATTATTTTAAAGAAGCCATAGTAATCTGGTGGTATTACATAATACACAGAAAGTTCTCCTTCCCTTATTAAAAAAAGGGGCAAATAGTATGTCTTAAATAACAAAGGAGGGGGTTGGAAAATGTATGCCAAAAAAAAAGCATGTAAATAAGAATATTTAAATAAGTTCTACTCATGAACATTGAATGTTTTTAAACATCTTTTTAAATAGTTTGAAATGTTATTTAAGAAAGCAAATAATTGTATTCAAATATGAAACAACTTTTAAGTATTATAACTTTTTTGAATGAAATTACTATTAAACTATTTTTTAAAAAGCCTACGATTTTAAAAATAAAATTTTTAAGTTATGTTTATGAGATTCTAAAGCACTTTTTCAAGTATTGTTTCTCATTTGTTTTCCTCAGAAATAATGTAATTTATTTCTGGTGCTCTATGTGTTTTAATTAGTGTATTCTATGTATTTGAATATGTTTTTTAAAATTCTTTTTTTTTATGTTGAAGTAGAGGTGGTAAATTTGTTGATATTTCACCTGAAAAACAAAAGGAATATGATGAAGTTTTACTTAATTTAAAGAGGCAATATGGTGCTGATAAGGGTGAAGATTTTACTAAATTCCCAACATTCAATTTCCCAGGTAAATATCTACAATAAAATTAATATTTTTAAAAATGTTTAAATTAATTATACATGGTATTTTTTCATTTCTAAATTACATTTCCATTTAAAAATTGTACAGCTATCATTCCATGATTGAATCTTCACTAACCACATTGATAATATAGGAGTTTCTAAATCTAATGAAAAAAGAGGTCACAAATTAATGAGACATTTTGTTCACATGTATTAAAATGTTGTTGAAGCAGTCTTATTAAGTTATGGTCATTTTATTTACTTTCTGAATTGTTTTGTAAGGATTAAGACTGCAGTTGGTCTAAAACAAAGAGCCTGAGCCATACTAAAAAAGCATATCCAGACAGAAAAATGTCGCATTTTTCATTTAATTTTCTGATATTGTAGCAATTACACTGAAGAGCCATTACATTATGACTGTGGTTCACTCCTAGGAGAGCCCCCACCCTTGGCGCGAATTACTTTGGTTGGCGATAATTGCGCCGTCATGGTAACCTTGCTTTTAAATACAACATATGGCAACCCTAACTTTTTCTAGAATTTTCGTCATTTGTGGGCGCGCATTTCAAATTTCATTTTGTTGTTGGGCACCGGGTTGAAAGTATGGCTGCGCTTGTAAGTGAATACACGTTAGAATTTTTTACGTTATTGAATGCTAGAAGCAAGAAAGAATTGATTGAATGGTGTATGAAAGAAGGATTAATTGCTTCAAGTTATGAAAGTCCTAAATGTAATGAGCAAATGGGATTAAATGAACGAAAGAGTGTTGTTTTGGATGGATTTGAATGGAGATGTCGAAAAAAAGGTGTGAATACGCATGTTTGCAGAAGTATAAGAAAGAATTTGTGGTTTTCCAATAGTAAGTTAATCGGCAATAAAACGTTTTCTCCGTAATCACACCAGCCATGCAGAAGGCATGTTCGACCATTATCTTGCTGATTATTTATGGCGGCGCTCTCGCGATCACTCACTCAGCGATGAGACTTTCCAGAATTTTTTAAAAGCAGTTGTTACACTTTACCCTCCACTTGGGAAGGATCAACAATAAGAAAGTAAGTGCTGTTATATTTTTTTATCTTAAATGTTAAATTTCTGTATTGTTTACATGTATTTTCATTGCGCATCCATCTTATACTGCTATATTTACTTGTCACCGTTGTCGGGTTTGCTTGGCGCCATTTCGTTTTCGCTTGGCGCTTTTTCCGGTTTGGCGCCAAGGGTGGGGGCTCTCCTAGGAGTTTACCATGACGGTTTGTTTAATGTAAAACAGATCAACCTTTCGCTGTCAAAAGTGCCAACATCCAGAGAGTCATTGACTTGACAAATGCTAATGGGTAAGTCTGAAATATCTGGTACTTGGCACTTGCAACTGGTCTTGAAGTTCCCTGACATTGCAAGGTGCAGCATGATTGTGGTTTTCCCAAGTGAAACTATAAATGTTTAATTGGATTCATGTCAAGTGAATTTGAAGGTCAAGATTTGACTTGAAATTCACCAGAATATTCTTCAAACCATTCCAATCAAGACAAATTGTCTGGGCTGCTACTGTTGATATCTGATGTTGTTGCCCTTTGATTATGGTTAACAATGCATAACAGTCTCAGCTCTCCTTTGGAATCAGTGTGCTATTGTTCCGCAATACTAAACCTCTGGCCAGTGACTTGTCATTTCTCCATCCATACACTACTTTTGGTAAATACTCATAATAGATGTGTGAGGGAGCAGCCTACGGACTTGCTGTTACTAAAGTCAATGTTCTGTCATATTTTACATTTATCAAAATCTGATGAATCAGTTGCTTTCCCATTATGTTGTTAAGTACTGTATATGGAAAACAGTGCATGAGTGCTTTTTATACTTCATCAACTGCACGTGTACTGTGCTTTTATTTTAGGGTGTGCACATTGCTTCAGGTGAGGGGTGGTCGTCATGTTATAGCTCTTCAGTATATCCATCATTATTCAGTATATCCATTTATTATTCTATGCTTTTAAAATGTATACAATTCTATAAATAAGCAATTTCTCTTACTTTAATACCACATTTAAGGCCTGTTTGGTATTTTTATACAGAAGACAAAATATAAGAACTTGTTTCTTACCAGGGAAAAAATCTATTTTGACATAATTTAACAGTATAAAATTTTATAGGAATGAAACATTGGGTCAGAACATCTTTCAATCTGAAAAGGTGTTTTGAATTTTGATCCTATGGCTTAACATAATGCAAAAGACCACTTTAGAATAAAAAAATCCATCTCTTATTTGCTTATCTTTTATGTTTTGCAATAAGATTGTTTAGAGAAGAATAAAAGTAAAAATTTTATTTACACACAGTCAGACCTCTGTATAATGAAGTCGCTAAATCCCCAAAAAAAGTTCATTATATGGAAAATTTGTTATATAGAGGTTCATCTTTTATGAAACATCATAAACCACATAAACCCAATATTTATTAAAAAAGTAATTGTGTACATCATTTTTTAAATTAATATTTATATATTTCATACATCTTACCCATCAAAAAAAGAAAGAGAAACTGTGCAAGGAAAACAAGAAAAAGAATGTCAAGGAATACACTATATTAACAACATTAAGAAAGTAATTTTAAATTAAGATTAATTAATTTTAAGGACATTTTATAATTTAATGCATACAAGTAAGTTTAAACGCATTATTTTATAACTATAGATTTTAAACATGCATCCTTGAATTTAATTACTCATAAAATCTGTTAATTTTGTTTGAGTTTTTTTTATGGAAAAATGTATTGTTTCATAATATGTATGCCTGACATCTTTGCAATACACTTAAATGCCCTTTATGACCATCATAAAATGCGTTAAAAGAGAGAATAACTTGAAATGTCCAGAAATACTTCAAAAATAGGGAGAAAAAAAATTGAATCCTAAGAAAAAAGTTAGGTATATAGAAATTGCACTTCGCTATTGGGAGGTTATTTTGCGAAGAAAATCATGAAATGTTCTTGGTTCCAGGAAAAAGTTTTGCTATATAGGAGTTCGTTATATACAGGTTTGACTGTATTTATAATAGATCTTCTGCCAAAAAATTAATTATCTCTCTTGTTATTCCATAATTATATAATAATTAATAGTATTAGAGTAATATATATTAATAATTTTGTTCTTAGTGTTAATCTAATACATACTGATGTGTAAAAATTAAAGATAAATCTGAGTTGTGAAAAATAAATCAGTAAAATGAGCACAAATTGAAAGCCCAATCAGTAGATTGACTGCTGTCAGGTGTGATTGGGATTGTGTATTTATGCAGCATAATGTACTAAGGAATGTAAGAAGAATATAGTATTGGGGTGTATGCTCAGCATTTCTTTGAAAGTTTTTACACAGTGTACATTTATTTAAACAAAATTAAATTGCTGCCTCAGTGTAATAAGTCCAGTGGACAATCTTGTTGATGACAGCATTGTTTAATGAGTTTAAAGAAATTTCAAATTATACAAATAAATATCTTGACAGTTCATTAATTGTCCTAAGGTCACAAAGGCATAGACAGTTGGAAAATTTCAAAATACTTGCAACAGACTGTTGGATAATCAAAATCTTATTTTATCAGGGTCACAGGAAGCTACTCAATGGAGATTGATTCACATGATGACTTGTATGGTGTGTACTATTAATACTTACAAATAGGAAAGAAACTCAAGTACCGGATATATCCAGCTGTGGGGTTGAGTACCATTAATAGATAAGAACAGATTTAATATGATTAGCGATCCTAGAGGCATATGCATCTGGAGAGAACAAGCAACACTCAGTAAATCCTCCAACAACATTGAAAGGAACTATCTGGAGGTAGTGGAGTTCTTGTTTGGGGAAACATGTTTAATACTTATATCATCCTTCCCTTTTCCAGAGGTTCAGTTATGGGATACCTGTTACTGTGCCGATGCTTTCCTTTCTCTTTTTGTCTTTTTTTAGAGAGCCGGTGGTTCCTCAATTGCTCTTCATAGATGACAATGCTACACTGTATTGTACAATATTTGTTGAAGAATTTTGTTGGGGAGTGAAGATATTCACAACTCATAAATTGTAGTCCCTAGTTCTAAATTCAAACAGTATGTGGAACACTTTAAGGAGACACTTGGGAATATTGCTTTAGAAGGACTCTGAGGTCGCAATTGACACTATGAAAGAAATGTGCTACAATATCTCAACAGCTCATTGACAGCCTTGCACTCAGCATGGACAAACGATATAAATCTTGTGGCACTCAGGGATGGTCCTATTTCTTACTACTAATACTAAATTTCTTATATCAACCACCTTTTTCATGGATATTTTGGTCTTCTGTCAGATTGTGGTTGGGGGTCATTTTTTTTAATAAAGCTCATTATTATTCTTTGGATTTCCTTTTTGGAAAAGCTTTACTTTCGCCATATTCTTTCATCTTGCATATCTTTTTTTATGTAATACTTGGAACATTTACTCAATGTTACATTTGAAAAAATGTTTTGTCTGTAATTTTTGCACAGTTGTCTTACTTTTGCTGTCTAATATTATCAATATTTTTTTACCTCTTGAAATATGAATAATGTTTTGGCATGTTACAGTTTTCCTGATAACAAATCATTCACTTTTAAACACTTGACTGGATTTTGTTAAAAAAAAGTTAATAATCTTATCACCTGTTTGATAATACCTCACAATTTTATGTATATGGCTAATTTTATATCTTTAAGGCAATCATAATATTATGTTATACAAGTTATTTATGGCTATAAATTTTTATTTGACAAAGCAAACTAGAAGAAATTATTTAAATCATTTTATTTTTTGCTGAATTTGGTACCCATTTGTTTTGAAATTCAAATATACATTTAGAGGTATTCAAAAAAGGATAAAGAAAAATAATTTTATTTGATAACCTGTTTATCATTAATTATCTGTGTTAAAATTTTACACTTTAAAAATATATGCAGTAATATATTTTTGTTTTCTGATAAATTTTTTAACGTATAAAAAATTTTGCAAGATCAAAATGTGCACTATATAAAATTTTAATACTTTTAAAATTAGGTTAATTTTCATAAAAATGACTCTAAAATCATATTAAGGAGAATTTGAAAGTTATAAGATATGTTCCATTGTAAAATTTCTTTTAGATATTTTGAATTTGAAATCTTCTTTCTCAAAATTTTCATTTTTAGTGTAGTATTTCAGTAACCTAAATTATATATTTCAGTTATACTTATTTTTTTCTAATGCATATTGTGTACACTTTATTAAGAACGAAAATATTATGTATGATTATTTGTTCAAACAATATTAAAATGTTTTTAATATGGTTAATCTATTTAAATTATTTTTATATTTATTTACAATGAAATGGAATTATTAGCTTATTATGTAAATATTTTTTTATCTCAAAGGAGTTTAAAGTATATTAAATCTGATTTTGTAATTATATATTGAATTACTTTATTTCAGTGTAATACTTTGTTTATCCTAACATAATTCAGTACAAATTTTTTCTCCTTTCCTTTTAGAGCCAAAATTGGATCCTATCAATATGGATGAACGTCCAAGTGCTTAAATAGCAAAAATAATTTTCTGTAAAAATCTATAGATTTAGTATTAAAGTTGAAATTATAAAAATTATACTTTTTGAATTTTTTTGTATTGTCATTTCAAAAGGATAATAGACACATTACATTACAGAAGATGTAATTTCTATTTCCAATTATTGTTATATGTGTTACACATTTATTTAGAAAAAATAAAACAGTTGAGAAAATTCTGTTTTGTAAATTTTTTTTTCAAGATTAAATTATTGAAATTTTATATAGCTAATCTGCATAAATTTGATAAGAACTTAGAAAAATGCTGAAAAATAATTTTGAATCTTTATCTATTTTAGTGAATTTTACATTTGATATTTATTCATAGATGTAAATAATTATTAACTTTTAAAAATAAATTTATAGTATGGTAGACTCTCAATCATCTGGGAAGCAATCATCAAAAACTTTAAAAAATATACCCTATTTTTTAACCCCTTAACAGTTGCATAATTTTGAAGAAGAAAAAAGGATCATAAAAGTGTCTATTTTTATTCAAGAAAATAATATCAAAATAAGTGTATGTTCAATATATGTATTTATTTTTAAATTTTGGGTAAATTTTTATCTTGAAATACAAAAAATTATTTTTCTCAAGAAAAGTCAACATTTAGAGTTATTATGACTGAATGTTGGTTTTCCAGCAAAGAGGAAAAATTGAAAAACATGTGTTTTAAACATTAAAAGAGAATTTTGTTACACTTATGCATAATGTAAAAACAGTATTTTTTTTTCTCATGATATAAATTTCAAAGCATGAAATGTGTAAAAAGGCCAACATCACAGGTAACAGTACAGATCCGTCATTACTGCTCTCAGATTCACTAAGCGAACTTTCAAAACAATCAGTTATTTCAGAATCACTTTGAGATCCATTATACTTAACGTATTATGATTCACTTCCAGACTAACTTCATAATGTAAACAATATTAAAATATGTACATATGCTTTATCACAAAACACAACCCACATCTGTATTCAGGAAGAATGGAACTAAGTAACTGAGATAAAGTCACAAAAACATATCACTAATATATATATATGTTTGATTCTACTAACATCTAGTTTAAAAGAAAATAACTATCTAAACATGTTACTAATAATCTGGTACTGCCATCTGGTGAGAAATAAACATGATTCTAGGCATAAGAAACAGATAGCTGTAATGCTTTACTTTTGAACACTCCAGCCCGAAAATATCACTGGCGCAAGAAATAGAGAGGGAAGTTTCACCCCCTGATTTTGACGGGAGCGAGAAGGAAGGGGTTGAATAAATTAATCAAATTGAAACAGATTTATGTGCTAATGCCTGATCACATAAATCTGTATTTCGGAATATTAAACCTGCAGTGGCGCACACAAGGGGGGTCTGGACCCCCCAAAGCCCTAGATTCTTTTTTATTGATTATAGTTCTAAGTTTATAGTATGCAAAATTTAATTAAGTATTTGTTATTAATGATTAATTTTATTAATTAATGCTAATTATTTATTCAGTGATTAGTTTTTTACTGTTTTTTGTTCCCGAATATCGACAAAATCAAAAGGATCATGATACAAGAATGGTGAACTTTCGACCCCTGAAAAATTCCTGTGTGCGCTACTGTAAACCTGTGATGTGATTGCAGCACGTTCTTAGGATTAAGATTCAAGAGTTATCTTTCCTGTGGTTTTAATGTTGAGGCTTAAATGAATTGTTCTTTTGCTAATTCAAAAGGCAGACGGGTGTGAAAATTTGGATGAGGAAACTTTGCTTGATTATTTAAATGAAAATAATTAACCCTGTTTTAGGGAATATTGTTAGATGAATTCATGCTTTGCATGAATGGGTCTTTTGAATGAACCAACCTTAACATACAAAAAAAAATCTTATACTTGAGAGGAGTTAAGTTACAGAGCTCTGTGATTAACGTATGTCAAAAAACAGAAGATAAAGATTGCATTTTAAAATATTGAGAAATCTGTACTGTATCATTCAGAAAAGGAATAATGGAAAAAAATGAAGCTGACATTTTTTTTATTTATTTCAAGCCGTAATAAACTAAGTAAGCATTAACTTTTGTTGTACCTACCATTTCAGTTTCATATGTATAACTAGGATTAACTGTTTCACACATTGATTTGTGATAGTTGAGGTTTTACATTTTACTTAATTTGTGCATTCTTGTGATCAATTCTAGCACATTTCCTTTTAAGGTTATCAATTGTTATGTTGTTTTTGTGTGTGTGAGTGCATATATTGGAAATTCTACCAACCCATAAGTTTGCAAAACTTGTAGATTAATTTAATCTGTTACTGTTTATTAAAGCTACTGGCAAAAGACATCATAATGCTGATCCACAATTAAGTGATGAGGCCAAGATCTAAATCAGCACCTCATTCTCCACGTAGTTGTACATGCCATAAACAGATTATTTTTGTGATAGTTTATAGAATAGTTGTAGTCTTTATAAATTTTTTTTAAAAAAAAATAATGGATGTTTTTATGGGTTTACAGTTTCCATAAGTGCCATTATTATGCATGCTTAGTTTACTCTTTTTTTTTCCTGTAATATATGTAAATATGCTCTCAAATTTTACTATCAGTTTTAAGAGTTCAGGAAAAAATTCTTTTTTTTTTTTAAGTTTAGAATGTTTTTCATAAAATTTCAAGTACACTAACGAAACAAATTTCCGTATTTTTTATTTGAAAATAGATTTCTCTTCCTTACAAAGTTGGTGAGAAATTTATATAAGATGTTGAGAATGTGTATTCTCATACACTATATTGCCCTTTTTCAAAACTTTATCAATGAGAGAAGCATGTCCTCCCATTTGGTAAATAAGATGCTCCCATCTGAAAAAAAAAAAAGAGAATACAAACAAATTAATGAAATCATTGCACCCTTTATGGTATAGAGTGAATGAAGTGTTTTTCTTAAGGATAATTACTTTGGAGCATTGATGATAAAAAAATCGGCAAGTTTTCCTTTCTCTATGGATCCATGTGAATCTGCTTTTCCCAATGCTGCTGCTGCATTGATTGTAGATGCATTTAGAGCCTGGCTCATGGTCATTCCACATAAAACACAAGCTAGATGCATAACTATTCCCTAAATATTGCATAAAAATCTGATTATAATATTTAAAATATCTATAGTTTTTAGCAAAAGAATAACTACAAAAATATTTACTGTATAGTAAAAATGTTGGGAGTTTTATTTATATCCAATTAATGCAAATGATATGTTTTTTTTTTTTTATTTTGGGGTTGTGAAAACTATATTGATGTGTCTAGCTTTTCAAATATAAAAGAATGTTATTAGGAAAAGTGTAACTTAAAACTTTTCCTGCTAGAAAACTTTTTTTTTTCTTTTCTTGAGATCATGCACTTTAATCAAGGATAATTAAAGTGCTGCAAATTTTCAACAACATGCATCAAATATTTAAAAACACATTACATTATCTATATATATATACATACTGGGACATCTTAAGACATGGGCCTTGGCCTCATCTTGTTCTCGACTCAAGCTCAACAAGATAATGATCCGAATAATTTTAATGGTCAAAAGTTATTCAGGGACACATTCTCTGAAAAACTGGGAATTTTGAAAGATATGTCAGCTGACAACAGTGCCAGAACTGCATTTTTATGTGATGACTGCCTTACATGTATAGGCTTAGGCCTACAACCATACATCATTACATATTTAGTCAAAAGGCATCATTCGGTGGAGATGGTTTGGACGATTCAATGTCATACACATTTATTTGTTTCGGGTTATCATTTGTACAAGTATTTGACAACGTGTGCTGTATGTGTTAAAAAATCATAGGGGGCCGGGGCCTCCAGAATTCTTAAGACATCCTTGTATATATATTACAAAAATTCTTTTAATATAATTTTAAATTCTAGAATTTCCCATTAAAACGAATTGATAAATTTTAATATTGGGTATGTAGGTATAAAGCACTGCAGCCAATATGAGAAAAGTGTAGTTAATGTTAAAATAATTCAACCTTACTAAAGGTAGACAAAAGTGTAATTGATATTCTTATTTAAAGGAATATAGGATACATTTTTATAAAATATGTAGTTGTATAAGTCTATTTCTAGTGTTTATATAATAAATAAATGTTCTAAACACACGATAAATTCGTTTCTACTTCATTCTCAAAATGATACATCTCCAATTCCGTTTCAGTTTTTGCTTTTTATACTGGTGATATATTACTCTGATTATACAACAGAAAAGTGTTAATTTTATGCTCTTGTATGTGTTTGTGTACAAAATTTTCATTTGCTATTAAAAGTAAGAATAAACATTTCGTGTTTTTACAAATTTTGTTGGAAGATTATAAAAATTTGCATTCTTAACATTTGGTATTTAATTTTTTGAAACGGGAAGATATTTGTATTTCGCTGATCAGGTTAGTAATTAAATGCGATTTGTTATACAAATCGAGGACGCGTTTTTTTAGTGTAAAATTATTGTTCTATCTCTTCCCCTCCTTTTCACAGATAAGATATAGCTTCAAATTTCGATGTATGACTTATAAAAAAAATATTGCATTAGAATTAAAAAATTATTAATGTGAAGCAATAAAAAGAAAACGATTCTGATGCTAAGAGTAAAACAAAAAACGTTCATCATTTTTTAATAATAGTTAGTTTCTAAGAATCTAAAATAATAAAATATAGATTTCAGATTTTCATGAATCAATCAATCGTTACATATAGCTAGCTTAAAAATGTCTCTAAAATGTATTTTGATCCAAAATAATAGCCGATGTATACTTTTTAATTAACAAAGAACTCATTTCGTAATGAAATAATAGAAATAATCCTTTTAAAAAAAACATATATATATTTATTAAAATCAAATTTCTATAAGTAATAAATGAAAGAAAAATTAACAGATAGCTATTGAAACGATTGCTTTTTTCTGAACGTTTGATTAAACATATAAATATATAAGTTAGAAAAAACACAGTATGGGGGAAAGCCTATATATATATATATATATATATATATATATATATATATATATATAGGCTTCCTACTTTTAGTTATCTTAGGTTTATAACTATACTTTTAGTTATCTTAGGTTTATAACTATATGATTATTTTTATATATTTTTGTTTATATGTATATGTGTGTATAAATTTATATATATGTGTATGATTATATATTAAAAAATTCTTATATTGGATTATATATATATATATATACATGTACTGAAAAAAAACCCGATCTGATAAAAACATTTCAACATTTTATTTTAATTTATATAAACCTGTTTCATTCCACTAAAAAAAATTTAAGAAGTAGCATAATGCAAAATTAAATGTCTCTTCCTCTTCAGTTTGGAGAACCTGGGAACTACCGTTTTATAAAGCTGCCGGTTTAACAATCACGCCGTCGTTTCCTTCGGGGAAAAGCATTGAGTTGAGCTTTAAATTAAAGGAAGATTTTTTTCAATTTCGTTATTTGTAAAAGTAAAAAAAAAAAAAAAAAAATTGGGGCTTCATTTTTAAGCTTATGCTTTCAAACTTTATATATCGATTGCAAACAACGGTAATTTTTAAACAAAAAACTTTAAAAAAAAGTAATGCTTTCATATTTCTCGCAAAAGGGGAAAAAACGAAAAACGCATTTTTTTTATAAAAAACCGTAATTTTTAAAATATTTTATCAATCTTTGTACAGATTACGTATATTGTTTTACACATGAAAAAAAGTTTCGTGAGACTATTTTTATAAATAAAGAAGTTATTAAGTATTTAAATAAAATTTTGAGTATTTTTTGAAAATCGTAAAAAAATAGTTTTTGACATTAAGTTTTTTAAATGACTGATTCTAAAAGAGAAAAGCATTAACTTTTCTTTTAGTGTAAAATATTTTTTTCATTAACGAGAAAGAAAGTGCAAACGAAACAATTTAGAAATCGTACTCATAAAAAAGTATCGATTTCGACTCGTTTTAAAAATATCGTAAAAAGCACAAAAGATAATTATTTTGTAAAATAAATTATAGCATATCGTGGCGAAATAAATTATCTTTCCGAATCTGTAATTATTTTTTGTGTGAGTCTCATGAAAAAAATTAGATCGCGTTTTAAAAACGTCTTAAACACCGCCAGGGGAAAACGAATATTCCCCTGGCGGTGAAAAATGGTACTAATTATACTTTTTAAGGTTTTTAATTAATATTTTTTTAACTAATTGGAATATCGGGATATAAATGGTCAAAACGGATTCCTCGGATCATTCCCGAAATTTTGGTACCTTCGGGGAGTTTCGGCGTCGTGTGGTTCGTGAGAAAATTGGGTCACATAAATGAAAAGATAGATATGTTTGTTTACCTTCGGATTTTAATAGTGTAGATTTTTTAACTATTTAGTTCGATTTAACATAAAAGCGTGTTTTTTAGTTTTTTTAAAAAACTGTAAATTATTTTTAATTCGATCTACAATAAAAGCCTGTTTTTTTTTAGTTTTTAAAACTATCTTTTATTTTTTGTTGAATTTATCCTTGAATTTGATATTTAGAGCCGGAATTATGTGGCTTCTGGAAGTCTTGCTCTTCAATGGATATTAATTAATGGTTCTGAAGGGTACTTATTCTCTCCGTTTACGGAGCCTCGGATGAGTCCCATATCGTTGTATTTCAAAGATTTCGTCTCTATAGATACAAGTCTAACTAATAAAAGTGTGGGAGCAGAAATATTAAATGCAATCGTATTATCACCTTTTAAACGTATTGCTGCAATGTTAATTCGTATCGTCACTTCTAAACGTATTGCTTTATAAAAATATTTAGCAGTTAGAACATAAATTTTTTTTCCCTTGCACGAGCCTTTTTTTTTTATTTCCATTTTCAGAAAATTAGACTTATATTATGGTAAGAAATTACTAACGCACCCACCCTACACTTTCTCATATAAAAAACACTTTTTTTTTTATTTTTATTAACCACAAGTCTATTCGCGGTTTTAGGGTTGCACCTTAATTTTTAGTCCCTAAATCTGGAATTAGTCACCAAGTCTGGAAATGGCTTATGAATTAGTCGCCAAATCTACAAATCGTATTCTTAATGATCCTGATCCGGACAATGGAACAAAATTATGAAATTATTGTATTGTCATCGGTCCTTGATAAGTGTGCAAAATTTCGAATTAATCTGACCTTCTAAAGTGGGTAAAAATTGAGTTCAAAGATTCCGTTGCACACAAGTGAAACTTATAAAAGCTTGTTAATAAACGGATTTAATATTCAAGTATTCAGGATCCGACAATATACATATACACTGATAACTGATTTCTCTTCAACAACTGGCTTCCTTGACTTTTGTGATATTTGTGCATTTTGAAAATGAAAATTAAAGAAAAAAAATTACCATAGAGTAGCAAAAGGCATTAGGATTGAAGTCTGTCCCCAACGCTATTGGTACGTTTGCTTCAATCATTTTCTTTACTGGTGGTGGATGTAATTTTAGCATGTAAGCCGTAGTTGGCAGAACAACTGCTACAGTACCACTCTGTGCCATAGCCATTATTCCTGCCTGGCTTATCGCTTCTAAGTGGGAGATAGCTTTAGCTTTCAGTTCAGCACCCATCTAAAATTTATACAACAATGAAATTAAACTCAGTGAATATTTTTCGTAGACTAACAATTTCAAATCTATCAATTTTGTGCTTTAAAAAATAGATTTTTTTATAAATTAAAGTTAAGCACTTCAATATATATACTCGTATATATACAAATTGGAAAGAATATATTTGAAACCCAATATAAATTTTTTTATCCAGACTATCTCAATCTGATTCAGACAAATAATAACATTGATCAAGCTAATTTCCTAGATATTCAAATACAATTATAAAAGACATTTACTAATATTTATGGTAAGAGAGACAATTATAATTTCAATATTATTAAAGTAACTCATTAGGATAATAATATACAGTCATACCTCCATTTTAAGAACCTCTATTTTGCGAATATCTCTATTTTACGAAGATTTTCCTAGAACCAAGAGCGTAATACATATGTGAAATGAATCTCTATTTAACGAATTTTCTATATAGTGAACCTTTTTTTTTAGGGATTTATTGACTTCGCTAAATAGAGGTCCGACTGAATATTTATAAGTTTTCATATACATTATTATAAATTTCTTTCAATATAACATATTTTTAATTTCAAATGAATCAGAAAAAAAATCAATAGCTATAACAATCTTATTAAATATTGTTTAGAATAAAAAGACCTAATTTAAAAAATCGTGAATTGTAAAGATGTAATTTCTCTTCTTGCTAAATAGGATGTTTTTATTAATAATTGTAAGATAGATATTCACAGTTCCATGCAGGGCCAGTTCTAGCAGTTTTGCCGTCCCGGACAAAAAGGGAAAATGTCACCCCTCTCTCTAAAGCAAAAAGTTATAATTAAAAAAGATGAATTGTTCACATAGATACACACCGATAAAACTTGAATAATTTTTGCCAACAAAAGGGCAGCATAGCAATTATATATATTATTTTAAATCTTAAGAAATACAAAATAATTCGAAATTAAGAACAGAATTACCTGTTATTATTTGAAACGAGTAAAATGTAAGAGAAGGAATTGCCCATTTCTCAGAAGGCCAATTTCTTCGAAAAAGAGTCTATTGATAGTGGGGATCACAAGTGTTTATTTTAACTAATAGTAACTACACTCGAGACTAAAATAAAACACCTCATGAGGCTCTCTATCTACAAAAATTCTAATTACCCGTGTCCCCTTTTGGATGGCTGAAACCGGACATCGTATGGGTGAAAAGAATGTCCGTTGTGACCCCAATCCAGACTGGGGGAAGAGTTTACTAGTAAAAGATGTGTAAACCTATCAAATTTCATGATTTAACATGTACTCCCGCCTCAAACCCTTCAAATCTCAACATAAAAGAAAACTGACATTAAACATACAGAGTACAAAATAAGGAAATATGATACATTAAAAATGAAGTACCAAATTCCCACCCAATAATATTTCAGAAAATATATAAAAAAAAATTGTAACAAAAAAAGATATTTCTCTCAAATTCGATCCAAATACCGCCCTTAAAGTTTGCCGCCCGGGCAGGGGGCCGGTTTGTTCGGCCCTAGAGTCACCCTGTTCCATGAAATTTCTTTACATTTAAATGCCTTCGTTCTCCAAATCATAAATGGCGATACTCTGGAATATTTTGTTGTTATACTATATAGAAAATAACAAACAAAAAAATTCTTAATATTCCTAGAATTTTAGTTTTGCTTAGTGTAATATTAGCTTATAATTATTTAAGTGTAAATAATTTTTATACTTATTAATAATGCCACTAATCTGTCTTTATATTTCAAGCTTTGAGTTTGTACTTGGATTACTGAATCTGACAATAACTAGTATATTAGCATTTTATTTGAGCGTTATCTAAGCATTTTGGAATGCTTTTTAGATATGTAATTTTTATTGATAGTAAATTTATAATTTCTATCCACCACGTCCCACAAGATTTTCTCAGTAATATAAATAGAAGGAAGGAGATTAGCTAGCTATAAAACTGCTTAACCCCCTTTTTTTAAAAAGCAGTCCTCGATCTGTAATCTTTACAAATACTCCACATCCATTTCCTTATTTTTTCTAAAATTGTAACTATCTATTTTAATTTTTAGTACTTTAATCATTTTTGTCTATCAAATAGAATACATAAAAAAAAAAATTATACATAAGTTACTTAAGAGTACTCTATATAGAGAGACTTCTTTCCTCGGTGATTAACTAAATTGTGTTAATTTTTTCATTATTTCAAAATTATACGCAAATGCTTGCAAAATGTGTTTTCCCATTGAAATATTTTTATTCTCTTTAATTTTCATTAAGCAATTCAATGCAATCAAACAAGGAAAAGGAAAAATATACATAGGTTAATTTTTTTCCTTCAAAAGCTAGTAAAATTAGATTTTTTTAAAGAAAGTTGTTCTAATACACAAAATATAATACATTTCTCTCTTTGATGTAACATTAAAATGCCATGTTTTAGGAAAGGGTTGATTTTTGTATTTTTTGTTGTTCTTAATTCAGCCAGGTCTGATGTTGTCAAATCGAGGCACACGAGATTCATCGCGGTAAAGGGCTAGATGTACGCCTGTTGTTAGCCGTAGCTTTGCAGACCATACTGGTGACAGCACGATTTGGCTCGGTTCCTCCTCTATTTTGAGGGAGGACACCCTGGAGGTGGTCAAGGGCCTCCCGACTCTCTCCTCTTCAACCATCCTCACGAGAGGACTTGTGGATTGATGTCTATTTAGAGTACCCCCCTGCCACGAAGGTACTATTCATTTACACACAATCATGCTTCCTCCGGGATTCGAGTCCAGGCCCTACGGACCAGCAATCAGCGTCACTAACCACTATACAGGATGGGCGGCTTGTATTTGTTAATTAACACCACAAGTGGTCTATCTGTTGTGGATCTCATAATTTTGAACAGTGGTATAACGTACACCCCCGCAACTTTCGCATTGCGGGGGCCCAGGGTTCTAGGGGGCCTAAAGCCTGACTGATGCCAAGTGTATATCCTTTGTAGGAGCCGGCTTGGGGCCCAAAACCTGGCTTTGCAGGGGGGTGCTTAATTATCTCCATTACACCACTGACTTTGAATCACTTTCAAGCAACGAGGATGACACTTGCGTTATTACCCCTTTCTTCTAGCTTCTAAATCGCATAAGAGCCCTGAAGTCCCTGTTATTTCACACGTCGGAGCAGAATCGAGCTTGACTTAAACATCGGTGGTGATATGGAGCACACAGCTATCGAGGACTACAAAAAATTTTATAATCTTTTCTTTAAATCTTTTTTTATAATTTTTTTCACATTTTAAATGTGAAATAATTTATCCATCCTTGATACAGGGGGACACAAAATAAACAGAATTTTTTTAAATGCGTGATGGCAGTCAGGAACAGGAGGCAACACTACATGACAGTGACCTTGAACAAGTAAACATTTTGCCGTTTTAGTGACCATGGATCAATGGAACGGGCAACAGCATGCTTAAGCCTTTAAAATGTTTTATAGAAACAGTGACAGCTTGGAAACTGGGCAGAGGGAGTTCTGACGTTTCTACAACTTAGGATGTCATGGTGCTGTTCCATCAAAACTGGCGATAAAAAGTTGGATCAATAACTTTGAAGAGACTGAATCTGCCCTACAACAGAAACCAACAAGATAGCCAAGAAGTGCTTATACTCCATAGGGATGTTGTAGAGGTCAGTGAGGAGTCTCAGCGGCATATTTCAAGAATGCATTTGTACAGGACGACAGCATCTAAAGGACGTAATTTGAAAAAATGACAAATTCCATTAATGTTCCTTAAATGGCGAATTTTAAGGTTTCAAAATTATTTTGAATATAAAATGTTTTTCTTCCATCACTCTTGGTTTTGATAGATTGTTAACAAGTTCCCATTTTTTTGTGTTTCCCTGTATTTATTATCATTGTAACTCAGATGCTCAAATCATAAATTGTAAAAAAATGGTCATTTGAATTTAAAATAATTATTTCGCTTCTAAATACGCATTTATCATACTAAAAATACCTCTGCGGATTGCATAGGATGCAGTTCATCCCCATGAAAATTAATCTGTAGACCCATGTCACGGCCTGCTGTTAATATGCGACGACTTTGTTCCAAATCGAACACGCCTTTTTCACAAAATACGTCGATGTTGTCAACATAAAGGTCACCTGATTTCATCAATTCTCCCAAAGCTGGTAACTGCTCAGTCAAAACTGCTTCGGTTGCCTGGGAGGATGTTAAGTGCCTAGGAAATTTTAAAAGAAGGGTTAATATTATTTTGTAATACAAAAAAAATCTTCGACATAAATACAAGAATCTTTACCTTCAAAATGGAAAAAATATTTACAAAAATTCACTTTTAATTATAAATTTTATTTAGTTATGCATATGTAAAATGGAATATCTCCTTGTGGAACGAAAATATGTGAACTAAAACATGTTTTAACTACTGCTAGTCGGAGGAGCACAGTCGTCATAATCTCTAAGTACCAGGTGACCCAAAAGTTCGTTAACATGAAAATTGTTTGTTCTTTGAAAATTCAATAATTCACTGAATAATGTAGATAGAGAGACAAAAATTCACACACATGTTATAAAGAACATCGCTTATTGCTAAAAATCTATTGTTATGCTAATTATTGCATTTGTTATATAAAGCGCCATCTGTTGACCATTTTGGCTCTTTTTCGATTTCAATAAAGTTCCATGTCATTTTAAGCATGTGTGGCAATGGTTACCTTTTTACATATATTATTCTGTGAATTATTGGATTTTCAAATGTTAACGAACTTTTGGGCCACCTGGTATATTAAAAGAAGTTACAAATGGCTAAAATAAGTCTTATCCAAAGTTTTAAATTTACTGAGGGCTTTCTTTTTAGTAAACTGAGATCTTTTTATTTCAAAATATCACTTGAGAATGTTTTTTATATTACGAGTATTATAACCTATTTTTTTCCTTCAAGAATTTTTTTACAGTTTTTCTAAATTTAAAAATATTTCTCAATGTTTATGCGAAGTATAAAATATTTGCAAAGTATGGCAATAAATGTTTTTTTAAAGAATATCGGAAATATTTTGTTTATGTGGAAATATGAATGTTTTTCTTTTAAAAGTTACAAGCAATCTGCTATCCCCGAGGTCTATTCTCTTTAACTGAAATTTTCTTTCGTCCATCCAAATTGGCACTTTAAGCTAAAACAATGCCTCAATACAAACGAATGTCACTACTGAATAATATATAAATAGTCAACAAGATAGATGGCTATAGACGAAAGTAGAGGATTGTAGATGATTGGAAACGATATTGCCACACACTGATTCATGCCAGTTGATCTCAAGATTATATTGTAACTTCAACTGTCGGAATTCAACCTTACTTAAATCGTCAAAGCCGAGAGTTTACATCTCACTCAGATAAATATAAAATTTATTCATAACCTTTAACTTGTCTTGTCTGCACATCGCGTAGTCATTTCTTGTGTTCGAATAATAAAAGTTAATTATTGCAATATATTTTACTGGCAAAATCGTTTTAAGTTTAATTCAATGCTTTCACCACTCAAGATTTTTTTTTTTTTGGATTCACCCGAGAGTTCTAATATTGAGCGAGATCTTCCCCTCAACGAACATGAGCAGGAGGTACCACTACAAACTGTAATTGAAAAATTGACATTTATTAAAGTATGCTTCGATATATTTTCTTGGTGGTTCTCAATGACGTAGTGTGGGGGGTGTAGAAGGGGTGATGGCCCCGAGTGGCATACGAAAAGGGGCGGCGGAAAGCACCGCGTTATTTATATTCAAAAAATATTTCAAATGCCAGATCGTGCCCGCGAGACGAAACTGACGGAAACGAGTTAAAGTTTTAATACAAGCACACTAGAGGACTCGACAGACGTTGTCCTATACACACATCTTAAATTCAAACATTCCAAATTTTTATGAATAAGCTTTAACAATCTGGACCGTTTTGAGTAAAATTTGTATTAAAAAGTTATTACAATGTAATTATGTGCCAAGTTTTATACTTCTGGGTTGCTTAGAAGTGAAACACATACACAAACTATTTCCGATAAGAGATAATTTTAAATAAAAAAAAGTTAAATAATGTGTGTTATCAATTAGCTACACTAATAGATTTGTAGTTTAGGTTAATTGTTGTCAAAGCACGTGTAAATTTAATAGAAAATCATGTAAAATACTCACTTCAATTGCATACTAAATTTGGAGAATGTATAGTTTTTTATGCACATTTCAAAACTCTTCAAACACTAATTACATCTGAATATAATAATTTAATTAACACACGATTTATTTCAACAAAATAATAACACGAAGCAACAAAATATTTTCCTGAAATGATCACAGCACCAACTGTCGGGAACAACTTGAATTATAATAAAAGATTTTTGAATATTTGATACTGCGATCGTAGCGCAGTCTGCCGGATCCAATGTAAAACTTTCCAAGATCAACAATTTATAAATAAAAAATTAATTAAATAAACATTTCTAAACTGAATTATAAATCTAAATCATTCTCGAGTCCACTGGAACAGACAAAAACTTTCATCAAAATCAGTCCAGCCGTTTAGGAGGAGTTTAGTGACAAACACACGCACAGAAGATTTCTATATATAAAGATATACAGGAAGTTTATTAGTCGCTATGTAATCGCATTCGTTTTTATGTTACTTAGGCTTCTGGCAACCGGTACTGTGTGAAGTCAATGATGCTCACACACACACACACAAAATTATTTGCAAACAGATGGACTAAATATCTATCAATGTGACACAAAAAGTACATGCTTTACAGACCATATTAGAAGCAAAACGAGAGGAATTCGTGGATGAAGCTTTAATATAAGCTAAAAGTTCAGGCGAAAAGCTGGAAATTTCTTTTGAAACCCTAGGATGAATCAGGAGGAAGCATATATTTAGCGACGGAAGTAAAGATGTTCAGTTATCGTACAAAGATGACTTGAGGTGAACAATGTTTTCTTCAATAGATAGAGTAACTGCTGAAATTCGAGAAAGATTCCAACAGTTGCAGAATCTTGAGCAAAAATATGCTTTCTTAAGGCCTGAAGTGATATTGAGTATGGACAAACTTAACTTAGATCAAGCTCCTCAAGATATTAATAAAGAAGAATTCCAATTTGAGCGCATATGTCTACAAACTTTCGTAGCTGCAGCAGACCCAGGCTGTAAAAAAGAACTCATTAGGTACGACTCTCTGAGATTATTAAAATATATTATTAAGTCCAAACTTGAAGATGGCTTACCAGACATTGTCATAATGTTGAGAATTTTTTCAACATCTACCATCAGTAATGCCAGTTGCGAGAGAAGCTTCTCTATATAAGCTAAAATTAATCAAAAATTATCTCAGATCAACTATGTCCACGTTACCGCTAACAAATTTAGCTATCCTGGTAATTGAACATGACATGCATATTGATATTGACAATTGTATAAAAGATTTTGCTATGAAAAAACATGAAAAGCACATTTTTAATCAATAAAATAATTTAAAGCTGCTTTTTTTTACTTTTACTAATTTTCTTGATTAATAATTAAAATAGAGAGGCGACAAATTTTCAGCCGGCCCCAGGCGGCGAAAGCCCACGCTACGCCACTGGTGGTTCTTATGTTTATGAAATTGAAATACAAATTTGAAAAGTAGAACAGGCAGAACAGCTGAAAATATAATTCCCCAAAAACCAATTATTATAAATAAAAAGAATTTTTAAAATTAATTAATCGTGAAAGAAAAATAAACTTTTTTGAACATTTAACAATATTTCGTAATAAATTATTACAGAATACTTGTATAATCATTACTTATAAAAGAACTTTTCAGTTGCTTAAAGTAGTGGTTGTTAGACTTTTAGAGGGATGGCGACCCTATTTTCTGTACTAAGATTTTGTGCGACTTCATAAGCATTGTGCAAAGTTCATACAAGCTTGAGTACTTCTATATGTGTTTTATTTGTAGTATATTGTTTTGAAGTAACAAACATACGCAACAAGTTTTTATTTTGAATATAATAATACAGAAATTTTAATTAACAAAATTTTAAGAAAAACATTATGTAGTGTAATTACACGGTAAATTGTACATAAACAATAAACAGTTTATTAGTGTAGACATTTTGAGTTCACTTCTGAGGTCATCACTTTTTATTAACAACGGTATATGTCAGATTTAAGTGTGTGTGTGGACCTCGAAAAGCCATGGGAAACCCTAGCCATTGTGGGTCCTATTTCGTGGCACCTAGAGAGAGCCGAGGCTGTTGTCAGCTTTCGCCTAACCATCGGACACGACTTTTTGGGAGTCTACTTCCACTGGCTTGGCCTGGCTGCTGACGAGGCCTGTCCGCTCTGCTGCCATGCCAGATTAGATGGTGACCACTTGCACTAATGCACTTCACTCGTTGAATACCCGACTGACGACGTCGCCAGTCGGTACTAGGTGGCTCAGCATTAAATGGTCAAAAAGCCAAGCACGAGGGCGTTGGATAAATAAATAAGTATATCAAGTATGGGAAGTATGGGGTAAGGAAGTATGGGAAGGATGTGCTACATTATTTTTCGTTTTGTTATTTAATCTTGGAATAATGGTCGACACCGCGGGACGAAGTACTTCTTCGATATTCTTTATATTTGATCGATACCCCAATAAGAATATCAGTAAACAATTAAGCTATCCATTGGCTTTCTCCTAGTTATTTTATGCAAAAAGATAAATCAAAAGTCCACAAATTATTGGTGATCCCAGCTACAAGTCCCATGACTACTAGTTTAAGAAACGCTGTGTTAAAGAAAATACCACAGCAGAGGAATTGTTTTTTTAAAAAAATGCTTACTTTGGAACAGCATGCGCTCCGCAAAACGTGGATGATATTTCAATTGGTGATTCTTTTTTAGCCCTTTCTAGAACTCGCAACATTTTAATTTCTGGTTCAGTTTCTAATCCATAACCGGATTTTGCTTCTACCAGAGTAGTGCCACACTTGAGCATTTCATTCAGTCTTGCCAACAAAAGACGCAGAAGAGTCTCCTCTGAAGCATTTTTTGTTTGTTCCACGGTGTAAAAGATTCCTCCTCCGGCTCTGTGGATATCCATATAGGACATACCAGCCAGCTGAAATTAATAAGTAAATTTACTTAGTCTATATACAAATGAATGGGAAATAAAATTTCTCTACGAAACACCACCTCTGAGGATGTCTTTTTATTCAAATAACATAAATAATAAATTATTATTTTTGCAATTTCTGCTATTAATGTTTTTTATAATAAATAGCCTGAGACTCAGAAATGTTTTATTATTAAATAATTTATTATGAATGGGAAATGTTGATTCAATATAATCTATTAATAATAATTACTTAAACTTGATCAAGAATTTTAAAAGCTTTATATACGAGTATTTCTGAATTCATATTATTTATATGTTATACAAAATATATTACATTAGATATATATAGAGAGATAAATATATATAGGAGAAAAGCGACTCTTTGCTATCATCACTAGATCGAATATATTAGACCTATAGGCATGCTCTTTGTGTTGAGTAGAGATTCATTAAAAAAATGATTTATGGAAATCAATCTACAAAGATGGAGGGGCAAGAAGGATTGCGGGGGGGAGGTAATACTTAAATCTTAGACCTACAGATTTGAAATGTGGTGGGCAGGGATGTCTTAAGGCAAAGGCAAGCAAATGGACAAGGGATGGGCTCGTCTCGTTCTTCACTCTGCTTCAATAAGGTCATGATCCAAATAGTTTTAAGGCATCCGACTACGCTTTCGGAACCGTGATTTTGCAAAAGCATATGAATGTATAATATTTATGATATTGAGTGTCACTTAGATTAGAAAATGTGTATAAAATTGTTTTAAGAATAGTATTACAATAAAAAATTATTTAAGTAAAATATTTTGACAAAAAAATGAACATAGAACGACCCATTTTCAAAATATTCTCCTTTTGTGAAAAATGCTTCTATTATAATAATATTTTGCCTGCATATATCTCAGATCTTTGTACAGAGGCTCAACTAGAATTTTTGAAATATATAACTTAGAAGTGGGTTTATATCCATGTTTTACGACAACAGAGGGGAAAAATTTTAAGAAAAAAACGCCGATAATTATTTCAATTGATTGTAACTCTGAAAATAATGTGAATTTTTCAAAAATCATAGTTGAACCTCTGTACAGAGGTCTGAGCTATATAGGGGCAAAATATTATTATAATAGAAACATTTTTCACAAAAGGAGAACATTTTGAAAAAAGGTTATTCTAAGTTAATTTTTAGCCAAAATATTGTATTTAAATAAATTTTTTTTGTCAAAATGTCCTTAAAGTAATTTTATACATGTATTCTAATTTAAGTGACATTAAATATCATGAAAATTATCCATTTATGCACTTTTTTAAAATCACGGTTCCGAACGTAGTCGAATATCTTAAAGGTCGAATGTTGTTACCGGACGAATTCTCCAAAAAACATGGAATTTAAAACAATATAGCAGTTTCTGTTGTCAGTTGGCATTATTTTGGGATGACTGCTGACTACGTCTAGACCTAGGCTTACCACCATACACCCTCATTACTCGTAGTCGGTTGAATCTGTTTGCGAGATTGATAGGCATGCACATTTATTTGTTTCAGAGTACCTTTTATGCGAGTATCTAATAACGTATGCTATATACTATCTACTTTTATCATAGGAGGAGCCTACTTTTGCTAAGGGGCCCAGTGTCTCAAGAAATCTTAAGACGTCCCTGGTATTGGTCATGTTTTCATTATTATTATTATTGATTAGAGATCCGCTAAAAATGGGTCTTGTGAAAATCAACTCCCATGGGAAGGGGATAATTATATTGCAGTTTTAAAAATCCAATTTTTCTGTCTTGGGACATCCTAAGTCTTCTTGAGGCACTGGGATCAGTGGCGTAACGTACACCCCCGCAACCCTAGCATCGTGGGAGGACACAAGACTCCGGGGAGCCCAAGCCTATGCTATGTTATGGTTTGCAATTCTTTGTAAGACCCGGCTTGGGGTCCAAAACCTGTCTTTACAGGGGGCCCCAATATTCTCTGTTACGCCACTGCCTGCACCCCTATGTAAAAGTAGGCTTTGGACCCTTACACAAATGTAGGCCCCACTTACGACCCTTAAAAGTAGACCGTACATAGCATACGTTGTCAAATACTTGTACAAACAATAACACAAAACAAATAAACTTGCGTGACTTAATCGCACAAGCCGGCTCGACATATTACAGCCTTTTGCCTGAATGAGTAATGATGGTGTATGTTGGTAGGCCTAGGTTCATACGTGGACGATGGTCATCATATGTAGCCAGTTGACATATCGTTGGAAATTCCCAGGCTTCGGAGAATACAACCGGAAAAAAAAACATTTGACTGTTGAAATTATTTGAATAATGATTTTATTAAAGCTGAGTCGAGAATGAGATGAGGCCCCCATTGTGGTCGAGACCCTGGGTCCAGTTAGCCCATGTGTTAAGACGGCCTTGGTTCTGTCTTTTTTAAATTGAGAGATGAATGCTACAAAAATGTTTCGAAAGCTTAATGCTAGTATTTAGAAGTCAATAATACTTTTGTAAAAATAAAATAGCCGTACAATATCATGAAATACCCAACGCAGAGGGTGGATAACGGCTGTTTTGATAAACTATCAGTTTTTTCTTAAATGTAAAATTCTTTATGTGTTTTATATAAGACAAACGAAAAGTATTGCAAAAATTGTATAATTTAATTTATGTTTAGAACAAAACAATATGCTGCATTTAATTATTATAAAAAGTAGGGCACAAATATTGACGATACGGCAACTTTTAATTGATGCTAATTTGATTGATTTAGATATTGTTAACAATTAAATAAGCATTGATATGACTCTTTGATAAAAGAACGTTAATTTACTGGATCATTTTATTCGATCTTTTGTGATTTCTTTTATTTCTCAAAAAAATCGTTTGCAAGCTACTTTGGCGTTTTTTAAAATTATATTTCTGTAATAAAATAAATAAGTATATAATTTCATTTTAGTTTCCAAAAATATAAACGTAACAAAAAATTTTTTTGCCTAAGGACTAACTCTGACATTTTTTAAATTATATTCAAAAATAACGAAATGATTTAGTTTAAAAAAAATATCAGTGAGAGAGGCGAAAACTATTTATAAAATGCATTTATATTGGTAAAGCATTTTATACTTTAGAAATTAATGCCCTGATTGACTGGGAATGCTTTTTACGAAGTAATGTAACGTGATAAATAAATTTAAAAACTTACTTTCATTGAAAATTCTTTCACTCTATCTCCAGCCCAGACAGGATGCGTGTGTGCATCTACTAAGCCTAAAAAATTAGTGAAAAAAAAAAGTTATTTTTAGCTCTATATATACTTACTGTGAATTTTTATGATTATAACCATATTACTAAAATTAGAATATGTTTACAATATTTATGTCAGTTAATAGAATCCAACCTTATTTTTCTTTGAAATTTTAAACACAAAGCAAAAAAAAAAAAAAAAAAAAAAATGAAAAGATTTGAAAAACATTTGAAATTTTACTCAAAAAGTGCTTATAATCTTTGAATATTTTAAAACCGGGAAGAAATAAATTAAAAGTTTTACATTAAATATTTGAATAATTTATTAAAAATTAAAATAATGCGGGGGAAGCTGCTTTCCTTGTATGATATTAATTCCAAATAATTTTAACTTTAGTGTAGTGTAATATATATATATAGAAAAAATTCACACTTTTATTCTGCAAAATTCCACCATCGTTTCAACATTATTCAAAACAAAAACAAATAAATAAATAAATAATAATAATAAGGAGAAAAATTATGCGCATGAATGAAGAATCACATAACCATCAGTTTTTCTAACATGTTCTTATTTTAGTTGAAAAAAATGCATTCCACTTTAAAATATATTGTCTTCATTTCCTGTAAAGGAAAAAATAACTGTAAAGATTAATTTTAAGATTATACAGTACCCTACAAATTTCATAATTACCGAATTTTTTTTCATTTTCTTGTGGTTCATATCGTTGAGAAGCTTGCCACCAATCGATTTCATTTTAAAGTATTTTTTTCCTACTCTTAAATTGAATTAATTAAAAATATTTTTGGGTATAACTCTTTTAATGTGAAATGTTTATTAATTCCAAATTTTAATTACTAAAATCATTTCTGCTTGATTATGTTTTGAATTCCTATAATTAATTAATTAAAATTGATGTCAAGGCCAATTTTTGCTTTAAAAAATAGTTTATATAACTTAGAAACCTGTTGAGAAAATGCCATGGCAAAAACATTCTTAGGCTGCTGTGAGAAACAATACTTCGAAGAGGTGGAATACTACTGAAAATGATGTGCAGCGGTGTGATATCTATATGAACTTGTACCAACATCCCACGAAGACGATCGTTTTGGTGTGATGGTGAGCGTGCTCGCATTTCATTGGTACGTTCGGAACGGAAGGTACCCAGAACGAACCTTCCCTCCGACAGATGTATCTAAAAGTCAGTTCTCAGCTGATACTGCAATTAGACTTCCGAATACCAATATTCCGGATAGAACAATATTTCGTTGATGCATCAAACTACATTATACTAAACATATTGTAGTACTGTATTTTAAAGTGTCGTACAACAAGAGCTGAAACTTCCTTAACTGCCCGATTTAAAAAAAAAAAAAACTATGAACAAACCTAACTATAAATAGCTTAAGTTATATCCAATATCATTATTATTTTAAACATAAATGTTTTAGGTTTCACAAAAACTTTTTGAAAGTTTTAGGTTAAGATTAAGCTGAATAAACTACCGTCGTAACAAATGCTATCAATATTATACAAAAATGTATTTTGAATTAAAAAAATCATTTTCAGCTACATTTAATTAAAATAGTGTTCTAATGTAGAACATACATTGAGAAAAATAACACATTAAAAAATTAGAGCTTTGCGGGCATTATAAGTTTTTGTTTTAGACCTTTACAAATTTTAAAAATGTGTTTTTCTCTCAAACTTTCAATTTTGAAAGTATAAGTGTTTTTTAATCCATAAAGCTTTTTTTTTAATCATAGAGCCTTGAAATTTTTAATATAGGCTCCCAAACTTATGTTCTATAAAATTTAGTATGAATTTAGGGTTATTTTTAGGGTCTCTAGTTATTTTTTTTTTAAAAAATGTTAGACTTATTATTTAAAAAATTTTCTTGTTTTTTCCAGGTCTTTCTAGAAAAATAATTATTAAAAATCAACAAGGGAATAGATTTTCAAATCCATACTAACTTTTATTCGTAATAATTTAAGAATGATAAATAATTTAAAATGACTAAAAAACTTTAAAAAGTGAGCATTTTATAAAATTTTTAAAAAAACTCCAAAAATTCTTAATTTTTTAAAATTGTAAGACAATGGCTGGTCAAACTGACTTTTTACTTTCAGAATCAACTTAATAATATAATCTGAATAAAAACATATATATATATATATATGTATGTATTTTTTTTACTGTTACTGTCTCCAAAAAATTTTTTTAGAAAAGGCTACTCTCTAGCCTTAACTTTACAAATTTTATTTTATTTTTCTACAGTAAAAAAAAATAATAAACTTAAACTACATTTTTACCAGATTGAATCTTAATGAATCCTCACAGATTTCTGAACAATTATTTCTTGTAATTTTTTTCTGGTTAGAAGTAATTTCTTTGTAGATATATGTTAATAAAGTAAGAATTCAAGCAGCGCAAAATTATAAATAATTTAATTCTATTTACATATGAATGGATTTATATGTGCTTTACAATATTATAATTATTTAAGTAATTAAGATTTCAATAATAAAAAAATATCTTCACACTATTAGGCTGAGGGGGAATACGCTAAGATTGCATACTTAGGAATTCAATAATTTTTGCATCATTGTGATATAATTGGGTTTAAGGCATCAGAACACGTTCGGAGTACTTTTTAACAAAATAGCATATTTAATCATTATAAATGCTTTTTAGGACTCAATACTAATAAATACTAATACTTAACTAACAACGCTTAAAATAAATTTTAGAAAAATCACAATTACGAGTAAAATTTTAGCAATATTTTTGATAAACTTCAAAGCAGTTAGAGAAAAAAGTAATAAACTTATATTAGTTAAAGTATTACTAAAACGAATTAGATGTTTTTATCTAGAAAATATGTGCTAAAAAATTAATGTTTTATTAAAATTTGAAAGTTTTAGAGCTGATTGAGTAAACATAATAAGAAATGTGACATTCTTTATGAGACCATGATTTAAATAACAAGCCATAACTCAAAAAGTATTCATACAATAAGAAATATTTTAGAAAATTCTCTAGAAAATAACATAAATACCCGGTTCAAAAAGTTTTATAGAAATACATTTGTAAAATTTTGAGTTATCAGACTCGCCATGATAGATTTTAGGCAATTTAAATGCTTACTTCTGGTAGATCAAAGACCCACTTCCGACTTATCTAACTTTATAAAATTGATTGTAACTTGGCCTCTAGGTAGTTTAGAAACAAAATAAAGTATGTTTTGCAAAGCCAAAAGATAGCTCTATTCAATAAAATAAAAAACAGAAATATCTGTCTTGACCGAATTTGGTTATTTTCAACATGTTCGGATACCTTAAAATACGCGGCCCGTCAGAACGTAATTTGAGGCCCGCCGACTCTTTTTGAATAGTTTTTAAATATCAGATTTTTAAAGTTTTTTCATTTTGAAACTTATTTCAGGGAAAATTTATATATATATATATATATATATATATGAATCTACAATGTATTTGCCTGTTACCTGTTCTTGTTTTAAAATAAATCCTTTTTGATAATAGAAATGTCCTTTAGATTAAAATAGATTTATATTTTATCAAACAGTTACGATTGATTTTACTATAATAAATTACTTTTTTAATAAATTCCGATTGCATTATGCATATCATTTACAATGGATGGTACATGATTCTCTGTGTGTGCGACTTTCATTTCTCCTCCTTTTCTGTTTGGAGGGTCCAAAAAGCAAGAGGCAGTCACTGAGATGATTTTTAAAGTTTAAAAGAATATATTCAGGACGGTTAAGATAAAGGAGACAACGTATACTTAATCGTTTGCGAATGACAGCACTATCAAATTTCAACAATGAGTAACGAAAGATCAATTCAAAAGGAACACCGTAATTTTCAAGAAAATGGTAACTGTAATATTGTAAACATTATTCGATCATTACATTATTATATTATACTACATGACCCGACAGACGTTCTCCTGTGTGTACACACATCTTAAATTCAAAAATTTCAAATTTTTATGAATAAGCTTTAACAATCTGGACCGTTTTGAGTAAAATTTGTATTAAAAAGTTATTACAATGTAATTATGTGCCAAGTTTTATACTTCTGGGTTGCTTAGAAGTGAAACACACACACAAACTATTTCCGATAGGAAATAATTTTAAATAAAAATAGTTTAATAATGTGTGTAATCAATTAGCTACACAAATAGATTTGTAGGTTAAGTTAATTGTTGTCAACGCACGTGTAAATTTAATAGAAAATCAAGTAAAATACTCACTTCAATTTCAAACTAAATTTGGAGAATGTATAGTTTTTATGCACACTTCAAAACTCTTCAAACACTAATTACATCTGAATGTAATAATTTAATTAACACACGATTTATTTCAACAAAATAATAACACAAAGTGACAAAATATTTTTCTGAAATGATCACAGCACCAACTGTCGGGACCAACTAGAATTATAATAAAAGATTTGAATATTCGATACTGCGATCGTAGCGCAGTCTGCCGGATCCAATGTAAAACATTCCAAGATCAACTATTTATAAATAAAAAATTAATTAAATAAACATTTATAAGCCGAATTATAAACCTAAACCATTCTCGAGTCGCCTGGAATAGACAAAAACTTTCATCAAAATCGGTCTAGCCGTTTAGGAGGAGTTCAGTTACATACACACCCACAGAAGAATTACATATACGAGTATAAAGATTATTTGAAAAGATATTAATTAAAACCGCTAAAAAGCGTGTATCGCGCGTCTGCATTTTCGTAACAATAAAGACCGGGTTTGGCCAGTTTGGCTGAAAATCAATTTTCGACGCCAACTTACGTCTTTTTCAATTCCTACTATTAGCTCACGATCTCTATACGTATTTTATTTGTTTATTTATTTATTTATCTTGGTGGAATTTTCAATCGTTAATAAAATACATTTTAAAGTTCTCAATTGAGCTGAAATGTAATATACATTATTTTGGATGACAATACAATAATTTTTAATTATAATTAATAAAAATTAATTGATTAAAACTAATTATCTAAAAAATTACAAATACAGCCACGTTGGTGACTATCCTTTTGGCGACTTACGCCAAAATTTGAAAAGGTTTTTTTCTCACGTGTTAAAGCATTCAGTTGAAAGGAACTTTTATATACACGATTGTTTTGGATGGTAATACGATACTTTAATGATAATTAATAAAAATTAATTACCACTTAATGTTGTGATTCTGCCCTATGTATATACATATTTATATTAATTGTAACTATTTAATAAAAAGTAGCCAAAATAAATTTTTTCTTGGTTGATCTAAGTAGGAATTGATATAATTTTTTTAATATTACTTGTTTATAACAATAGCGTTGTTACAACAATGCAGGTGATTGTTGAGTTGTATTTTTTGAATGTTTCTAATTAATATCTTTTTAACTAATTGCGATATCGGACCAAATTGTGAATCTAAATTATGTTGTCTATGTCTGTATACAATGAAAAATAATGAAAACAATAATAATAATTCATTCTGTATTAAATTTTCCCTCAATCAATGTTTTTTTTTTTTTTTTGCTTCCAAATCTGATATAAAGGTACATAATTTTATGTACGGCCAGCGAGATTGTATTGTTTTTCCGAAGTGGCCTGCAAGGTCATTTGTGTGGGTTGGACACCCCTGCCTTAATAGATTATTTTTATCCCCTCACTTCTTACGTCTTTCGAAAAAATCAAGGCTTTGAACCGTAATTTTGTTTGTTCCGGTTTAATTTTAAAAAATTTATTGGTTCTGTTCCGGTTTTCAGTTTTCGTTTTGGTTCCGAATGAATAATTTTGTTTTAAATGTATTCTTACTCGTACTACTAAAAATATAATTCTATCAAAATTTAGAAGATTTTATAACTTTTTAAATTGGTGCACTATGTGTATTGGTATAATTAGCCAGCATGTATGATTGCCGGGGACGCCTTAAGGCATGCACCAACTGGGCCCGATCCCACGGCTTCTTCCACAATGGGACCTTGTCTCGTTCTTGACTCAGCCTTAAGGTATCCTACTACCTCAAAATCATGATTTTTTTTAAAAAGTGAGATTTTTTTATGATTTTAATGTATAATCCCTCTTATTAGCTTTATAAAAATACCAATATTTTTTTCCACCATTCACTAGAACAAGAACTACAAGTGTTTAAGTAAAAGCAGATGCCATAACTTTACATAAGATGTCAAACTTTAATATGCGTTTTGATCGAAATGTGTATTTTTTTCGAAAAGTTCAAACGGGGACAGGGATTGCTCAAAAGCTTTTTTAAAATAATTTGCTGAAATTTTGTGTGTATGTTCTGTGTAACAGTAGAAGTGTTTTTAAATACTTTCAGATTTATCAATCAGTGTTTTATTACAAAACTTACAGTTCTTTATGTGAATATAACTACTGTTTTTTTAAGCAATTTCATATAATAGCTACGATAATGTGCTCTAGTTTTTGTAAAAATTAAAATATCTCTTATCCACAATATTATTTCAAAATGGAATAGCAAAGTAATACATCAAAATTGAGAATTTGCTCATTTACTATTTGTACAGAGTGCTGTTGAAGGTTGAAGACCTTCTGAGATTTATTCTGTGAATATTGCTGCTGAATCCTGTAATTCAAGGATTGGATTTTCGTCAATAAATTCTCATCGCTCTTAAGGAAATGTCTTGTACTTTGTCACTGATTTGCATAAAATCCTCGAACCCTGATCAACGTCTTTAAAAATAAGGAGAAAAAAAATTGAATCACAAGATAAAAAATTCGTTATATAGAAGAGGTACTTCGCTATTGGGAGGTTATTTTACGAAGAAAATCGTGAAATGTTCTTGGTTCCAGGAAAGAGTTCGTTATATAGAAAAATTCACAATATAGAGGTTCGTAATATGGAAGTTCGACTGCATTTTATTATTTTATTCAATCGGTATGTTATCAAACAAATCATACACAAGTTTTAAAATAAATACCGAGAGAATGTATTATCAGTATACAGAGCAAATCGATTGCAAAAATTAATACACAGTAATTAGGTTGTAGCTAAATCAATATCAGAAGGCTGAGCCGTATGAGGCATTGGCGAAAAAGGTGGCAGCCACGGGCGCAACTGAGTTTGGGGCACGAAACAAAAGAATAGAGCCGGTTGAGAGTTACACGTGATTTTTAATTTATTCTTTACTTGACTATTTACTTCTAGTTGACCAATAGAACTTACACTCCATGAATTAATACCGACTGTCACTAGCCATTTTACGTCTCCTGACCAATTAGACAGACACGTATTAATACGAGTATATCACAAACCCTTTTTTTCTTAGAGTGGTGCCACACTGGATAGTTCTTTGGTTTGTCTATCTATCTAGTAGTCCCTGACCCCCGGACCGCAGACCGATACCAGCCTGTGGATCAAATGATATCGGGCCGCCTAAGGAACATTAAATTATTTCCATTTTATTTACTGAGTTGTATTTCTCTTCAGTTTGGGCAATTTTCCATAGAAATCACTTGATATTACATGATAAATCACTTTACATTCATTTTTGGTGTATTTTTATTCTGTAACGCCCCGGAGGATGTTAGTGTTTGAGTTCGAGCAAAGATCAACCATTGCAACTTTTTAAGAGGCCCGCGCCTCTCTCGCGATCACTTAGAAGTGTGGGGGGGAGAGAGAAAAGCACTCGACATGATTCAACTCTAATCTATTTATTTCAACACTAAGAACAGACACTATTTCAATTAATAATATTAAGAGAATGTCTCAATGAAAACCGGGAAAGTGGAGCAACGACTGTAACATGTGAGCGATTAAGCGGCTAACAAACTTGATTCTTCTTTTGATTAAGAATCTAATCTATTATCTGACTTAATCTAATCTTAATTCAATCTTAGTGAACAATCGTCACTTTAAGGTTTCCCTCTTATAAGAATCAATTCACTCTAATTCTAATAGTATACCTGTAGTAGCAATCTCACTTGTCTCGAGTATATCTTCGCTCCTTCTATCTTTCAAGCTAGAAAACCTCGCCTATTTATAGTAAGTTAATTTACATATCACGATTCTCTTCTTCCGATGAGTTGGTTGTGAACAACGCGAATTGATAGCTCAAAAATTTCCCAAGGGGATTAATTAGAAGATCGCGTATAGATCCGTCACAATTCTAACACAATTTTATTACTACTTTTACTTAATAAACCAATTAAAAGGAGGGGATGCATTCAATATTAAACGCAGAAGAGCAATTGCATAGGATTAATTCAACTAACATATAAATAAAAGTACTTATCTGAATATTGGAGCGCTCTTGACTCTTACGTTTGAATTCTCTTTAGATATCTTGCTTATCTATACGACCTCCTGTCCTAATCTTATTCACAATTTAATCTTAACTTTCAACCATCAACTATCAACCATCGACCAGCATCCTCTACTTTAATGCCAACGTTTAAATAGAAGTACTCATTTGCCTAAATCTCGTCTTCTTCACGGAGAAAGGTTTTCAACTGAACTCACAGTTAAAAAGAATAATTTTACCCAAGAGAATTAGTGGAAGATTCGCGGATAGACCCATTACAATTCTGAAGGCATATTTAAACACAGTTAAATTAAAATAATTAAATTGAAAAAATGTAAAATATAATCAACCACTCCTTCACCCCCATCCTCTCAGCGGGTGCGGTAAAATTATCAAGCGTTGACCGATCCGCGGCAATGTACATGTAATGATGATAGTTACTATAGTATTGACGTTAAATTAAAAAATATTGATAATTTGGTTACAGTAAAAAAAATGATTGAAGATATATCGAACCGAAATAAATGATATTTTTTTTCGGTTCAGTTTCGCTTTTCGTTCCGGCCAAAATAAAGATTTTTTCAGGTTTTCAGCTCAGTTCTGGTTCAAGCCCTGAAAAAAAGCCTCCATTTTTTGGGTTATCATATATCTTGCAATAATTTTTTATTTTCTATATTCAATAGGAATGATGATTGATTTTTGATAACAATTGTTTCTAGTATTTTATACGCGCTATTGAAAGCGCAAGGATCTAATTGGTCCAGAATAAGAATTTTGCTTAGCCGGCTTGTCATCTAAGACATCTCTTTGTTCTTTTTAAAAAGATATGTGATTAAAAAAAATACTTTGATATACGAAATCAAAACCTTTTTATTTGTTTACCTCGTGCGGGAAACTGACGAATTCAGCGCTATTATTTGTTTTAAATGTAATTCTCTATTGAAATACAGGCAGATGGATAGACCAATTAAAATATTGTCACAGGGGTGTTAAATTTCTCTAGGGGTCAGAAAATATAAACAATTTTCAAACAGGTATAATTTCTTTAAATTTCAGTTAAATAATTCGAATCTTTTACACACTATTTATAAAGAAATGGGGCTTCAGAAAAGTATAAAATGTTTAAAATATAATCATAATTTTAAAAATTATAAGCATATGAAAATAAGAAACTTTTCTATAAGAAATATTTATTAAGTTTTACGTCGCGCATGCTATTTTCGAAAAGAGTAGCTTTTATCACTAGCTATAAGTTGATTTATAAAGACAAATGTATTCTTAATACTTTGTAGCTACTTTTATATAAATAGAATAATAACTTACATATTTTAATAAATAAAAAAATGCATTTTTAAAAAATATTTAAAAAATTGGAATATTTTACAAATATTTTGAAATACAAAAGATATATAATACTAAAATTAGGTAGGGTTTAAAGAGTATGATGCATTGTATAATTCTATAAAGTTTTATACATCAGAGGCTAATATTTTAGAAAATAGCGTGCGCAAAGCAAAAAATACTTAATATTTATTATAGAATTTTCATATGCTTATGACTTTTAAAATTATTATTATATTTTAAACATTTTATACTTTTCTGAAGCCCCTATCTATTTTAAATAATATGTAAAAGATTCGAATCATTTAATTTAAATTTAAAAGAATTATACCCGTTTGAAGATCGTTTATATTTTCAGACCTCTAGAGAAATTTAACACCCCTGAGACCCCTTGTAACCAAAATCTGTAGTTAGAAGAGAAATATCTTACTGTTAATCGGATAATCAAAACAATGTGAAAAAGACGTGATAGTGTTGTCGGCTTTTTATCAGCCTCCGTAGAAGTTTATTGTAAGATTGATAAGAACACAATTTTTTTTTTTGTAAAAAAGAGCTTAAAAAACCGTAAGCTGTCACTTTTTTACTTTCTCTCTCTCTTTTATCTCTCCCCCCCCTCCCTTTTTTTAAACAAAAATAAGTATTTATTTTTAGAATATTTTGAAGTCAATATGTAAGTTTTATTATTCAACTTCAACTATTATGAAGTATTATTTTTAAGTACTATGTACTTCACCTTCAAAACATGGATGAGATATTAATGCTGAAAGTATTTGAATTTCATTTTAAGTATCTCTTTTGAAGATGTCCATAAATATGAATACACCACACAACAAAGGGAGAAGTGCCATAAATTAACTACTTTATAGAGTCTGTCTGTACAAATATATTTAAAACTTTTTTTTTCTAATGGGGTTGCGAATTGGTATTTTTACCTTTGCAGACCTAGTACATTCCCCAGGAGTTGGTATCACTTTTTATTTCGGCACCATATAGGTGCGATACCAATTGTCGCAAGTAATTTTGACGCCCAGTTTCCTCTCCAGATGGAGGCACCTGAGCTCAGACGACGCGAAATTGAACATATTTTAAATAAATTATTGAGTCTGCAAAAGGAAAATTTAAATTTAGAGTAATACTTCGACTTACGCTACCCCGACTAACGCGAATCCGGAGTTTTATGCAATTTTCAAATCTCGTCGATTCTTTTTTTCTCCCCCCATTACTTATACTCAGTAATGGGAATCAGTGATAAATTGGTAATCTGATTGAAGAAGTTGTTGATCTTGCCAGGCAAAATACATTTAGACGTGAATAGTGATGCCCCTTAAGAATTGCTGGATTCCTACAAGCTAATAGCTAATAATTGATGTGCTCATAGAAGTACATGAGCAAAGCAAGACATTGAAGAACTTAAGTCTTTAGGCCCAGTTCAATCAGAAAAATCGAATGATGGTTGAGATGTTGACAGAAGACCACAATTTGATTAAAAAAGAGACACATTTTAGAAAATATAGAGAGAGACTCTAACGAAGAGCGTATTTTTTCAACAAAACAATTAAGGTTTGGCACATGAATTTTCGAAAAATTATTGATTTTTACTCGTTTATATCTTCTAAGAGTTAAAATATTTCTGTTTAAAATGATATATGATATGATAAAATACTATAATTAGAAGTATTTTTATTTATTTTCTCAAATGAAGCTACTCCTTGAAGCGCATGAAATGAGCTCTGCTAGGAGAAGCTGCGTTTCTCCTTGAGAGCACGAATCCATATGATATTCAAGTGGAAATATTAGAGCATATTGGGCTTATCCAAAAGTGTATGGGTACACGTCTTTTGGATCTTAAAAATGAAACAGAGAAATAAAAGTTAAGTGCTGGAAAAATCCTCAGTGGTCGTAACTAACTCACCGACATTGTAATATAAGAAGTTTAAAAGATATTATAGTATGACTAATAGAAATAATATCAATGATCTATGCAGCATGAAAACTGGTGTTTGGGCTGTTTAATTTCATCTTCTGTTTTTAAACGAAAGCCCTCAACATTGACTGTGTCCTCCGGATATAAATGCCTGGTGCAAGTTTCAAAAGATAGACGCTGAATATAACGAAAGACGCTATGATCACAAAGACAAACACACATACCATATGCCATAATGAATTAAACGAAGCCAATATTTAGAGATCTAGGTGATCCTATGTTGTTAAAAAAATGTTTACATGGAAAGACTCGGAACCCAAATAAGTCAGTTAATAACACTATATTGTCAGTGATTCTCAAATCGACATTTGTGGAGTTAAAAATTCTAAAATTAGGGGTAAATATGGCTACTACACAGCTCAGTATGGATGATGTAGCAAAATTAGTGATCTTGAAACACTGTGGTATTGAACCAGGTTATAACTATGTGCCATGCTTCAAAAAATTAGATTCATGTAGGATTCGCGTAGCACAATGAAAGCATCTTGATACCTAAAGAAAGGCTAAATTGTTAAAAATAATGTTAAAAAGAAAATTATAAGAGTCTTTTCTATGAGCAGAGAGTAAGAATAATGCTTCATATGCTTCTGGAAAATACTAAAGAAAGTAAATAGTCAAAAAATTACAAATTTTTTGCTTTAAAGCCTGATTTCTCAAAATGTCATATTTTTCACTTTATGTATCTTTTTCTCAAAAACCACTTATATAATCCTCAAATTTTCAGTGAGCAGACTTTTAACAAGTTTACATATTTTAATGGAGGCGATTAGATATATCTTCCAAACTGTTATAGATAAGGCTTTTTTGAACTAAACTTTAAGGGGGGGAATTGGACAATTTTTAAAAAATTCATGATTTATTTAATTTTTAACAAAAAGACAAAATCCTTTCTTAAAGTCGTATTAATAGTCCACATAACCGACTGTAAAAATTGTATTCATGAGAAGTAAATAGTTTCCGAGAAAAAGGTACATAAACTTACGCAATTTAACATGGGGTCCTATGGAGGTGCCGGAACCCTTAATAAAAAATTATTAGAAGTCTACGAGTGAATTTCGGGGGAGAAAAAAAGTTCCTTCAACCGCCAGAATACTTTATTAGATTTTATGAAACCTTTTACATCAAAATCAACTTCAGTTTGCGATTTTCTATTTGCGTTACATAAGATTTTGTCTATATTATTTTTTTAATTCTGTCTTGGCTTGCTGACTTCCTAAGGGCCAGGAATATTAGAGTTAAGTTTAAAGACATCGCTTCTAGAAAATTTAGATTGAGCCAGGGTATTCCACAAGAATCTGTGCTCAGTCCCACTTCGTTTTCTTTATATATCACCGGAATTGAAGCTGAAGCCAATTCTGATCACTGTATGTGATTGTATGCTGACGATATAATTATCTGGAGCAGCAATACAGGTTCAATTAATGCTCAGAACAAAATTAACTCTTTCCTCCTTCGGCAGGAAACGTTTGCTGCACAGCATAAAATCATTTTTAATCCCCAAAGTCTTTATCAAATATTTTTACCGCTAACAGACATCTGATATTTATTTACTGGGTAGCCGACCGAATCGTGAAAAATATCCCAAATACCTGGGATTCATCCTAGATCAGGAGATTCTTGGTCATGCTCATATAAACAATTTTCTTTGTAGAGGCAAACAGTGAATGAAAATTTTAAGATATATTTCTGGCAGGGACTTGGGAGTGGATGCTAGTACCCTTCGTAATACATATATTGCTCTCATTCTACCTATCCTTTATTATGGTGTACAGGTATATCAGGTTGCCTCTGCTAGCAGCCTAGATAAACTAGAAAGGGTACGACTCTCTGCAGCCACAGTCATCACTGGTCTCCGCAATAGCTGCCCGATGGATGTTGTTTTGTATGCACCTGACTTGCACCCTCTCAGATTACGAAGCAGATATCTATTGGCTAAATATTTTGCCAAGCTCATCAGTTATGGTGACCAGCACAGAATTTCTAGTTATGGGCGCAATTGGCAGAACAATCGTTGCCTTAAGAGAGGAAGTCCGCTTAGTTATGCTGAAAGCGAGGGATGATTGCATAAAGAAGTATAATATGTCTCTCTCGCCCGTTGTACGGATATTGCTGTGTCGTTCTATATATATATATATATATATATATATATATATATATATATATAAAACGGTTCTTTTTTTAATACCGAATTATCTTCATGCACTCACAAGGGCACTCAACATCCAGAGTATCTTTGGCAGCTTGCTTTGAAGACTATTCATTAAGTCTCGTGTAACGCATTACAGATCTATACTGATGGCAGCATGGGTGTAGGCACCGTCTTGGGTAGTGGAATTTTCATCAAAATGGGGAATGGTATTAGGATCTGTAAGAGAAATCCTGACTACTGCTCAGATTTACGGGCAGAGCTCTTAGCTCTTGAGAAGGCTTTGAAGTTTTGCTGTACTGAGAGTGTCAATACGGATATTTGGATATTTAGTGATATACACAGTTCTATTCAGCATCTATCTGAATGGTGATAGAGCGACAACGAGTATTGTCCAGCTATTAAATAGCTTGAGTGCAATGTTAAGATTTTTGAATGTCTATGGGAATGAGATTACAGATGGTTTGGCCCGTGAGGGCAGCCATAAAGATCATACGCATTGTGGCTGCCTTACTTTTTCAGAAATTGCTACACAAGTCAAACAAGATATCATCTCCTCTTGGAAGCAGACCTCCATACATGAGGTGGCCGCGGTAGCCGAGTGGTATAGGTATCGGACTGTGGCTTGCTTTGTCACAGGCTCGAGCCCAGTACCACTAAAGACCCGCCGTGTAGGGCAGCGATGCACGTTAAATCTGTCGAGAGCTGAAAACGTCCTCCCGTTGGTGTGGTGTGGTAGTTAGAGAGGGGGTGCACCAGCTCAGGTGTCGTCCACGTCACTTGACCATGGTTCAAAATTACGTGGTCCGTCGCCAAAAGCCCTCGTGTAGCTGAACAGTGCGACGTTAATATTCAATCAATCAATCAATCCATACATGAGTGGTATGAAGGAAACCATCCTGTTGCTGCTTTGCTTGGAACAGACAGTAGGCTAGAGGAAACTACTCTTGCCAGGTTTCGCAGTGGACATACTCGAGCTCAACGGCATGTGGCGGTTCTTAAAGTTTACCCTTCTTGTCTGAATCGCAATGTGACCCAAACCGCTCCTGCCCACATCTTGGCTTGTATTGGTTTCCATAAGAGCCAGCTGCTCTCAAGTCTTCCTACAGTTCTTCGATGTTTCAAAACGCATGGGTTCATGCACTTGATCTAGATGTTTCTGTTGATCAAGTGGGATAAGAAACAACGACAACATTTGTTAAACATTTTTTTCGAACTATTATTTGCTTCCGTCTCCGGCCCAAACAAAAACAATTTCTATGCATTCATGTGCAAAATTGTACCCCGACTTATCCAAGTTCGACTTACGGGTGGGGTTACCACTCAATCCCACCTATCACGTAATTTCGGGGTATTACCGTATTACGGCTTACGGAAATGCAGTTGTAATCTATGAAAGTATATGGTCGTTTGGGTTATTGAGTGAAAAAGGATCGAAATTTAGAGCCTATCTTTCAGTTAATGTAACCTTATAGAATAATGGATAATTCCGCATCTTTCATTTTGAAAGACTCGCGCATTGGACAGCACAAGTTGGAGAACACGAAAGAACGAACACAATAAAATACTTCGTTAATATATGACTTTTTTAAAGTTTTAAAATGATTTCGTTATGCCTACTGTCGAAATAGAGGGAAATAAGAAATTAATCAAGCAAATAAATTGTATTCTCTTAAAGAATTCCCATTAAAATACAATATTAAATGAAATGTCATATAAACTGGAAGATTGTGGAACGTAAGGCTTCTATTTATTAAAAATAGATGCAAAACATTTTCGAACAGGTGTTGCTGTATCCTGTAGGGCATTACTTCCATCATTCACGTTTTTTGTCTTAAGTACTAGTTTTACCAACGAATAATTTACGGTATATCTCTCTTGAGATTTAGATTAAATTATAGTAGTGATTCTATGTAAATGGAACTTATTTTCGTATTCTGTTCGTAGCCCTGAATCCATTTTGTTCATTTTAGCTTTGTCATAGCGTTTTCGAGTCTCTCTTGAACTACATGACTGTGTTTTGATGGTTTTGTTATACAAATAACTCGATTCAAATTCAGAATGTATTGTTTATTTGTATAGGCGATATATGATAGAAAGCCAAGGACAAATATACTGCATATTTACAGCATGGATGTTTTCGCATTCATACCATGTTCAGTAAAACATATTATAAACAATTTTCATTGATTTATTGAAAAAGATATTTGATTAGTTACAAAAACCCATACCTGGTAAAATGCATTTTCCAGTTATATCTATTTTATTTTCAAATTCAGCCAATTTATATTTCTCCTGAATTTCTTCATCTGTTCCAATATCGCTGATGATACCCTCACTGTTAAAAGAATTAAAATTTATTTTTAGTGGAAAAAATTATGTATAAAAGCTTTTTTTAAATAAAACATTTTTTAATGTTATAAAAGATAAATATTATGAGCATGTTGTCTCTCTCTCTCTCTCTCAGCCATAAGACAACAAACCTCTTCCTCCAGAATCACTTAAAAAACACATTTTTGAGAAATTAGTGAATACTCTTAAATCTGACCAATAATAACAATAATTTTACACTAAAAAAACGTGTTCGGGCTATATAGAGGGGAAAGAAACCTGTCTTAAATCAAAAATAAGTGGAATGGAACAAATTTCGAAAAAGGGAAATTTTTCGACATAATTTTAGAAATCACTCACATTGTGCGCGTACAAACACACATAAATGCTGGTGTCATGAGGAAAAGAGAAAGCCCGAGCAACGCCAGTCTAAGCGGTGGAGGGAGTTGGGGTGGAAGTTATTTTGAAAAAGGCTATTAAAAAAAGTGCTTTTTTTGTGAAGCAAAGGGAAAATTTACAAAAGTAGAGAAAGCCCCTGCAACGCCGGCCATACAGCTAGTCTACGTTATTAAAATTCGTAGGTAAAGAAATAGTATCATTGAACCCTGTAAAGAACATGAATGCTGAAGACTTGCATTCTATGACTTAAAAATTTTTTTATTACTAATGGAAAAGGTAGGTTTTTCAGTTGTTTGCATTGTAAGTGATAATAACAGAGTAAATAGAAATTGTTTTTCTAAATTGTGTATTGGTACCATAAAGAGTGTTATTCAGAATCCAGCTAATAATGTGAAAAAATTACATCTTTTTTTTTATTCAGTACATCTTATCAAATCTATTCGAAATAATTGGTTAAATCAGAAAGATGCTGATTCTTCTTTAATGTATCCTGATCCTTCAGAATTTTCTCAAATCTGAAAAGCATCTTTTTCATCATTATTTAAAATTTATAACGAAGAAATGAACATTATTGTTAAATTAGCTCTTAAATTATGTTTAAAAGCTTTAAAACCAACAAATATTGAAAAACCAAATGTTAAATTAGTTTTAAAATTTTTGAAGAAAGCAATGTGACTGCACTTAATATATTAAAAGATAAATTTGGCTACCCAGAAATGTTTAGGGACACTGCATTATTCAACCAACATATTTCATATTTCTGGCAAATAATGAATATTAAAAATCCAACCAAGGGTCAAAATCTTAAGAAAAACAGTGTTTCTTTTCATCAATGAATGATGATAGATTCACTTTTATTTTTCAAAATTTTTTCAGTGTTTTTGCTTTGAGGCATACGGTAAATACCATCCCAGAACTAATAAAGTATCTTTTGACGGAGCAGAATTTCAAATATGTTTTAACTGGAAAGTTCCAAACTGATAATTTAGAAGCCAGATTTGGGAAATACAGACAAATGTCTGGAGCAAATTATCATGTCACTGTGCAGGAAATTTTTCAAGCTGAAAAAAGTTGCGCATTAAAAGTGTGTTAACTTTGCACTCAGATAAATATGGTACTATCTCAATAAAAAATTTAATTTCAAATCATTCAGGTGAGATATTTCATGTAAAAGTAGATATTACAGATTTCAACGAAATATTAAACATTAGAAACAAATCAGATGATATTTCAATAGAAGAGTATCAAGCTTTAATGTATATAGTGGGATATTGTGTGCATAATATAAAATTCGAATGCTCCGATTGCAAGCATACATTTGTTTTAGATAAGCAGATTAATTTCGACTCGGAAAATATCGAAGGGACAAAATTTTTGAGACTTCTGAATAGAGGAAGTTTAAAAATGCCCACAGATATTGTTATGAAAGTCATTTCTACGCAATATTTCACTTTTAATTTGTTAATATCGAAAACATTCGAATCGAAGTTTTTTAAAGTTGATTGCCAACTATCTTGCTTTACAAGCATAACAGAAGCGTATTTGGAACTACACGAGTTGTGGAATGTCTTGCATTCGTTTCATTCACCTTGTGTAAATTGTAATACATTCCTGCATTTTCATATTTTAAAAAAGTATTCGTTACATTTGGGAATATATGCTTAAATAATTATTCAAAAAACGCAGTGAAGAAATTTTAACCGTGAAGGATAACCGAAAAATGAAGAAATTTAAGGCCAATTAAATTAATTTTTGCTTTTTATATATTTTTCTTTTTTTATTTATTTAAATATTCATTTATCGATTCGTATGTTATTCATTGTGCATGTGTATATCCTTTTAATTTTTTTATACTACATACATTTTATGAACATGTTTAATTGTTCAGATAACTATCATTTGAAGAAAAAATATTTTTTTTCGTTATTCGTTTAAATTATTTTCATAAAGATTTTAGCATTCAAAGTATATAAAATGTTATTTTTAATTTCAAAACTTTTGGTTGATTTTTAGATATCTTTACCATAGCATAATATTGAATTTTAATGCATATGCATAAAAATAATGTAATTGATAGTTTAAATAATATCATCACAAATGCAAATGATTCAAAATTTGAAACTAATCAGTACGTTTCCTTATTAATGATGTATTCCATGAAAAGTTTTTTTTCTGATTATTTATAGGTAAGTGTATTTACTAATGTATATATATTTTTAACGTCATATATTTGCTATATAATTATTATGGTGTCTAAACTGTTCATATATGCATTTTTTATGTAATAATATGCCTCAAACACTTTACTTTTCATATTTTCTTTACAAGTAAATGTTTTTTTTATTTTATTGGATTGAAATTATTTTATATTTTTGAATATTGAATGAATGAATTATTTTAATTGAATATTTTTAACGCGTATAAACTAGAATATATTTTTACTATATAATTACTGTGGTATCTAAAACTGTTTTTGTCATTTCTATATTTGTATATATTTTGCATGCATTTTTTTTTATAATAATATGCCTCAAATACTTTACTTTTCATATTTTCTTTACAAGTAAATGTTTCTTTTTTATTTTATTGGATTGAAATTATTTTATACTTTTGAATATTGAATGAATGAATTATTTTAATTGAATATTTTTAGCGTACAATCTAGAATCTATTCTTACTATATAATTATGTAGTGTTTACTGTTGTTTGTCATTTCTATATTTGTATATATTTTTGCATGCATTTTTTTATAATTCTTTCTTTTGTTATGATTCATTGATTTTATGAGCATAAAAAATGTCATTTCAGAGGAAAAAAGAACTCCAGCAAAATGTTTCTAAATTCACATGATTTTTTATTAATATGCCTCTAATGTTCTACTTTTCAAATTTTCTTTGCAAGTAAATGTTTTTTTTATTTTATCTGAATGAAATTATTTTACATTGAGTCAATTTTTTCTTAGATTTTTCTTATACTGTTAGGAGCCTTTCATAAGTGATTTTGCCCCTTTTTCCGGGAAAATATTATACATCATTTTAGCGTATCAATACATAACTTTCATCAGAAAACATTCTAAGTGAGAATTAAAAATAATAATCGCTATAAATGCGGAAATTTTAGTCTATGATATGAAAAGAAAGAAATGTTCAAAGCTTTATATTCCTCACAGAACGAATGCGCGTAGAAAAGCTTTCCCTCCTTTCGTGACGTCATCAAAACTCTGTCGTGGCCTGGTCCTTTCAAGGTGGTCTTGTAAGGTTCTCATCTTTGGACATTCCGACTATGCGAGTGACCTGCTAGTCGCTCTTTCACCCACCAGCCCTTACGCAAGCATTACGTTTTCTTCAGACGCACAGTGCTGGCCATAGAAAAACCTTTTTCAAGCTCTTCCAGAAGTTATTTTTTATATTTTTCCTTCTTACTATTTTTTTTTATATTTTATTTTAAAGCACTTGATTTTAATTCTTCAATGACCTTCATTTTATTAGTTTAAATTTCTTCTTTTAAATTTTAATATTTTAAATGCAATACTGGTTGTCTCAATTTTCTTTGACGAATTCTTATCTATAAAAATAAAACTAAATATTTTTCAAAGAAATACGCAAATAATAATTTTATTACATTACTTTTAATTATGAATAGCAGTATCAATAGTGTCACGTGTATTTCAAAAATATTCAGACAATTTTTAAATGAAGAAAGTAAAAATAAGAATAAATATTACAAATGTTTCCCCGTCGTTTTTCAGTACGAATTCTGAAATATATCAACTTTGAAGCGTTGTGTAGTAATAGGCATGATATATTTTATGCTATATATATATATATATATATATATATATATTAAAATATATATATATATATATATAAAATACTGTGTACACAATTATTGATTTTAGTATAACAATAACATAAATTTAATATTTATATCGCTGGAAAACCATAAACAAATTAAATTTTTACCCATATTTGGTAAAAAAAAAATATTAGTTTTATTTTAAGCAGGAATCCAGAAAACACGCTACGTAAAATATCGTGTGCAGTTCTTGCGATATTCCTGTTCAAGAAGATATAGATGATCACAGTATCCAAAAGGGTCATGGTCATGAACTCGTGGTCAGCGTGGTGATGTTTAAGTCATGTGGGTTCGAGTTCTGATACCACTGAAGACCCTCCATAAAGAGAGCCGAGGCTCAAAATCCTTATGTTGGGAGCGTGGAAGTTTGAAAACTGGGATGCCAGCTTAGGTATCGATAGTCTTAGCGTAGCTTCAAAGTTTGACGTTATTCAGACAATCATTCGATAATATGTAGATTTTATTTTCAATACTATATCTGTCACTTTTAGTTTTTTACGGGCAATACGGCTTAGGTACAGGCGAGGTTTTTGGCACAAATATTTGTCTAAAGATTTCGAAAAAGACAATAAATTTCTCTCTGTAACGCACTTCCTTAAATAGATTCACAGTCGTAAAACTGGGAAACGAAATACAACTTATTTTTAGGGAGGGGGGTAAAATAGCGATGAATTTTGACCATGAGATAAGTCTAAAAGGGGTTTCCTACTTTTTCGACTCATGGAGCTCTGATAACTTGTTATGAACGCTTTATTCGTTTCTAACTGTGGGGAAAATCCTTTGAATTTGTAACCTAAAGTTTAGGAGCTGTTCTTGTTTAAATATAGATTTTACCGTCGAATCTTTTGAACTGTCAATAATTTACTCCCCTCCTTCATTATAGGTGTTTTTATCCACAAATGCAAAAAAGGGGCATTTTCCAATACAAAACGATTTAGTTCTGCAAAAAAAAAATGTATTAACGTGAATGAAATTGTTTTGTTGTTCCCGGTAGAGTAAACAAGGGAATATTCACAATCTAAGTACATATAAAGAAAGACAATTTAATATTCTTTTATCGTGGTATAATAAATGTTTATAAAAGTGCTAGCTGACCCGGTCACGCACTGTTGTGGCTTTGCTTTAAAACGTTGATTTAGTATTATTATAAGCCATTCAATGCTGTCAGATTAATATTCGCTTGCAATTTCGGAGAGTTGAAATTGAGTATAAAACAACACGTTTTAAATTTTGCATTTTATTCATCTTCTATTTGAGAATAGTATAATGCTTATGAAGTTGTTAAGTAATAAAATAAGATCTAATTTTATATATTAGGTGACTATATATATATATATATATATATATATATATATATATATATATATATATATATATATATATAAAATCAGTTTTAATACTATTTTTATCATTTTAAAGTATAACATTAAATAAGTTTAATATATAACTAATCGCTAAGCGATGCACAATATTTTTCGGTAACCCGTCTTTTGCTAACTCAAATAGATTCGACAGTTTCCCCACACGTGAGCAGGCAACATACATATATAGTTGCCCATTCGAGTAACGTGGATTTTCTTAATCTGAACATCAAATGGACATCTTTTGGCTTTGAGATTTATTTATGGCCATAGCGAAAACCAAACGAACCGGGAATCGAAGCCTTTTGAATGGTATTGGAGATTCTGACGATATCAGTGGAAACCCGTGACAAACAGGACAATATCTCCTTTAAACTGTACAGTCAAAGTGATAACTTCAAGAAGTTTCCCAGTAATTCTTTTGATGAATAAACATGTACCGTTGCATAATCTAGGTGGACAGCAAAGGTTACTAGGTTACGCAGCAAAATGACCAGCGAACCAATCTTCAGCCGAAAATTGTGTGGCAGCATTCTTGTTATACCCAGAGAATTCAAAAACTCAGAAAATTTACGGTTTTGCTTTCATGAACAATAATGTCGATTGTTTTGAAAAGCAGGGATCACCAGAAAACAACTCAATATCTGGAAGTTTATTTCATTAATATATCAGCATTTTTTCTGATTAAGTAACAGGACTTCAAAGCCAAATATTATCTAGATAATTATACAGTATCTACCCGGGAAGATACTCTCAATCCCAGCTCCTTTTTTGTCTGAACAACGGTACGGAAATTGTCTGGCTATTTGATGCATTATGTATTAGGATGCAGTTCTATTTCACCGTTTCCAATATCCAGCAGTTGATTTGAAAATACTTGCTACTTTTGATCAACTTGCAATTGCACTCTCGTGTTTATGATCAATCGAAGTGTTTCGACGCTTCGCCATAAAAGCGATTGGTTTTAAACACGCGTTAATATCGTGAGCAAAAATAGTGCGAGGAATGACTGGCAATGTCTGTCGGAAATCACCATGACAGTAGACAGTACCACCGAATATTTTTTGCTCCTGCTTAAATCTTGCAAAGTTCTATGAAATGCCTCGAGTGAATGTTTATGGGATATGGTACATTCATCTGATTATGATTGAACTCATTTTCAATACATTAGCCAATCCCCTTTTTTTTCAATGGTACACATTGCGTCTGGTTTCTTAATAAAATGTCTAATTTCAGCTTGAATGCGGAATGTGCAGTTTGTCCACCATCTAACAAAGTGACAACAATGCCTGAAAATGCAATGGCCAATGCAATTTTCTATTGCAATCATATTTTTGAAAGGCTGTACCTGCTAGTTTAGTTGCTATAGGAAATGAAAATCCGGACGTGGGACTCGATCCCAAAGCCATCCGATCTCATTCCGGCAATATCCAGCTAATTAAGGAAGTTTCTAAAATCCGAATGCAGATTCTCGTTCCCCGCCCCGAGATGCACCCGGTGACCACTTTCGGTGCACCTACACCTGCAAGTTTGGTCTTTGAAGGGGGCATTACGGGCGTACGTCATTATCCGGCAAAATTACGGGAACTTCTAAATTATGATTTCAGTTTTTTGTACCCCACCCACAAAAGCACCAGGTAATCATTTTTCACACCAGAATTATTTTAAGGTAAGCCCCTGTCATTGTTTCGCATTGGGATCGTCTGGCGTTATTTGATATAGTTATGGGCTTTTCTTGAATTGGATGGGAATATTCGGTTCAGTGGTCCCGATCAGGATTCACTTTTTGCATCCCTACGTCTGCAAGTTAGGCCGGTGCCACTGTCCGCGAATATTATCTTGTGTTTTACTTTACTCGAGACTCTTATTTTTTGTTATCAAAAACATCTATAAAGTTTTCAGCAATTTCAAAAGATCTTCCTGTTGCGCCTCATGCAGTTTTGGGTCTAAAATGCCTTTGAATTCTTCCACCGACTGTCTAGAATATCTCCGCTATTTTATTTTGATGTTGTCAGCATTCTCGTTCAAAGAACTTACCACTCCATCCTCAATATCCGTTATTTCCACTATACACATGCCAGCTGGTATTATCTGTGGATGAGAGGAACTGTTAGCAATCCAAATATCTATTTTACCATTCGGCAGTGTGGCCATTGTAGCTGGGACTTTTAGCTCTTTACTCCATTCAAAATTCTTCATTCCTGTAACTATAACCTTTTCTAAGGTCTGGTGGTCTTTAGCCAACGCGGAAATCTTTCTTATAGAGTTTCCTGGAATGACAACGTCATTGACCACTTATAAACCAGAATTTACTTCATTCGTTTGGAGACTTCTCCAATCTGAAGTTCGCCTGATCCGCAATCAATAATGTCATCAGTTGCCTTGAAAAAGTCTCATCCCAATATGAGGTCATGACTGCATTGCTGGAATACCAAAAAAATTCGAAAGTTTGCACAATTCCATTCAAGTTCACTCGCAACATGCATCGTCCAATAGCTTCTACAACTTTGCCACAGGTAGATCGATGAATCGGGTTGTGTTCTGAGCCTTAGTTATGTACGTAACTGTTCGGAAACTACTGAATAATCAGCTCCTGAATCAACTAAAGCATTGACGACATGCCCATTGACAGCGACGGATACAAAGTTTTTGACTAGTTTAGTGGCCGTGTATACTGGAGGTTTTTCGTTTATTTCGGCCTTACCTCCCACGCAGGTTGTAGTTTTCCTCACTGGTCCTAACAGGTGAGCCACGAGATGGAGATCTTGATTGGCTGCGTTGTGAATTGCGTCTAGGGTACGGCAAATTACTTGCATAACGCTGGTAGTTAGATTAAAGATCGCGGCCATAATCAGAAACTGAGTCAGAATCCCAGCGTTCGTACTGGTCTAATTGCCTTCTTTGACTTGCTGCGCTAAAAACACGTCGTATATCCCGGCAATATCTAGTCACGTGACCCGGTCGTCCACAATGAAAGCAAATTGGTACGTTATCTGAAGTACACCAAATGTCAGTCTTCCTTCCGGTATCTTGTTGAGTTGGTCTAGTTTCTTGTCGAGGTCTTGGCCTTGGTCTCCAGGAACTTTCGCCCGTCTTTTTAGTTCTGTGAGGAGAAGGTGTAGGTTTTTCTCGAGTGAGTGGGGTCAAATTGCTTTGAACCTTTTCTCGGATAATGGATTCTAAATCGCTTGTCCTGTTGTTTATGCATGTTGCAATCCGTGGGAGTACTTTCTCGATTTCTTCTTTAACAATCCTTCGAATTAGATCACACTTTGATCTTAATTTGCCGTTGATATGGGTTTAACATTAGGTAGCATCTCATATCGTAGGGGTACAGCTTGTTTCTTTCTCTTGGCATCTACTTCACGGCAACGCGTAACAAATTTATCTACTGTGCTAACTTCGCTGTTTATCAGTACCTGGTAGAGATCTTCAGCCATCCCTTTCATGAGATGCGATATCTTTTCATCTTCCGATATATTGATACCACCCATTTTTTTAATATATCCAACAATATTAAAAAAAGAAGCTGAATTCAAATACGTCCTGTAAGAAGTAAAGGTCCCTACTCTAAATTTCAAAAGTGACTAAGATGACCACCGTATTTTACTTCGGTCAGAAAGGTCATCCAACACCATCCAATCAGATGACCTCAAAAATCACCGTAACTTGGGACCTCCCTCACATATACCCTACGGCTTCTTCCTCTCTTATATATTTTAGTACATAACGATAAATGTTTCCTATTTCTCTCCTTTTTGGTTTGTACTTACTTTCCTAAAGACTTCGGGCCAACAAGTGTTTTCTGGTCCCCTTTGAAGTGAAATTACCATGAGATATTATGCGTCGTGGGGTGGATGACCAGAGTACTTAGTTGCCATTGGCGTAGCTAGTTCAGAGGGGGCCCTGTATCAAAATTCCTCCGGTGGTCCTTTTTATGTATGAGGACCCTGTTAGTTGGACTATAGTTACACATGTTGGGGGCCCCGTAGCTTGGGGGCCCCATATCATTGATACGGCTAACTCTTGCTCTTTGTTAAATAATAGTGCTTAAAAAGTAAAAAAATACTTTAAGGAGACTAATAAAAATAAAAATTTAATATTAAAAGAATACATTAAGTGCTTGAAAAATACCATGAGAGATATTGACGTCATTACATGAGGTTATGCCTTTGGAAGGACGCTAAACGATTTTGCAGCTAACAAAACTGCAATTAAACAAAGTAGTTTATCATATAGTGATTATACTGAGTAACACAGATTGTTTAAAACAATAATTTATGGTAAAACAGCTTTGAAATAGCTAGATTGACTTAAGTTTTCTAGTGGATAGATTCAATATTCCCTCCCCCAAAAAAAAGGTGTAAACAGCTCATAACTGATTGTGAGATTTTCTGAGCAAATAAATAATGGAAAAAATGAGATATATAAAACTTTTTCTTTAATAACATTTGAAAATCGAGCAATTCGATTCACAATCGCGAGATTAAAAAAGAAAACATAATTAATTATTTCAGTTCTATTTTTCTTTCATTTATAAAATAAACTATTTATTTTAGAAGCTTAATAAAATTAAAAATTATGTATATTTGCGTTTAAAAAATTAAAACACTGTTTAAATATTTTGAAAATTAAGTTTTAATTTTTATAAAAACTAAGGTTTTTTTTAAAGTTCATTCAGCAGATTATCTTTTGTGAATGCTTTATTTTCTAATTTAAGAATAGAAATAAACTAGTAATAAAAAGCAATATTTTAACTATAGTACAAAAAGGAAAAACTACAATGAGCAGCAAATATATGTTCATATGGTAATGCCCCACATATTTCTTTTTTCACATAAAAAAGTTAAATAAAAAATTTACTACTTAGAGAGAGAGAGAGAAATTTTGTCATATAAATTTAACTAAAGTGGATATATTTTGAATTAATTTTAATTATAAATTTTATATGTGTAAAATGTATTGGGCAAAAAGAAATCACAGCATCTATTATATTAAAAATTTAGTCAAGAACTTGACCAGGTTATTGAAAACGTTCAATGATAGAAAATACCAGACAAGAGTTTTTAATAGAAAAAATGGCAAACTTAGATACAGACTTTAAAATCGCGATGCTGCCATATTTATTCGAATATAAGCCGCACTTTTTTCCCGATGTTTATGCTACTAAAAATCGGGTGCAGCTTAGAATAAAAGGCGGAAAAATTCATCGAGGGGAAAATTGAACACGATACTGTCGGATAGAAAAAATATAGTTTCTCGTTTATTTTTAAAAGTTATATATATATAGCCCCTCTCCTAACTACCACACCAGCGGTGGGACCGATTGAGCTCTCGATAGATTTAAAGGGTATCGCTCCCCTACACGGCGGGTCTTTAGCGATACTAGGCCCGAACTCAAGACACTCCAATCACGGGTCCGTTACGTTGACCACTAGGCTACCATGGACACTTTTTACGTTGTAAATATATCATATATCAATAACATATTTTACTCTATTTTTAATTTTTTTTTGACAAAAATATGCTTAGAATTTGGGTGCGGCTTAGAAACTAAGCGTAATTGATTAAAAAGAAAATAAGTTTCTGCTAATTAAATTAGAAAACAAGATTTGGTTAATAATTGTTCCAATGTTTTATGGTAAAAAAAAAAAGTCTTACGTCAAATATAAAATCTATTCGATGGGGAAAAAATTCTTTTTTAGTTAAAAGAAAAAAAATATAATATGTATTAAATAATTAAATTAAAATTTTAATTTATTAGTTTCAAGGAGTAGTAATTTGTGTTCTTTAGTTAATTGACAACTTTTGGCCAAGTATAAAATAAGTATACTTTCAATTCTGCATTCAGTCGCTTCACAGAATTTAAATATTTCTATAGATATTTCTACAATAACAAATAAAGGGGAAAAAATCTAAGCAGTATAATTATAAATTATTTATATAAATGAATTTCTTCTAAGCACACATGCAGAAAATATTTAAAACATTCCTAAATAGGAAAGTTCATTCGATTTGAGATGTTATATCTCTGTACATCATAAATCTTTTCCATTGTCCACTATTTGTTACAATTTGCAAGTTACCATAATTTCAGCTGGCGACTATATTTCAAAAAGACATCGCTAAAAATAAATATTCATAGACAAGAATAAATTCGCATTTCAAACCGTGGAGACGCCATCTGTCTAAGATAGTCCGAACTACGCCAAAAATAATTCAGAATGAACTTAAAATTTAAACAAAGTTAACTAATAGAAGCATAAAACATAATTCTGGCTACACCAGTCAAAAGAGGGAAGCATGCTTTCTTATATACTATTTAATACTACTCGAAAAAATAAATTTTTTTGTGTTAAAATGTGTTTCGCGTTTTCACCTCCTATACTCTAACATAGAAAATTCAAATTTCATTTTGCAATAATGCTAAATCTGCGTATTTCTTTTGAAAAATCAGAATTCAAAGAACACTATCCTTTATAAACAATTATTTTCTCTATATCCCTTAAAATTTTTATTATTACTGGAACGTTTTCCTGCCCACAAATGTGCTTCCCGTTTGATCCCTATTCTTTAACATTGGCCGAAAACAGCCTTAAATAGTATTTCAACTTTTGAGATCATTCATTCAGCCCACGTGCGCACATATACCACGTAAACAAAGTAAAAATAATAATAAAAAAAAAAAAACATTGCGACTTGCAGAGTGCATGCACAGAAACTTATTTTGTCTCCAAGCTGCAAGTGTGTGCCAACCTCGCCAAGTGCAGCTAAAGGTGCATGACTATCTCAACAATTGCCTTCTGGCATCACCCGTTCCGGTTAACCGTAATTTCCTTTCTTTTTACTGTTTCTTCATTTTTTTAATTAAATTATTTATTTAAATACTATAACGAAGTAGAAGGGGTTTCTATTTTTGGATGATTTCGTCAAACTTTGGGTATCTTTCCTCCATAAAAAGTAAAGGCAGTTTTTTAAAGAGATTATCTAATTCAATAAAAATGCTCAATCTGTTTTATAAAACTTTCTAGAACCTCTGAAGTGTATTCTTTTGATTCTTAGATTTTTCTTTGAATCTTTTAACTTTTGATTTGAAATTTTAAGATGTTACTGAAAATCTAATATATCTGGACAAGATTTCTTAATTCGTATCATTTTTCTATATTTCATTTTTATCATTGATTTTGTTATTCACTTTCATATTTATTAATAAAGATTCAACCCAACCCAAATTTCCTACTGTGAAGTACTTTTCTTTTTATTAATGTATGGTTATTTTTTATACATCCAATATTATATTGTAAATTTATTTGCCACTAAAGTATTTTAATGACTATTAATTTTGTTGAAAAGTATTGCAAGTACAAACAAGAATATTCTTTTTCTTCATTAGTTAAAACAGTTTTCACTGTTGGCTATATGTACAAATCCAGTGGCGTAACGTGCACCCCCGCATCGGGGGGGGCCTAGGGTTCCAAAGGGGCCCTAAGCCTGACTGACGCAAGTGTGACCCTTTGTAAAATTTAACGTGGGTGCCCAAAACCTGACTTTGCAGGGAGGCCCAAATGTTCTCCGTTGCGCCACTGTACAAATTACAGTATTTGGCAACATTTTTATTATTATTAATAATAATTGGTCAATAGTGTAATATGTGCAAATATAGTTAATTTTTTCCATGTGTACAATTAAATATATTAATTTTCTTCTGATTGTATTTAGTTTATATTTTTAGGATTTATATTTTAACTTTTGTTTTTAATAATTAATGTTCAGAAAGTTACAGGATTAAAATATTTTCTTTTAAAAATATTTTTTATTTTACAAATCTTTACAATGTAAAGAACTTCTGAGATAAATCCAATTTAAATGCTTATTTGCCCTGCCTTTCATTTTTATCTCCCACTTTCAGAAGATGGGGGAGGACTCTTGTTTCCTAGCATTTTGAACTGGGAAAATTTTTTGCAGCCTCTCTTGGTATTGAACAAGTCACAAAGAAGCTTGGTGACCTTTGAGACAAGTCTTTATTATAAAGGAACTCAGAGCATTTACAAATTTCACTTATTTACCTTCTTTTTTTTTTACTTATTCCTGTAAAGTCACCATAGTCAAATTTGCACCTTATAAATCATGCCACTTTTCACCAATATGTGACCAATTTTTTTTTTTCAAATAAAACACGTCAGAATCTTTTCTTTTGCTGATATGATATCAGGGTGTGATTCAATCTGCTCAAATTTGACTGCAGTGACGTTAATACATAAGTACCCAAATTCCTGTTGATAGTTTTATTAGAAAAGCTTTTAAATAAGTATTGTTTGCTGCCATTTGCAGAATCTTTATAAAATAAAAATCAAAAGGCTTAAAAGAAGGCGTTGTGCCATAATATGAAGAAAAGGAATATCTACTTCTTATAAGTGTGAAGAATTTTAACTTCCTGTCTAAGCATTAATTCACAAAAATAACTTTCAAATATGTTTCAGATAAATATTTTTTCAGAAGAATTTCAATTGAGAGAAAGGGATTTCTAAAAAGGCTTTGAAAAGTAATTAACTGGAAATTTTTGTATACATGTTGTAGAATTTCTTTCACTTAAATTAATAATTAATGGTTAACTTTTGACTTCAATTTATAATCAATGGATTATTACAAAATTCTTAGTCTCCTTTGTGTGCATAACAAGTATTTTTGGTGCTTGCCTATTATTGCAACTGTAAAAAAAGCACATGGTTGCACATACAACACATGTAAAATCTTGGTGACCAACTTGACGATTTATCTTGAACATTAGCATTGTTGTGATAGTAAAAAGTGCCGATTTTTTTTAATGCCTACCATTAGTTAACACTCTTCCTATGTATATTTATTTAAATATATATATCTTGTTCATATTTTCAATTGTTAATAAAATACTTTACATTCATTCAAAAAATTTTTTAAAATTTGTAGTGGATGACACTTCATTTTTAATAAAATTTTTCAAATATTAATTCATTAATTAAATTAAAAAATGAATAAATAGTAACAAACAAAAATAATAGCCCAACAGCACATATGAAAGGAAAATCATTCGTTCTGTCCCTGTAGCACAATGGATAGCGTGTTCGAATCCAACCTGGGATGGCCTAATGTCTGATAATGTGATTTTTTTTTACTATACTATTTTATTAGAATAATTAAATTTATTGAATGAATAAATAGTGACAAACAAAAATAGTCCAACACCCTATATAGAAAGGAAAATGAAAAGTGGCCGGGAAAAAAACCACTTTCTATTTTATCTCTTAATATTTTGATTCTGTCATATGTATAAACATATTTATACTAACTGTAACTATTTAATAAAATGCAACTAAAATAATATTTTTCTTTGTTAACGTTAAGTAGGAATTGACTTAAATTTTTGTTTTATAATACTTGTTATACTTTTATCTTTTAGGTTATTAAAAATGCTTTGTAGAAAAGAAACACAATAGTGTTGAAAATTTGTTCTTATAGTTTTTGTACAAAGTAGGTCCTTTTTATGTATTTTTTATGTAAATTTTCACCATTCTTACTGTGTTTCTGATATTTTTATAATTTAAGTTTTCATCACAAATTTTTCTATATTAATCTGTAAACCACTTCAAATATCCTCATGTATCATTTTTTTAAAGTCTATTGCACATACTGAGATACCTTAATAGCATCTCTTTTTGTCAAGGACAGTAGCGTGACAAGAAAGGGGTTTGCGGGAAGATCAAAACCCCATATATATATATAAGAATTTTTTTGTCTCTTTGACTACTTGCCATGTTTTCCAGATAGATGTAGACCACTGCTTATCGCATATTGAATTTTTGCAAATTCATGTACTAAAATGTGTTTTTGACAGCAGGTATAGAGCTACTTAATTTAAAAGATTTAAATTTGTAACTGTGAAAAAGTGTAGTTTTAAAAACTTAAATGCATGTTAATTTAAAATATTAATTTTTTAAATTAAAACGAATTTCCTACATAAGGGGTATCCAACCGCCTTAATAAGAAATAAGGGCATAATTACCTGTTGCATAAAAAATTTAGCAAATAATGATAACAATAATAATTTTGATGAAGAGAATGAATCTGATGCATTTTAAACGCTTTTGAACATTTGGCATAGATTATGTTAGGTTTAACCCTAAATCACTTTTGTTTGTAGTGTTAAGTATTTTTTTTTCTTTTGGAGATTCACAACAGGGCTGAAATTCCTTTTCACTAGAAAAAGCTATTAAAAGCTTTATCGTGCTTTTCTATAATTCATGATAAATAACAAGTATGTCTTTTTAAAGCCAAAATTGCTGATATCCATTTCTAAGCTGTATTTTAAGATCTTCATTAGAGCGTATTCGGATAAGTTCCTCTTTTAAATATGACTTTTTTTTTCGATGTGGCCATATGAATTAAGTGCCTTTCATAATATTACCATGGTCAGAGCATTCTCAAATTGAATTTCAAAACCTGAATCAAGGGCATTTAAATAGTGAATGTAGTTTAAAATCTCATGTTTCTGGCAAATTGTCTGAGACAAATTGAGAAACTGGGAAAATTCATGACTTCCAATATTATTCTCTTTTCGCTTAATTCTGGCAAGAAATGTTAAAATGATGGTCCTCGGTATAATGAAATTTAGGTTGTCGCCTTGTAACTGCATGCTAATCTCATTAAATTTAGTAAATAAATCTCTTCTATACTTAAAATCTAGTTTCTACTTGATAAAAATTTTTTTAAAAAATGCGATCTGGAACATCACAAAACTCTCAGTCAGTCGTCAAAAGTTAATAATAAAACCCTTCACAAATTATTATAAGCCTTTTAAAGGTAGTGTACTTTAGTGTGAATGAGTTAATGATTAAAGTTCTCATAATTTTTCTTCTCATATTATGTAAATAACCATGTATTCAATACATTGCTTTGGATTCATAAGCTTCTGTTTTGATGACTAATTGAAGAGATTCATTCAATCTACCATTAATATTTTTAACAACTAAACTATATCAGTGGATGAAGCAGTGTATATATTGCTTTTACATACTTTGCTGATGCATTGCTATTGCAGCAAATGTTTCAATTTTCTTTCAAAACATGGATAAAAAGGTTTGGTACAAGGGAAAAAAGTTTCATGCAATTATTTTCAGAAATACTGAAGTTATTAAATGTTTAAATCAAATTTCAAAAATCATAAAGAAAAAGTTGTCTCGAATCTAATATTTTAAATCATGTAGTTTATAAGAATAAATTATGCTCTCTTTGAGGTTAAATATTGTTATTTTGAACAACATAAAAATATATTGTGATGAAATAAACAATATATCCTATTTAGAATTTATTATTTTTTTCTCTTCTGATCATGGTATGGAAAAAAGGAAAATGGTTTTAAAAACAACAAAAATGTTGAAATTTTACCCCCTGACATCTCTTGGAGTCTCTGAAGTTGATATTACAACGTGGCATTACAATAATTCATTTTAACATTTTCAGTTAATATATTTATAACTAATTGTAATTTCGGAATTTAAATGGTCAAAACGGATTCTTCTGATTATTTCCCATCCTTTGGTACCTTGGTTTGTTTACGCTTGAATATTTATTTACTCTTTAATATTAATATAGATAGATAAATATGTATTTATAATATAATAAATATTTCATAGATAAATAGAAATCATCTGTAGATGGGATATTCCATTCATTGAAAATTAAATTTATGAACTGTTTAAAATATAAATGATCCTAGACCCCATTTTTTCACAAAAGTTGTGGATCCATTTCAGGCCATCATAGACCCCGGGGTCAATATGGATCCTTTGGGGAATCACTGATATAGAGCAGCAGATTTTTATATTTTAGTATAAATATTATATCTCTCAATGTTATATCGTGGTTAAAAGGTAAAACAAGTAATACACAAATTTTTTTATTTTAGCTACTTTTTGTTAAATAGTTACAATTAATATAATTATGTATATACATATGACAGAATCACAACATTAAGTGGTAATTAATTATCATTAAAGTATCCTATTGTCATCCAAAATAATCGTGTGTATAAAATTTCTGTTCAATTGAATGTTTTAAAACGTGAGAAAAAAAATCTTTTAAAGTTTTAACCTAAGTCGCTAAAAAGGAATTCAATATGGCTGTATCTGTAATTCCTTAAATAATTGGTTTTTATTAATTATTAATAATTTATCATATTTTTATTCAAAACAATAGTGTATAGAAAATTTCAGCTCATATGAGTGCTTTAAAATGTGAGAAAAAAACTTTTTCAGGTATTGACACAAGTTGCCAAAAATTATGCCTATGTGGCTGTATTTGTAATTCTTTGAATAATTAGTTTTAATCAATTAATTCTTATTAATTATAATTAAATTACTGTATTGTCATCCAAAATAATCATGTATATAAAATTTAAGCATGACTGTTTTAAAATGTATTTTATTACTGATTGAAAATTCCTCGCAGATAAATAAATAAATTTTAGAGAGAGAGTGTGAGCTAATAGTAGGAAGAGAAAAGGTTATTATTTATCAGAACTTACCTATTCTGAAATAATGTTCTGCAGTATAGATATTTATTGAAAAGTAATTTCAAAAGTTAATATTGCATCAAAAAAGGGTTGTATGATGTTTTTTTTTTTTTTTTTTTTTTTTTCAATTTTATCTGTTTCATTTTTTGAGTACTATAACACAGTACATAACCCATTAGAATTCTTCTCCAAGAAGGTATTCATATTTTGCCATGGTATTCCTTTCTTTCCTATATATTGCTAACGTTAACCTGATTGTCATGATAAAGTATTACATAAATATATTTTTAGTAACTAATATTTAATATATATATTAGATTTTCATTGATTTAAGAAAAATGTTATTTAAAATATTACCAACTTCTTCAGACATTAGAAGAAAAAAAATTTTCTGATTGTTTTAAGCTGTGATAACCAGCTGAATGTTTTTGACTCATAAATTTTAATGAATAAAATTCTGCTGTTACATGTTCTACATTAATATTAAATGCATTTTTTTTCCTTTTACAGAAGGATTTTAACATAAAATATTTTGAAAAAGAGTGCAAGACTCATTTTCTTCATGATATATTTTAACTCGAGATTTTTGTTGTATCATCTGAGAAAAACCTTGCACATTTTAAGTTTATAAAATGGCATTCACTCAAGAGAACTCAATACATCATTTACATGTTCTTGATATTATAAGGCCTTATGTTTGTGAAATGCGCAACAAGGATTTTTCTCAAAAACATAGTTTGAAAGCATGTTTAGGAAATCCTACCAAGGCAAGATGTAATATTTGTGAAGTGTGTAACAAGGAATTTGCTCAATCTTGTAATTTAAAAGCACACATTTACTTATTCATACAAAGGAAAAGCCTTATGTTTGTGAAGTGTGCAACAAAGGATTTTCTCAAGCTAGTAATTTAAAAACACATTTACTTATTCATACAAAGGAAAAGCCTTATGTTTGTGAAACATGCAACAAAGGTTTTTCTGAAATAGGTTCTTCGAAAGCACATCTACTTGTTCATACCGGGAAAAAGCCTTATGTTTGTGAAATGTGCAACAAGGGATTTTCTCAAGCTGGTAATTTAAAAAGACATTTACGGATTCATACAAAGGAAAAGCCTTATGTTTGTGATGTGTGCAACAAGGGTTTTTCTCTAAATAGTAATTTTAAAAGACATTTATTGGTTCATACAAAATAAAAAACTTTATAAAATTTACTACTGGGTGTTTTCCGAAGCTGGACACATAGAGCACATTTACATATTCATAGGAATTAAAAATATATTATGTTTATGTGTGTGAAATATGCTGCATTGCTTTCTCTGGAAACATTTTTCTCTTAGACATTTTACTTTTAAAACCAATGAAAAATGTCCACTGTGAAATGTTATAGCATTTCTTTTGTTTTACCTTTAATAATGATTGAAGCTTTTATAGCAGATAGAAAGCCTTATATATAGATTTTTCCAAAAGTCTTTTTTGGTCTAGTTTGATATTATACTCACAGTATTGTATGAAAGTTTTTTTTTTTTCAAAAGATTACCATTGTTTTCTTAAAGTAATGTAATTACGGGTACAAAAATTAATGATTTTGTTTTCTATATTTTACTGTGGGAAATTATAGTGATGTTTTTAATTACACTGTAATTTTATGTGTAATATTCTCATATAGTATTTAAGGAAAAGTAAGTTATTAAAACATTCATAAATAATTTGAATATGTGTTAAAGTAAATTCTGCGAATGTGAGTTTATTGATATTTACCAATTTCTAAAAATCGTTTTGAAATACAAATCTAAAATATGTGGATGTACTTTCAATGTGATGATGCATAATGTTTCTTGTGTTAACCCTTTTTTGCATGATTTTTTTTTTTCTTTTTTAAAAAATAAATCCATGTGGTAGAAGTCCTGCTCTAGATTAAAGGAAAAACTTTTAGTATAAATATATATTATAAAGTAATTATAAAAAAGTGTATGAGGGATATATATATGCATCGTCATGCAAATTTACATGTGAAGTTCAGCACAACAGAGAAATACAAAATAGAAATCTTTTCAATTTATTCTTTTTTAAACTGACAAAAAAATTCTTTAATTATTTTTAATGAACAATATTGTAGAAAATAGTGTTTACTGAATAAGGAACTAGAAAGTGTCATTTATCTACAAGTCTTGTTTGGGATTGTTCGGAGCCGATAGTAGCAAGAGTGCAGTGCGTGCACTGCGCACGTTCGATCAAAGCTAGGGACGGCCATACACATATATCAATCAAGCAAAAATTTTTATAAATGTATCAAAATAAAACTTTAATCTAATAAATATGTTGAATTTTAAACAGTAATTCAAAAATCAACCCCCCAATTTTCTCATAGTATAGCATTGTTTCTAAAATGTAGAACGGAGCATGTAATTGTAGATCGATGAATAACAAAGGTGTCTCAAGTCGCCGTACAAAGATATCTAATATTACCCAAGACAGGGATGGCGAACCATTGGCATGCGATACAATATTTTGGTCTCGCAAGCGATCAAAAAGTTTGCATTTTGTTTCAAAATAACAAAGTTCACTATGAAGTATTAAGAACAAATGTGCGAGTGATCGGTCTCCTTGCGGCGGTTGCTCACTCGTTTGTTGTTGGTCCCTTAGTTACGTCGTAAACAAGAATTGCTTATGATGCAAAGCTTGTCTTTGTATAGCATAGTCAATTTCATTGACACAACTATACTTAAAAGTTTATCTGCTTTATATTTACGATTTTGTAACTGTTATTTAACATGGCTAGTTCAGTAAAAGAACAAAAAGTGCAAGACAGTAAGTGAATTCAAATTTGGTGGATCGAGAAACATGGCATTACTAGTAAATGCGACAAAGCTGTGTTTTTTTATATTCTAAAATAGTGGTATGCAGAACATCGTCTGTAAAACGGCATTTTGAAATAAATCGCAAATCCTCTTCTCAAAAAAGTGAACCACGGCAAAAATAATTAATTGCTTAAAAACCGACTGGCAGATGACTACAATTCAGCATGCATTCTACTCTAAAAGTAATATCTTACAATCCTAATATAAGTTATTTGTCATCCACACACACAATCTGCAATAATAGAACTCCCACTAATGTTACTTGAATTTGAATCACACTTATAACTAAAACATTTTCAACTATACAGTACAAAGGTTATTTTTTTTCGTAGTAAATAAAGAGTTTTGTGTTCTTAGTATTTAGTTTTATTATTTTCCCAATAATCACAAGTTAAAATTATTTGACGGCACATCTATACCTTATTAAACACTTCTTTAGAAAAAATGGCACGTTGATTCATAAAGGTTCGCCACCCCTGAACGAAGACGTGGAGTGTTTAAATTCAATACGTATTTAGGGAAATAAAAAAAACATTTTATTTAATAATAGTCTTACAATTTAGAAAATAAAATAGAGGAATTAAGTGATTTTTGTGGCTATTTGCATTTTTATTAATGTTTTACTTTTATACTGGTAAAGGAGTTTATATCGTCAACGTTAAGTATCAGTAAAAATATAAAAAAATTCTCTAGAAGGGCAATCGATGCCATAGGATCGGTCCTTGGGATTGTAAATAGTTGTTCTTTACCCTGGAAACTACTCTCACACTTTAAAAAGTTAGGAACAAAGCACTGAAATGCGAAAAGAATTTTCAGTTACAGTTATATTGATATGGAATGCGACAAGAAAGTCGAAAATATTTTTTCTTTCATGGAACAAAAATAATGAAAATATTGAATTTTCGTAAATTATAAGGTTATTTATAAAAAATTGTGTTGAAATCTACTACAATCAAAACCGTTAACACTTTTAAGGGTCATCCCTCGTGGTCAGTATGTAGCGTGTGACAGTGCTTTTCGTGAGGTGATCAACCATCACAGCACTGCATAGGGCAACCGAAAGAACTGTAGCGGTATCTAAGTAAAAACCAGTACTTAGACATCACGCGAAGACGATCGTCTTGGCGTGATCGATAAAGTACTGGCGTTCAAATCGGAAGGTGCTCGGTTCGAATCTATTCCTACATTGGTGACCCTGGCATGAAGTGAGAAAACGCAACTTTCTGAACTGTCGTAGCGCCATCTACCGCAAGAAAAAGTAAATAAATAAAAAAATAAGGGAGAGGGAAAAAAAATAAATAAGAGAAGAAAAATATAAATAAATAAAACATATACTCTCTCCGAAACAAACGATAGATCATCTTTCTCTCATCTCAGCAAGAAAAATAAATAAGAATAAAAATAAATGAATGAGAGAGAGAATAAAATAAGTAAATAAATAAAAAAAAACATGCTCTCTCTCCAAGAACAAAGAAACGGGGGAAAAATCGTTCGCCTATCCACCTCACTGGTGGGAGAGTAGTGTAGCGGTATCTAAGTAAAAACCAGTACTTAGACATCCCGCGAAGACGATCGTCTTGGCGTGATCGATAAAGTACTGGCGTTCGGAACGGAAGAGGTGCCCGGTTCGAATCTATACCTACAGAACGTTAGATTAAGGTCGACGGAGAGTAACACTGTCCATGCGTGTAAATTCTTCACTCCTTTCTATTGATCGGTGGTGTCAGGCAATGGGCACAAGAATATTTCAAACGAAAGCAGTACCAACCTGCTACTGCATATAATCTCACGGTGGTTTAGGATTCCGGACAATTTTTATAAAACCTCCTTTCTGGATGTGAACTTAAATCCTTCCCCATACCATGTTGATCTAACTGCGTATTACTCGATGACGTTCTTGGCCGATTGCGACCTCACCAGGTCTTTACACGCTTTCTTATTTAAATCTTGGCTCCTCCATGAATATAACATTGGCCAAATCGGACGCAGGCCCATTCACTTTCATCGCCCTCGAATGGTTTGGACAAAAATAGGAAAACAAATATAGCTGTGCAGTCCAGTCTCGTGTATACTTCGACATACAGTAGCGGCAGATATTTTATAAATGAACTGGAACCCACGGGCGTAGCTGCCGCAATATTAATGATACGTGGCCCTGACATGGGTTAACAAAAAATCGCATAATGCTACCAATACTGTTACTTTAACAGGGTCCCCCCGGGAACTCTTTAGTATTCGAGGTTTAAACCAGTTCAAAAAATACGCTAAGATCACCAAACATGGCGAGTATCATTCACATGTGGCTGTCCGATTATTTGATCTTACGTTTGGCTGCGTCACAGACAGAGTAATACAATTACACCTTTTACTGAGAATACATACAAAAAGGAATTTTTAATGTCAGAGACTTTTGGGTTTATATTTCAGATTAAAACTTTTGATCTGTGTGTGTCAGAAAAATAATTTGAGTGTAGTTGAAAAGATTAAAATTGTTTGTTTGTAATATATTAAACACTCAAAAAACAGTTTCTTTACACATAGGATTCTTTTTTGAAGTAAATTTTCTTTTGAAACAATTAATATTTTTTTTAAAGTTGGGAAATCTTGTTTTTTTAAACATAAAAAAATTTTTTAGAAATTTATTAAATTAGTATTGAATGAATAATAGTAATATTCTTAAAAAAAATTTCTTCCCTTACTTTTTTTATATATTTATTATAACGCACTATGTTTACTATAAATCTATTTATGTATATACTAGCTGGTATACCCGTTCTTCGCACGGGTGAACTGAAAAATTAAACAACACAGATTGAAGGAAAAAGAAGTTTTTAATGAGTTAATTTTATGTGAATTGAAAATTAAACAAAAAAAGCTTTTTGCATATCTCAGCTAAACAAAAAAAAGAGAAAAAAATACACCTTTGTTAAATTTTAACTATGTAGATCTAATAGCCGATAAAAAGGATTTATTAAATTTATAATTCCTCGTAACACTCTTGAGGGTCGATTTTTCAAAATACCTCCCTAAGCTGATCTCTGCTCAGCAAAAGTAACACATTCTTAAAAGTTTTGCGAAATGAACATTTAAAGTAGTGTAAATAATTTATATCTGAAAGTGTAATACATTAATATTACTTTCTGTTGCATTTATTTTATTTTAAAATTGTAATGTTCGCAAGCAACGCCGTTTCTTAAATTATTATGGCGATTCAATGAAAAACATAGCGAAATGTTAACGATAGAGTCAAGTTGGCAAATGCCTAGCTACTTTCGTAGCTCGAGCTTTATTAGAGCTTTGTAAGACCCGCCGTGTAGGGGCGAAATGCACTTTAATACTTTATCCAACCGCATTATGATTTACTGCAGTTTTTTTCATACAATTTTTTTTGGATCACTACATGTACAAATTAAGGGATATACATAAACAAAATACTCCACTTTGGAAAATTTAGTCCGTTAGAGCTAATAAATTAATTAAAGATATTCCACTGTAAAATTAATTATGCACACCGTTCACTTAAAATAAGTAGTCAAATCATTTTCCAAGGCCTTCATTAACAGACAAAACCATAAGACACTTAAATTTTGACATTAACTATTTTTTTGCGACAAAAATAATAATCTTTGCAATCCGCTGAAAACGCAATATCTGCTACAAAACTGTTCGCCTTCCCCACTAAAATACTCATCATAGAACCCGTGCTGCCATATATCTTGGAAGAGTGGATTTCAAAGAATATTACAGCTAAGTATTGGTAGAATATTCCTGCTAAGTTGGTGTGGTGTGGTAGTTAGGAGAAAGGGGTGCCAGCTCAAGTGTCGTTCCCGTCACTTGACCATTGTTCAAAATTATGTGGTCCGTCTCCAAAAGCCCTCGTGTAGCTGAACAGTACGACGTTAATATTCACTCACTGCAAAAAATACAGTGCAGTGGTTATAATTAGTTTTATACTTAAAAATGCAATATCTGCACATATTCAATTAAAATTACAGCGTTATAATTAACTACTAACCACAAAAAAATTATGAAAGTTTGTCCAAATGATGTAGTGTGAAAGAGAAAGTTTATTTACTTTAAGTACCAGAAGCGATAAAAGTAGTTATTTTGAAAATAGATCAACTTACTACCAAATGTGCATAATAAAATCATAAAAAAAAACATTAAAATAAAGAGAGATTTATAACAACCTCTCCCTTTTTATTCTGAAATAAAAAAAAAATAGGCATTATTCTGATCACTGGAATTAATTAGAAGCGAGCCCCTTGCGTAGCCAAAACAAAAAGAGTTTTTCAGAAACAAAAGATAGATATGTGCTGACGTGGGCTTTTTTGCTTGCAGATGGCAGAATTTTTTCCTTCTTACTTGACAAATATCGTTATATTTTGGACACTTTTTACAAATTTTTATAAATTATATAGCCTATGTGTTATTCTGATGTATAAGCTATATTACTGTAGTTTCATTAAAATCCATTCATTTGTTTTTGTGTGAAAGACCCACAAAGATTTTCACAAACTTTCACATTTATAATATATATTAGATTTTATAGTTTTTACGTATTTTTTTCTTTCTATAAAACTATTTTCTACACACACGTGCTACATATTTTTATAATATTATTTTTTTAAATATCTTTGCTATATATATATAAAACTATTTTTGACCACTCTATATGATAACATAAAGGTAAAAATTAATATTTATTTATATAGATAGGCAAATAAAATTTTGAAGAATGAAAAACTTATTTTGACTGAAAGGTTTATTTTAATAATAAAATAATTTATAGGTTTTTTTTTTTTTCGTTTTTTTTAATTTTGAGGCTTTTTAGATGAAAGAATAATAAAAAAAAATTAACTTCTTGGTTGTTATTTCTTCAGTAATTCCCTTGAATCAAATTATGTATGCACTACCAATTTTTATAAAGCAGCTTTTGACTAATAAGACATATTTTTTGTAAGAAAGAATATTTTTATCATTAACTTACGATTTTTCCTAAATATATAAGTATTTTTTAATTTTCAATACATATCGAATGTTATGAGGGGGTTCATTTGATCATACAATTTTCTTTTGCAATCATATAAACTACTGTTTTCCTGAATAAGATTATGGTATATCATTTTCCTAAATGCCACACCACATTCACAACAGAGATATAAGAGTTGAATTAAAATGTTATAATCATTTGTGCATTCAGTTTTTCAAATTTTTTTTTTCCAAATACAAACGCAGTTTACATGTTATTCTTAAAAATGCAATTATCTTTAATTGAAATTTTGGGAGTGTTTCTAAATTTTTCTTTTTTTAAAAAAAATTACCAAGATTTTATTTTTAAAATTAATGCTATTTTAATTTTTAAATACGTTTAAAAAATAGTTTATTTCAGTTTTTAGTTCATGAACTACGTATAACTTGAGATTAATTCAATTTTTTTAAGTGTATTGCTTGTTGCCAAAGCTGCATGAAAATCTTCCAATAATTACAGTCAATTGTCATATTAATTAGTACTGTCAAATTTACTTTATTATTGAATTTTTTATGCAGAAATAATTGTGCTTCACAATGAAGAAAATTCGCCATCATTCTATTATGCTTCAAGTTTGTTTAATAATCTGATACTTTCTTTTTGGGTAATTATTTTAAAGAAGGAAAGAAATTCCTCAGAATAGCACAAATGTATTCTCTATACAAGAAAAGGCGAAATCATCCTCCCCCACACTATTTTTACAGCTGCCATATCATCGTGCTGGGAGGGGAGATCCATTCACAGTAACTGGTTCTCAATAATTGACTCATGGCCATTTAAAGCATTTACAAGCAACATGTGAGCGATATGTGACAGATATTTCGGCAGCCAAATCCTTGGGGGGCGAAGAGAGATCTATTCAAAGTCCTTGGCACAGTAATCCCTGTCCGTCATGATATGCGAAGACCAGTAATGGTTTCCTAGAGCAGCGGTGTCGTTCTTTCGCGGTCGTAATCATCCCGATGGACGACATCACAGAAAAGACGGCTGTCTGTTAACGTTGATCGAGTGGTTTCCTAGGATAGCGACCTGCTGTACTTACGTCCGTAGCTGTAAACAATCTAAAAATGGATGTTTTCCTTACATATTTTTTAAAAATTTTGAACGTATTTTTTTATATTGAACATATTTTTTTGTATATATTGAACATACTTTTTTTTATATTGTACTTATATATTGAACATATTTTTTTTAATATTGTACTTATATATTGAACATATTTTTTTTATATTTTATACACATTTTTTATGCAGTAGAACCTGTTTTTGTGCAGTCCTTTTCTATGCGGTATACGAATTTCAGCACCTTTGCCGCCACTGTAATGTTTTCGATCAATTCACATAAGAGTATGTACACATCAAGATACATTGTTTACTTTTTATGAATTTTCTCCTGATTGCACGTTCAATTGCTTTCTCTCAATGCACTAGAAGCGTATGCTTGATTAAAGATGAAACTTTCAATAATTTGATAGATAGATGATAGATTTGAATTTCAAAAAGAGCTTTGATCATGCATATCTGGTAATCGTGAAGTTTGCAAAAACATCACTTAAAGGTGTCGAAAAATAAATCGATTGAAATTGTATCTTCAAGTGACGAAAGCAATTTTCAACTAATTACTGTGTTGTACATACTTTACATATACTGTTATTTTATTATATCAATAAATGAAATCAAAGAAATTTGATTATTTGTTGCATTAGTTCATTGAAATTAAAGAATTACAAAAACCATATATTATTTCTAAGTAATTCCAAGGATTAATTTTCATAACATTCTTTTTCTCAAAAGTAAACATTTGGAAAAGTTTAAAAGAATCTGTAAAATTCCCAAAACTTCTAATCAAATCCCACATATAACACATTATACTAATACCAATATTTTTGTATTGAATTGAGTAAACAGTTAACTGACTTCAAATACTTTTATAATACAAAAAAAGACAATATGCTCCAAAGAAGTGTTGCATATAGTTGTAAAGAAAATACAATCATGACATGATTTAATAGTTTTATTCATATATTTCTTTTTTCCACAGTTTAAATTTTTACAGATTAAAAAATTAATTTAAACACTGAACAACAAAAATAAATACAATTTTGATAAGTTAATTATAAGTAAGTTGTAAGTTACTTCCTTTATTTACATTAAAATAAGAGAATTTAATTTAAACACTGAACAACAACAAAAAAAAAAAAAAGAAAAATATACAATTTTGATAAGTGAATTATAAGTAAGTTATAGGTTACTTCCATTATTTGCATTAAAATAAGAGAATCTAATTTTTTAAATTTTAGTCTATCAATTATTTAAAAAAGTAAAACTTAGAGAAAATATATTTTCGAAACATTGGCTTTGCTTGAAAGCATCATCCCTTCATTCCTTGGGGTTGAGCAGGCTGGTGATGCATCAGATTGCATCATTCTTAGTTCAGCATTACTAATGAAATTAGTAGTCTGAATTCGCAATTCAGCCTGCTCTTTACGAGGAAATCTTTTGTAAATCTTCGCCATAGATCCAAAAAAAAAAAAAAAAAAGATCAGCCTCATCTGGTTCATTCTGAGGAGCGACTTTTCAGGAGTCCAGAAAATATTGGAACTCATTTTTTTTTGCCACCGCTGTCGAGAAAAACGTGCAACAAACTGTTGCTGCCGCTATGACGATCGTAACGACCTGCTACTTCACATTCCGCTCCCATCCACCGCTCTCTAGGAGAAACCACACTTATCTGTTTACACAGGCGACGTTTTAGTGACGTCATCCACCGTAATGTTACAGACGTTAAAGAACGGCGTCCCTTCCCTAGGAAACCACAGACAACAATTTTTTGCAGATCGTTTTCATCTATGTTCTCCCAACAACAACGACGTTTGGCTGCCACCGCCTCATGCATTAGGGGTCACCTCTAAAAATAGTGTTGCTGTAGTGCAAACCTCCTTTTACGAAATGATGGCTGTGAAAAAACTCCAATTAACCCATTGGTAATAGAAATAAATTAAAACAGAGGATGTATTTTCTATAGAGATTTTCTGGGATATTTTAGAAGAGGCTAAAATTATAAATTTAAAATGCCATATAATTTTTTTTTTTTGCCATTTTTAAGTCTATAACCATCAATATTTATTACAGTTAAAGTGAAATAGTATAGTTTTTACGCTAGTCAGAAACAGTTTATAAAGTTTGAATCCCTTTTTCCCCCGGTTTTATAACTGTTATTTAGTTACAAATAGTAGCAACATTTTAAATTTTATATCGAAAAAAAAATCAGATACACCTATTTAAATTCTCAATATTTCTATCCTCATAAAAAATATAATCATTTTTTTAAGATTTAAAAAAGTTAAATCTGAAAACGCTAATCTAAGATAAAGCTTGAATAATGACCCAACACAGCTGTTCGAATTTACTTTGCAGAGGTAAAAAAATACCCCATTTCATGTAATAAATACTTTCAAAATTTCACCTTTAGTTAAATCAGGATTTGAACAATGACTCATCTACTACCTGCGGCACTTTTAAAAAATAAAACCTATTAAAATATATATTTTAAAACAAAAATTATATAATGTATATGCTAAATATATAGAATTATTCTTCAAAATGCAGATTGTTATATATAGGTTTACATATATTGCAGAAACCTGTTGTGAATACAGCTTTCTAAAATATAAAAAAAGTTGTAAAAGGAAAAGCATTAATTTTAATGCAATGTATAATAAAGTATTATAAAAACGAGTAGATTTTTTTTTTGAATAAAATTGGTCTGATTTAAAAATATTAATGAAAATATATTATATTATATTTTAATTGTATGCCCCTTTTATACAAACAATTATATTTCTTATTTATTACTTCACTAAAGAATTAGAAACTTGTGACTTGACCGAGGTCCGTAATTGTGAGGTCCATTGCTAATAGCCCTCGTGTTGATTTATATAGATTGGCGTTTATTTGACTTTCACACGTTCGATCATGCCACGGTTTCACATTTTGATTTCATTGAAGGACCTTCATATCAAATATTGAAGTATGCTGCATTTTTTATAGTGGAATTTCAGCGTAATGTGAGTTAGGAAAAGTAGGCAATGAGCTCTGGTATCATCCTAGTTACTGAACTGCAGTTCGTAATTGCGAGGTCATCGCCTATCCAAGTTAAAATTCCTATTTGTGTGTAAGATTTAGAACCAGTCGCTTAGTTCTTTTATGGTAGCATCGTCTTTATAAACAGATAGTGTGTGGAGAAATCTCTAATTCAAAAATAAAACTTTGGAAATCAGTTCCAAAATGTAAATATAATATAGCAATCTAAAACCTCTTTATTAAGGTATCCGATTACGTTCGGAACCGTGATTTTAAAAAAGCGTATAAATGGATAATTTTCATAATATTTAGTGTCACTTAGATTAGAATACATGCATATAATTGTTTAAAGGACATTTTGATAAAAAAAAATTATTTAAGTACTAAATTTTGGTAAAAAATTAACTTAGAATAATCTTCTTTCAAAATGTTCTCCTTTCGTGAAAAATGCTTCTAATATAATAATAATTTGCCTGCATATAGCTCAGACCTCTCTACAGAGGCTTAACTAGAATTTTTGAAATATACACTGCTGGACAATTGCTAAGGACGGATAACACTATCATCCATAGCAACCACAAAATGAAAGGAAGCAAAATGTGGAAAATTAGAATAAGTGCGGGATATTAGTAAGAAGTATGAGTATGCAAATTTTTTTTCCACGTCTGTTCATCACGTGATAGCGTTCATAAGAGCTTTAAAGGTTTTGACGCGTGTGGACAGTTGTTGTTTCAAGTCAAAGTTTTACAGGAAAGATTTAATAGACGAACTTAAAATTTTTGGCATGTCTTCCCGACATCACATAGATGATTTTATGTGTGGCCGAATTATTGGACTATACGCACGCAGACCTGTTGTGTGTGTCCCATTGACCAGACAGCACCGTACTGCCCGTTTCCAATGGTGTCGTGAGCATCACAATTGGACTGAATAGGACTGGGCATGCGTACTATTCTCAGATGAGAGTAGGTTCAGTCTGTCATCGGATTGCAGACGCCAACTGATCTGGCGCGAGAGTGGTACTGCTTATCGTCCAGAAGATATCCAGGAAAAGGACAGATATCCGACATGTAGTATCATGGTGTGGGCCGGCATCATGATCAATGGCCGCACGCGCCTACATGTGGTTGCGAATGGGACTATGACGGGCCAACGATACATTGATGAACTTCTACTTCCTCATGTTCGTCTTTTCCGTGGTGCTGTCGGTGATAAATTTGTTTTTATGGACGACAACGCAACATGCCATCGAACACTCGTTGTTCAGGATTGTCTAGACAGCGAGGGTATTCAACGTCTCGTATGGCCAGCGCGTTCTCCAGATCTAAACCCCATTGAAAATGTGTGGGATGCTTTGGGGAGGCAAGTTGCTGGTCGAAACTATCCTCCGACAAACAAGAACACCCTCATCCGTGCACTCACAGAGGAATGGGATAAATTGCCTCAACAGCTGCTGGATAATGTTATGCAAAGTATGGTACGATGTGTGGAATGTTGCATCACACTCCACGGTGGACATATCCCGTACTGATACCTTTCTTTAAGGTGCCTGCTGACTTTTAGATGCATTTTTCCATTTCTCCGTACGCAGATCAAATGAACATTTTTTTTTCTTTCAGATGTTTCACAGCTTTTGTACTTTCCAGAACAATAAATATTCTTTATTCTAATGTCTGAACAGTGTGGCAACTATATTTTATCCTACTAGGCCTCATGTCTCGCTTAATGTTATGCTACATAGCAATTTGTGATCCGTCCTTAGCAATTGTCCAGCAGTGTATAACTTAGAAGTGGGTTTATCCATATTTTACGACAACAGAGGGGAGCAATTTTAAGAAAAAAACGCCAATAATTAATTGAATGGGTGGTAACTCTGAAAATAATGTGAATTTTTCAAAAATTGTAGTTGAGCCTCTGTAGAGACGTCTGAGCTATATACAGACAAAATATTATTATAATAGAAGCACTTTTTACAAAAGGAGAACATTTTGAAAAAAGATTATTCTAAGTTAATTTTTTGCTAAAGTATTGCACTTAAATAATTTTTTTGTCAAAAAATGTCCTTAAAACAATTTTATGCATGTATACTAATCTGAGTGACAGTAAATATCATGAAAATTATCCATCTATGCACTTTTTTAAAATCACGGTTCCGAACGTAGTCGCATACCTTAATTTTGTTAAATCTATGCTTTGGTGAAAATACGTTCCACGGTTTTTCTTCTGTCCTGAATTTCTAACGTGGGTTTTCAGTTAACATGTTCAAAAAAAAAAAAATTTTTCTTTATATTTTTGATACTGTATAAATATTGAAAGTATGCGACTTAAAAAATTATTAACCCCTCAACCAGATTGCATATACACCGTATTTCTGTCTTATAAATTAACTAGCCGTTACCCGCCAGATTCGATTGGTATTTAATGATGGTTTATGAATATATACTGCTTATATGTATGTAAATTACTTGATATTTATAAATCCTAGCATTAAGCATACCATTGCATGGAAAAACATTCTTATAATTCTCACTTTTTGATTTAAAAAGGACAGGGGACTTGAATTTCTAAAATTGAAGTAGAATCGTTCTTTAAGCTCCTGTAACTACATTCCCAAAAGCGGAATTTCACAAAACCTATTTTTAGCAAATCTCTGCTCAAATTTGAAGTCTAAATCTTTTAAGTTCAAAAACGGAATTTTTGCTATCAAAAAGCTCCGCAACCCCCTTTGAGAGTTGATTTCTGTAAGAGCCGTTCTTAGCGTATTTCAATTCAACAAAAGAAACAGGCTTACCAAATTTCATTACTGTAGGTCTAGTAGTCGGGGTGCTCCATGCTTCTCCCTCTTTTTTTTATTAAAAAATACATTTAAGTCTACTAAAAAACAGGGACGTCTTAAGACTTCTTGAGGCCCTGGGCCCCTACGCAAACGTAGGCCTCACCTATGATCCTTAAAAGTAGACAGTACACAAAGCATACGTTAACAATAAGTCAAAATAAATAAAGGGTGTTTTTTTAGAGGTATAGAACTTTAAATTGCAATAAAACAACGATGTAGTATTCGATTGACATGAATTTTTTTTATTCGAAAGATAATCTTGTGGCATTACATTTTAAATATGATTTCTGGCATACGACTGCCACGGCTGGCTCGGATGTAGTCCAATCTGAACGTCCAATTTTCGATGACTTTTTCCAACATTTGTGGCCGTATATCGGCAATAACACGGCGAATGTTGTCTTCCAAATGGTCAAGCGTTTGTGGCTTATCCGCATAGACCAATGACTTTACATAGCCCCACAAAAAATAGTCTAGCGGTGTTAAATCACAAGATCTTGGAGGCCAATTCACAGATCCAAAACGTGAAATTAGGCGGTCACCAAACGTGTCTTTCAATAAATCGATTGTGGCACGAGCTGTGTGACATGTTGCGCCGTCTTGTTGGAACCACAGCTCCTGGACATCATGATTGTTCAATTCAGGAATGAAAAAGTTAGTAATCATGGCTCTATACCGATCACCATTGACTGTAACATTGTGGCCTTCATTGTTTTTGAAGAAGGATTCCACCAGCCCATAAAGCGCACCAAACAGTCAGTTTTTCTGGATGTAACGGTGTTTCGACATACACTTGTGGATTAGCTTCACTCCAAATGCGGCAGTTTTGTTTGTTGACGTAGCCATTCAACCAGAAGTGCGCTTCATCGCTAAACAAAATTCGCTTATGAAAATCGGGAACAACGGCAATCTCGTTTTGGGCCCATTCGACGAATCTACGCCTTGCTTGATGATCGTTTTGATGAATTGCCAAACCAAACTGAGAATAAATCACTTGACAGCTGTTAAATCGGTCGCCATCTTGGAAAGTAATGCCAACTTAAACTTCTATATCTGGAAAAAACACTCTTTAAATGTGCATGACTTATAATCGCACAAACTGACTCGATCGACTGAAGCCTTTTGACTGAATGAGTAATGATGGTGTATGGTGGTAGGCCTAGTCCTGTACGTGGACAGGGTCATCACATGTAGCCAGTTGACGTATCGTCCAAAATTCCCAGTTTTTTGGAGAATTCAACCAGAAATAGCATTTGATCATTGAGATTATTATTCTAATAATGATTTCATTAAGGTTGAGTCGACAACGAAACGAGGCCCCTATTACAGCGTAGGCCCTGGGCCCGGCCCCAGTTGGCCCATGCCTTAAGACGTCCTTGAGTACTAATTGAAGCATGGCAGTTCTGTCACGACCGGGGCCCGTTTTGGGGAGCGCTTTCTTTCCGGTTTCGCACCTATATGCATATAAATTGTTATTTTATATATCTACATATACATATACGTACAGCAGTAGCACACATAGGAATTTTTCACCGAGGGGGGTACGGGGTCGAAAGTTCACCATTCTTGTATCATGCTCCTTTTGATTTTGTCGATTTTCGGGAACAAAACACAGTAAAAAACTAATTATTGAATAAATAATTAGTATTAATTAATAAAATGAATTATTAATAACAAATACTTAATTAAATGTTGCGTACTATAAACTTAGAATTATAATCAATCGGAAAAAAATCAAGGGCTTTTGGGGGGAGGGGTCCGGACCCCCAGGACCCCACTCCTTGTGTGCGCCACTGACGTACAGTGAAATACGTTTAACACGAAAAACCTGAAGACGAAATATCAATTAACACGAAATAATGCAGCGATCCCAACAAACTACTATGTATTTTGATGCATTTTTTTTCTCTTAACACGAAAGGATTTCCCCTCTTAGAATGTACAAAATAAGGAACACGCCAGCCGGATTGGACTGTCCTATTGCGCTATTGGAGGAATTGATTACAGTAGAGGATGTTAATGTGTGTACAGCCCCAATTATGGCACACAAAGACATTTTGGAGTTTGTTCAAAGCACAAAAAATATTGTTGATGCATGTTTTGACAACGAAAATGAAATGAATAATGCAGTTACTGTTCCCACGTCATCCAATATAAGAAACAGTATAAAAAGTACGCACAGTTATTTGGACACACATTCCAATGGTGAAATGAACAAAATGGACGCCATTGAACTACTTGATGCTAAAAAAGACACAATGCAAAGAAAAATATCAGATAATTTTTCAAAAACTCAATAAATGTTTTTTTTCAAAAAATTTAAAGTTTGGTTTTAAATTTCATTTAATTCTTGTGAATGTTTTTGATTCATTGATTTTTATTAAATACATGCATGTATACATTCTATGTAGATAAAATAAACTCTAATAAACTTAATTTTGTTGATATGTTTTTTTTTTCAATATCTTTTAACACAAAAAAATATTTCAGTAATTTCAGTTTCGTGTTAAGCGATTTTCACTGTATAAGCAATAAATCATCTATTTTTTGTTGGACTCTTTGAAACAAAAGTTTAAAAAGAGTCCTTGTGTATTACTTGAGCAATTATAATAAAATTATCTTTAGATTCAATTTACCTATTACAATATTTATTTCCTATAAAATAAAAATTATTTAATATACGTATAATATTTATATAAATATATATTCTATAATATATTTATTTAAAAAAATTAAATTTAGTTAATTATTTTTAACAGTCAGAAATAGTTTTTATTCAATTTATTTATTATAAATTGAGCTTATTCTGAGGTTTTGATGCTATCTGATCTGATAATTGAGTTAAGATTTAGGAATTAGAAAATGACACGTAGTGTCATCACATTCTCAATGAAATGAAGTATTCTTTAATTTAAAAGTGTCATCTTTATATAAAATATGAAAAAAGAGAATTCGTATATTAAAATTTTTTTTTCTACGAGAGTATTTATACCAAGAAATGTGCAAGAATGAATTATGTATCATTAATACTAATTTAAAAGCAAAAGAAGTAAGGAATCTCTCTACATGTATTGTGTAAACATTTTGGAGGAAGAATTTGCATTTTGCCTACATTATTTTCTAAAGCATGAAATACTAATGAATTTAATCAGGTTTAATGTAAGTATTAGTTTAATTAAGTAAATTCATCATATCAAAAAATTCTATTTATTATTTGATTTATAATTGCTATTTTAAAAACAATAAAAATTTCTAACTATTTGTTAAGTGGAATAATTATGAGATATGAAATTATTGGTAAATTTTTAATGTGTATTTCATACAGGAAATTAAAGAAATTTTAGTACAATTTGGTATGTTCAAATAAGTCCATTTGTTTTCCATTCAAAGAAATCTTTTTTTAATAAAATTAAGTTTTTTTAATGCTTTAAAATCGATCCTTTCCATTTTTTACTTTCTTTAATACATTAAAAACTCAGTTCGCGAAAGGTGTCCGCAGCACAGACCTATGTGTAAGAATTTACTATCTGAGGGAAAATTCTACATAGTTTTCGCGTCTATTTTTACTTCGTTTAAGGTATATATATATATATACAGCTTTTATCTTTTTTAATGGGCTGCAGTTTAGAGGATTAGCCATGGGTTCGCGGACTCTGATTTTACCAAGAACCCCCTTTGTGAAATCCCGCAACTGCGACTTAATATAAGAAACGGGTTCTCAAATTACTCGAATGATGTTATTGGGTAATTAATAGAATACAAACTAAACGTTCCAGTTGAAGTGTGGCTGCAAAGTCGATAAGTTTTTATGAAAATGATTTCAAAATCGTTCCCTTTCAATTTCCTTTCGTGTTAATGAATTGGTATTCTACCCTAAAAATGTTCATGCTTTTCTCTTTTAGAATCAGTTCATTAAAAAAAATGCTGAAAACTTTTTTTTTTTTTTATGATTTTTTAAAAATACTCAAAATTTAAATTTATTTAATAACTTCTTTATTTATAAAAATTTCTCACGAAACTTTTTTCCATGTGTAGGGGACAATATTATCCGTAATCCGTACAAAGATTGAAAAAAAATGCTTACAAATTACGGCTTTTAGAAGATTTTTGTGTTTTTCGTATATTAGCCTTTTTACGAGAATTTTTGAAGTGAAAACTTCTTTAGTCGCGTTGAGCGTTTTGGTAGAGGGTAAAATCCTCGTTTCGCGTCACCGACATGCTATGGAGAGCCAGACTAGCGCACGCGCAGTAGCTAATATACATCGACTATTTCTGACTGTATTATGTGCGCGTTGGACGCTTTTTGGATAAGTATAATTTTGTGAGTCACGTCACCAATACGTTATAGTAGCAGTACATCTGTAATTGTAAATGTGACGCGTTGTACATTAAGTATTAGAGTGTAGTTATATACATAAGTAAAGTTAAATTGACCGCGTGGGAAGTTCAACTTGTGTGTACTGGATTTTGTTTATTTAAGTGAATTTTTAATTTGACTATTATTGTAATTATTTAATTGAAGGATTACTGTTTATTTATTGAATTTAAATTCATTGACTTCAGTATAAAAGTGAGTATGAAACATATTAATATTTTTTATACAGATAAATGAATAATGAAAACAACGAATATATTTTTAAACATTTTTAATATTTGTACGAATATTTGTATTTAAAATTTAGCATTATTCATTTTAATTATGTTTTAATATTTAACCTCTTCATCATGAAATGAGTATTATTACGGTATAAGATTTATCTTACTAGCGTGGTAAAATAGATTTCTAGTTATTTGATAAAATTTTTTCGTGGATTTTAAAATTGGAAAATTAAAAAAATGTTATAATAATTTTAGATTTTATGAAATATGTTCATTTATTGTAAAATTCAATTTTACGAAGTTATTGTTTGTTTGTGTAATTTGTTAGATATAAAATACGTGCTTTGTTGAAGTGAAAACTTCTTTAGTCGCGTTGAGCGTTTTGGTAGAGGGTAAAATCCTCGGTTCGCGTCACCGACATGCTAATGATAATAGTATATCTATAGCTATGGAGAGCCAGACTAGCGCACGCGCAGTAGCCTGTGTACACGTATACACTAATACATCGACTATTTCTGACTGTATTATGTGCGCGTTGGACGCTTTTTGGATAATTGTATCATGTAGAGAGATGAGAATGGTGATATTATAAGAATTTGGTTAAAATTTCCAAAATCATGTGGACGAAAACAAGCTACAAAATTAAGAAATCTCAGTGCACGCCTCAATCTTGATGATGATGCTGTGCCCATCACTTCTCAAACATCATCAGTAGCACTCAATAATAATAAAACCATAATAGCGAAACGAAAACATTTTCCACTTGTTTCTGCTTTGGCAATGACGATTCACAAATCACAGGGAGGTACTTATGATGCTATTGTTTACGAATATGATCGCAAACATCCTAGAGAATTGGTATACGTAGCTTTATCCAGAGTGACGAAGATTGAAGGTTTATTTATGGTTACTAAAGAAAATACTGAAGACAGCTGGAAATTTTGGATTGGTAGATCAGGAATACCTTTAAATGCTTCAGAATCAGATAAACATCTTAAGAGATCAACAAGTCATCGAGAAGATCTAACATTAGAATTAAAAAGATTGAAAAACAATACACTACAAACAGTCACCCAAACTTTTCTTGAATTCATTTCTAACAAGAAAGGATTATCTATATTTTCATTCAATTGCCAAAGTTTACATGCACATGTAACTGATCTAAAAAACGATGCTATTGTAAAAAAATCAAATGTTTTACTTTTGTCAGAAACTCGTATGAAAAATGAAGAACCAATTCATATTCCAGATTTCAATTTTGTTGCAAGTTATAAAAGGCCTGAAGTTCCAGCAGCAGGAGTAGCTATTTATCAACATACACAAGATACATCACACATTGTCACTTCATACATGGACATCCACACTAAATTCACTAGAGGGATTGGTGTTAATGTTTCAGACATAGGCGAAATATGCATTGCTCGTTGCAATTCTGAAAATGGACAATACATTTTAATGGTTGCTGTTTATATATCTCCTGAAAAATCTATGCAACAGATAGAACAATTTTTATTCGAAAATTTAATGATTTACACAAAAGAAGGTTCTGAATTACTCGAAAAAGATTTGGCGAAAAATTTGACGACATACCTATGATATTAAGCGGAGACTTTAATATTAACTTCGCAGATGACAAAAATTTATCATTAATTGAATTTTTGAATGAAACATTAGGTTTGACTATGTCTAATGATCGAAAAGTCAGTACAACAAAGTATAAAACGACTATCGATGCTGTTTTTATACGATATTTAGATAAATTTCAATCAAACATTTTTATTTCTTATTTCAGTTACCATAAACCTATTGTATCTTTTTTAGAATACAATGAAATGATTGAACGAACAGATAATCTAAGTATTGTCGAAATTAATGATGACAATGATGTAAATAATGAAAATAATGTTCAAACTTGAATTCATTGAAATTCGTGTAAATATAAATACTATGTATAATTAAGATAATTGTATATTAATTATTTTTTCAACCACTTTGTATTTATATTTTGTTCATGATTTGTTTAACCCATCATATGTAACTAATAAATAAAACATAAAAAAATTTCATATAATTTTTTGCATATAGTTTTAATTACTCTCAACTTAATAGTTCCGTTTTCACTTCTATCGGCAGTCCCACGACTGCTACTGTTTTCTAAAGTATTATTCTTACATTTTTTTGTTTAAAAATTCCACTTATTTGCACTCGATGTGTGAAATTGTAAGCTATTAACTTAAAAATTAAGCCTTCAAAAAATAAAATCTTTAATAAAAAGCGCGATTTTACGAAAAGCCAACTGTTTGGCGACGAAAACCAGTTTCGTGCCAAATTGGCAATCAACATCTGCTTCATCACATCCACTTCCCATTTTCTCTGGGGTTACACAAGAAAAATAGGAGACTATAACGAATGAAAATCATCGAATTTGGCGAGTAAAAAAAATCCGAATGAGAAATGTATTTTTGTTTCAACAATGACATCTACTTAGCAACGTTACATAAACTACGACCTATTAAAAAAAGAGAATTTAATGCTCAATGAAGATTTCTATCAATGAGAAGGTCAAACGAAAGACAAAAAAAGACCTTTACTTCATGTTATTTCGCATCTTTTATCTTTAGATCGATCTCCATTTCAAATATATATTTTTACCGGCCCTGCCGGATGTAGTAAATCGTTCGTCGTTAAACTTCTGATCTAAACTTAAAATCGCTATACGGACAATGATGGATACTGTTACGCCTATATAACTTGTGCTTCAACTGGTAAAGCAGCAGTAGCTATTTCAGGAACGACTGTTCATACAGTTTTAAAAATTTCTTTATCAAGATTACTACCATTACATTCTAAAACTGCTCAACATTACAGAACTTTTTTCAAATGTATCAAAGTCATAGTCATTGATGAGATAAGTATGATCAGTGCTCAAGTATTATTGAAGGTTGATTCTTAGATTAAAACAAATAACTGGAAATTTTCAGTCAAATTTTGGTGAATTAGATATAATTTTAATAGGAGACTTACTTCAATTACCACCAGTTCGTTGTACACCCATCTCTAAGCAACCGAAACAGACCATCGTAGGACGGATTTTATAGCGAAATCTAAAACTTTATGAACTAAATGAAGTCAAGCGAATCAACAATTTTCTTCTGTATTTACAAAAATTGTCAACGGCGAACAACTTGAGGAAATGGAAATAACACTGATTGATCTCGTTTTTGTACTGTGGACGAAGTACTGTGTACTGTTCAACACAAACAATTCCGTCAGTGAGTATAATAATAAAATATTGAATGCATATTGCATATGCGGACAAAATAGCTTCAACTGCAAAAGATGCATAGATTGGTTGTACTTCAAAAGAACAAAAAACTTCTCGTGCGTTGAAAATTACATAAGATATTATTAATTGATACAAATGCATTGCCTTATCAAACAGTTTATGTGAATAAAAAAAATATTTATTACATGATTACCACAAATATTGATGCGACGGATTGGCAAATGGTGCAGTTGGAAATCTAGTTCATGTAGAAACAAATGATGGATTAGTTAAGACAATATGGCTTGAGTTTCTAGATTTACCGTAAATAGGGGAAACATTAAAACGCAAAAAGACAATTTCGCTTTATCTACAAAATAAAAGAATAATATCAACAACAAAATCAAATACTATAATTGATGCAGTGTTTTGGAGATTCTTAAATGATATTGAATGCAAAACTTACATTTCTTATTTTAGTTAACACAAGCTTTTGATAACAAAAGTATGTACAAAAACACCCATAAGCATAATGGAAATAGACTAATAATAATGATACTTCTGTAAATATAAACAATTTTTTTTTAGTATTATGAATTGAAAATGAAAATTTTGTTTACACTTGTATTTTTTCCATCCTAATTATTTTTTAAGTACCGTTTGAAATAATAATGATAATAATAAATTTGTAAATTATATATAAGTTTACATTAAAATAAAAATTATAGAACTCAATACATATAACCCAAAGAAGTTAACTTCTACCGCGTGTTCACACTAATACAAGCACACATTTTTTTTAAAATTTGTTTTTTTTTAAAAGAAAAAAGTGTTCTTATAAACTCTACAGGGACAATATTAAAAAATTAAGTTCTTAGTTGTAAGAATTTTAATTAATGAATATGTTTACATTAATATTAAACCCGCGCTGGGCAATAATTTTTTTAGACATTTATAATGTCTAAAATAAAATCACTTTATTCTTAGAACTGAATTTTTGTACATAATTAAGGATTTTATCGTTTACTATGAAAATTGATTTTATCAACCTTTTAGCTGTTTTGTAGTTTTAATATACACTGCTGGCCCCACAAAATACAACACCAAGTAGCACAGAAGATAAGAGCGAAATTTGGCTGATAACATGTTGTACAAAGATCAAACGATTAAAATTACTGCCTCTTGTGACCTGTGGATGATGACAAAATCATTAGGTAGTGTAGCCTCCGTTGTTGGCTATAACTGCTGCCACACGCCTCTGCATCAAATCGAAGAAGCTTTGGATATATCCTTGGGTTACCACAGCATGTGGCTTCCACATATTGCCATAGTTGATCTGGTGTAGCAGCGGGTGGTGTATCCCAGGTCACAGTCGTTGTGTAAGCATGGACAACACCGAGGCGCTTCCATCCAAGAGTTGCAATATGGTTTTGCATTGCCGTCGCCGAGTGTGGTCTTGCATTGTCCTCCAATAACAGAACGTCATATCTAAGAAACCCAGGCCACTTTTTCTGTATCCATCTGCTTGATCGTGATCGACCACTACCCAATGGGGTATCGGTGTCTTGCGCGTTCACTTGCTGTTTCGTCGTTCGCCCATAGCCCTTTAACGCTTCTTCCATATGCCTGAGTTTTACCTAGGGGGCTTTTTGGAGCTTTCCAGGTAAGCTCTCAAGTGGTATGACAAATGTCTCAATGTACTAGGTACTCATATGGAAAAATAAAGTTACGTCTTATCTTTAGCGTCTGATTCTATGTTTTGACTTTCATACACAACTTTGACCACAGTTAACAGGGGAACTTATTTTCCGACTTCCCCTTGTAGAACTGTTTTGGTTTTGCAGATTCTTAATATAATTTCAAACAAACATTCATATTATGGAATAATTTTAAATTTCAGTCTACGCGTTGTGATCAATATTTTAATAATAATTTGCTGCATTTGTACAAAATTGATCTCAAAAGCTGAACTGTTAGTTTCCGATATTCAGGAACAATTAACAACCCTAAACCGTTTTAGAGTGAATTAATTGAAAAGGAAACCTAAATCGTGTTATTTAAAAATGGTGTACAAAAGGACAGTGTAAAATAAGGTTAGTATATTTGTAGATTTTATTGCTCAAAATCTTTGTTGTTGTTGTTGTTGTTGTTATTATCATAAGGGGATGAAGAAGGCATCGAGTTGTGGAAATAACAGTGTAGATAAGTTACATATATAAAATTTAATATACTTATCTTATTAATTTGTACGGTTTATAGTTAAGATCGTTTTGTATCTTTAGCGTCAAAGTGCATTATTATTGCATTCAATACATTATTATTGTATATGGGGGCGATAAAAATTATGATTGAAAAGTGGGTCGCCAGTATTAAAAGTTTGAGAAACACTGATATAGAAACTTTACATTTCTTAACTTAGAACTATTTCCATCTTTTCCTGATAACAGAAGTTTCCCATAGGTAGAATCCAAATAAATAATTTTTCTATGAATGGTACCTGTGTTCAAATATTTTGATGTGAAGTAAATAGAAGAACACATATTAAGGCTTTACAGTGCTTTAAAAATGACAAAAAAAATTCAAATACCTTACAGTAGTGCAATTTTCCTTTAAGACGCCATGATTCAAAATCCGGAAATTTCATGTCAGTTGGATATTTGCTATCTGCCATAAAATCCGGCGTATTATCCACCCTGCTAAAAAAAGCTCACCCATACTTTCAAACTGCATTTTTGAATTTTTTAGGTATATTCGCCAGAAATGCGCTTCCCATTTTTTTTTCTTTTAATGAAGAAGCCTGAAATATACATGCGTAATGCTCTCATGTTTTTAAGTCCTTTATTCGTTGTACTCTCTCTATTTCAAGCTTCAGAAAAAATAATATACTTCCAGAACTGCAACCCTTTAAGTTCGTAAGGGATGTCAATTTTTTTTTTTAATAAATAGTTTTTTTGACATGTTGATGTCTAATTTTTTTTCTTTTCTGATCTGTCCCCCTCCCCAATTTTTATACTCGGTGTATAACGCGCACTCGTAAAATCCGATAGTATATGTTTTATTAAAAAGTGCGCGTTATACGTTGGATTTTACGGTAATTATGATCCTGTTCTAAAAGAACTATGGCCGCGCTAGCCTAGAGGTTATGATCACGATCTTGTGGCCCAGTGCCTCTGAGGATCAGTTGTGTAGAGCAGTGCTTCTCGAACTTTCAATATTTGCGACCCAATATTCAATCATCATTTTCATCTCGCCCCCCTCCCTACAATATCAATGTATTGAATTCAATAATACTCTACTTTGACACTAAAACAACAATTCGACTTTAGCCTCTTATAAGTGTAACCGGTGTACATAAACGTTACACTCAGCCAAAGTGTTATTTGTCTCAGACGTATATATACGTCTTTCCAAAGTACGATCTTTTCTGTGCACTACTTTCCATAAAATTATCTCGAAGGCTTTGGAATGCAATAAGAGAACTTTGACAATGTTTGCGAAAAATTTACTTATTTCAGATGATTTGATTATTTTTATGTTACTTTTCTCTCCCCTCCCCCAATACATCACATACTTGCCCCTACGTGGAAAACAATGGAGAGCGTAACTTTTAGTGAAGGAATCCATCATAAACCGTACAAATTATCAAGATAAGTGTTAATTTTTTTGTATATAATCTTATACATGACAAGCCCATGGGGTTACTAGTAATTATTAAAAAAACTTGTTCTTAACTTAGTATTGTTAAATTATTTATAAAATACATTGCGCAATACTGAAGCACATTTATAAGTGTATCATATCAGTGTAAATGCGTATTTTATTTTTTATTACGTCAAAATGTATTTTGTTTATTTACTTTCTGTAAACAAATGTTTGAAATATGATCTTTTATTTTCGACTTTTCAATAGGCTCGCCCCCCCTAGGGACCGCGCCTCACAGTTTGAGAAACGCTGGTGTAGAGAGAACCAGTGCACGTTAAATCTGTCGAGGTTCAGTGTCCTCCCATTAGTGTTGTGTGGTTGTTAGGAGATGAAGGTTCCAACTCTCTGATCTCGTCCTCCTAATTTGACCGAGGTTCAAATTTACGAGGTCCGTCAGCAATTGGCCTTCGTGTGCCTTTATAGAGCAACATTAACATAACTTCTACTCTAAAAGAACTTTTGAAGCCAACGAGGGAAATAAACTATTAAATCCCACTATACAAAATGAGATTATTAATTTGCAGCGCACCAAAGTTAAAGAAAATATTGTTGTGGAAATTTAAAAAACCCCATTTTTCTGGCAATCTTGAATACAGTACAAGATATTTCGAAAACTGATCAATTTTCTGTAGTGTTTCGATAGATTGTAATATAAAGGAGATAAAAGTGATTCACATAACGATATTTCGGGAACTATTGGACCATCAGAGTAAAAAAAAATTTCGTAGGCATGTTCCTTTCATGAAGTAGAGATCCGCTACAAAAGAGGTTCTACGGGAATCGACACCTTTGGGGGTTGAGAGGAGTTAAAAGGTGCTATATAGATAAAATTCCTGTTTTTGAACTGTTTGACAATGTATTTGAAATTTAGCAAACATGTTTATTGATGTGTAACATCTTTCCTCTCGTATGCTGGATATTTGTTGGGAGTGATTTCGTGAAAAGGGACGGATGTGTGTAACAGGATGTGACGTAAGCGCGCGCTACTTGATTTGACCAATGCGAGTGCGTGACTGTGTCTTTTCGCTACCCTCGCATGGGGGTCCAAGTCTAGTACCCATCAAGCACTCGAGCGCTTGACTCTAAATCCGTTAGTCATGATATTGGGGGACATAAGTGCGGTAGAATGCTTATTTGAAAATGGACAAACAGTGATTTTGGTGGTCGTATACATTTCTTCGAATCAAATGGTTTAAAAAATTAAAGATTTCCTGCATTTTGTACTTTTACCATATAACGAAGGTGGTTCTGCTGTTTTAAGAAAATTATCACTCGCTTCCCCTGATTTTGAGTGTTGATTTTAACTTTAACTTCAGTTTTTGCCAAAAGCTGAGCCACTCACAGCTTTTATGAATGATGAACTCAAGCTCGAAATGAACACAAATTAGAATGTTTCGACTGCTAACAGTGATACTGTTATTGACGCTGTAATAACAAGTATATGTGTCATATTTTAGTTACCATAAGTCTATATTGTCTCCGCTCTTTCCCAAATTGAACAAGAATAATTATTTTTGATAAAATATTGCATTTTTTTACTCCTTTTGTTAATTAAGTACACTTTTCATTAAAGAAATAATTATTCGATAGAAAATTATTTCTAATCATACCCGATTCATATTTTTTTCAGGAAAAAAGTTAATATTGCGTATTTACCACGATAACATATCAGATGTTACACATCATATGCGACTACTGTACTGTAAAACTCGTTTCTTTTTTTTTTTCTTTTCTTTCTGCTGAGTGAGATTCACTTTAGGGAAGGGGGTTACGGGAGCGTAAAAGTTAACGCTATATGAACTTTAGAAATTTTTATTTTGTACTGTCCTTTTTAAATTAAGAGGTGAGAATTTGATTCAATATAATCGAACGTTTAATGCTAGGGCATATACATATACATATGAATAATACGTATACATGTCAGGCCCCAGGCCTGCTGCTAAAATGAGGAGGACATAATCTCTAAAATAACTTCTTTACTGTTCTTCAATCACATAAAATCCAACATGGTGGTCCTTTGGCGCGCAACCGGGTGGTACAAAAAACATAATCTCGGCGAGGAGTCACCAGCTAAGCTTTTTCGAGTATGCTTCTTCTTCGTCAAACGGATGATTGAACGAATGATTTTGTCAAAAGGTGTCTAGGCTGCGCCAGCAGCCTTCAAACCTCTATCTGGAACTCTGATGTTCGTTGTGTTAGAAGCTTGGGTTTGAAGAGGAGGGCGTGACTTCAGGAGAGGCGGTCAAATGGGAGTGCAGGAGACATCGGCTTAGGAAGTGATCGTTGATTGGAGGATGGTAGTGAGCTTTTATGAGTGAAATCATGGACGTGGGATAGAAATTTATTTTTAAAAATAAAAAGGAAAGTATTGATAAAAATTAAGGGGAGGATTTTACAATTTTAAAAATAATTATGAGAGAATTTTTTAGGTTGAAATATGTAAGAGTAGGGAAATTTAGACATTATTCATTATTGCTTCTGCCGGTAGGCAGGTTTTTTTCTTTGTCGAAATTAGAATTTTTAAATTTGGAGAGGAGATCGAGGATTTTAGGGTTTTTCTTAACTAATTTTGAAATAATATTAAAGAGCTATAAAACTTGAGCTAGATCTGAGATATTGTCTTCTTGGCTAAGGAATTGACGTGGAGTGTCTTCCTTTTTATTATTATTATTTTCGTGTGGGGTTTGGCTGAGGATTTCCCCACTAACAACGCTAGCGAAGGAAATTCCCTCTTTGGTCCATTTACTGACGAAATTTTTCTTTTTAATTGGGTCTGTAAAAGCGGTTCCTTTCTTAGGCTGGGGGAATTTGGGGCATTTTGAATAACATGCCGAGTGACCGAAGTCCTGGCAGTTAATACAAAATGGGTTTGTTAATCTCTCTTTGATGTGACAGTTCTTGGTGGCGTGCTCTTTTCCGCACTTTAGGCATCTCGGCTTCATGAAGCAGTTCGCGGCTGTATGGAAAAAGTTGTTACAGTCGAAGCATTGGGTTATTCCTCTAACGAGGTAACCTTCTACTTTCACCTGTAAGTAACTCAAGTGGGCTAGATCAAAAATTTTGCTATTATTATCATTTCGCGGGAAAATTACTGGAAAATAGGAGAGTTCTTTTTTGGTTCTTTTAGAAATAAGTTGCGTGCAACTATCTATAACGAAACCTTCATTGGCTAGACCTTTAGTTATATCTTCTATTTTTGAGGAACTAGGGAGGCCTTTTACTGCTTTAATCGGTTTATCAATATTGCGTTTAATAATATAGAATTCGAAATCTTTATCCGACTCCAAGAAGTGGATAAGATTTCGGTATTCTTCGTGATCGTTAGTGAACATTTTAACTACATCATTAACTGTTCTATTTCTAATATTGGGGAATTTTTCGTTAATACGTTTAAATTGTTCTCTGAAATTTGTTTTAATTTTTAACATGATGGGGTGGAGAAGTTTAATCTTGGGAGTAACTACTTCGGCAGTTACTTGATTTGTAGTCGGGAGTGGATGTTCAACATCCTGTTCTAAATCTGAGAAATTCTTGCTCGTTACTATGGGGTCCTGGGTTGACGTGGGGGAGACAGGTCTAGCTGTCTTTTTAGGGAAGATAAACTCTTCCGTGGATTCCTTGCCTTTATTTTTGCGTTTTTTACATAATTTTTTATTCTTAGTTCCTTTATTATTGGTTAATTCCGGAGGGGGGACTATTAAATTATTTTCCTCTACTACCAAAGTAGTGGGAATTTTATGCTCATTGCAATCATTTCTGGTGCATGGGGGGAGAGTTTTAAGCTCACTTACCATTTCCTCCTTTGTCTTGATCATGGCTGGTGCGCTCATCTGATAGAGTTCCTTGAAGGAATTCTGTGGGCCGGGCGAACGCCCGTCGTGCAGAGATAAATGCAGGGCTGAGATACCTGTAACAGTATCTCTTAGTTTCTCGCAGGCGGCAACTTGAGCTTGTCTCGTCGGCGAAACTTCCATAATCTCGCTAAAATCACTCATGATTGTCGGTTTGGTCGTGGAGCTCGCTAGTGCGTGGTCTCCGTTCCTTCTTCGTCAGCTCTCGCTCCACCTTTAAGTAGACTTATTTGCCCACAAATCCTTACGCGATGGTAAAGAGTTCGCTCTATTTTCATTTATTACTTACTTAATTTTGAAGCTAAACTTTTCAAACCTGACATACATGTATTCATACATCATGAAACACCCACTCAAGTGAGCGGGTAATTGATAGTATTGTGATAAAAGAAAAGGAAGATGTACCTAAAAACATTAGAATTTGAGGGTTCTTTTGGGGATTTACTGTTAGTAGTCGATTGCACAATTCTTAAGGAGAAGGGCCCTCCACAAGGAATTTTGATGCGGGCCCCATTTAGAACTGGCTACGCCAGTGCTCACCCTATACAAGTACAAGCCCATCTTTTTACTTTTTAGCTATGGAGGCATTTATCACTCTAAAGTACTTTTTTTTATTTTTCAAGCCACTCCATAAAGCTTAGACTGCAACGCTATCACTGACCTCATATTATGTCGCTTGCTCTGTACATAATAAATAATGTGTACTAATGAATCACTATAACCTTAAAACTCATTCAAACTTCTTAAATAAAAAATATTTCGATATGTTTTATTATATTTTGGCATAAATATACAGGATATCCGAAAAGTATGACTACACTTTCAAACATTATTTTAAAAAAAAACCACAAGTATATATACTTAAAGTTTTTTTTCGTTCCATAGAGAAAATATTATTATTTTTTAATATGATTTATTGCACGATTTCAATGAGCGCATCATGAGCTGCGCGAACCACATTGAGTCTCTACGAGATTTCTAGCCACGTTCTATGAAGTATTGCAAGATCTACAATCTGAATGGCCAGTGTAATTCAACTTTTTATTTCATCAATGTTGTGAACGGATCTATATGCGATCCTTCAATTAATCCTCTTGGGAAATCTTTGGGCTATCAATTCACGTAATTCACAGTCAACCCTTCGGAAGAAGAAAATCGTGATATTCGAATTAACTTACAATCTATAGTCGAAGTTTTCTAGCTTGAATAGGGAGTAGGAGAGGAGATATACTCGAATCAGGTGAGATTGCTACTGAATGTATCATATTTGAATTATTCGGATTAATAGTCTCATTAGGAGGAAATTTTAAAGTGACTATTGTTCTCTAAGATTAAATTGATATTAGATTAAATCAGATGATAGGTTAGATCAGGGGGTACTCAACCTGCTGGGCCGCATACATATGTCAGCTACTTCACAAGGGCCGCATACATATGTTAGTTATTTCACGCGGGCCGCAACATGAGGATAAATGGAGGAGGGGGAAGAAACTCTTTAAGACCAAGATAACATTGGAAGTTATAAATGTGGAAAATTGATCAAAATATTATATAACTCCTGTTTTGCTTTTTATAATTATTATTTTTTTATATTTTTTATTTTTGTCATTAACACTAAATTAGAAGCATTTAAGAAACAGTCCTTCACAATTTCTGCATCAGTAAACGGTTTCATATGTTTACCAATAATATAACAAACTTCATAGGATGCCTTTGTTACCGCTGTGATATTACGACTTTGTTGCTGTTGCAAAGATTATTCATGAAAGCCTATCATCTCTTGAAAGATATCTTCGAGGAAAAGTGTCATTGGGGGATACCTGTGTTTAGTGGTATTTTTTAAAAAGAGCACTTTCGTGACAAATCAAACAGTTACTAATCCATGTTTGTTTTTCACTACAAAATAACCTCCCAGTCGTCTTGAAACGATATATTTTCTTTGAATGTTTTTTGTTTGCAAGATATGAAAGACAGCTAAAAATTAGTTCCACCCATAAAATTGTCGCTACTCCACTGTTGTCCGTTATCACTAACCGTAACTATTCCAAATCGAAAAAAATATAAATACGTACCCGTACGACACCGACAGGAAAAAGCAAAATTGATATATCTGATTTCTTGACAAAGAATTTCCCACCAAATTTGTGATACAATTTTTTTTAAATAAGTAAATTTCTCAGAGCAGTGGGCCATGACTGGGCCGCTTAAAAAGGCTTGTTGGGCCGCAGGTTGAGTATCGCTGGGTTAGATCCTTTATAAAGTAAGGTTCAAGTTTGTTAGTCTCCTAATCGTTCGTGTTTTACCGTCGTTGTTCCACTCTCGTGATTAGCATTGAAACATTCTCTTACTATTATTAGTTTAAATTGTCTCTTTTCATTGTGTGTTAAATAAATAGATTGTTTGGATCATGGCGAGTGTTTCTTCCCTACCTCCCACATATCTAGGTGCCCAAGAGAGAGGTGGAAGCCTCTCGCAGTGTCACTGATTAAAGATTGGTAAGTAATGTTTTTCACGTATCCCTACAAGAAGTCCGAAGGTGTTATGTCTGGAGATATGGGTGACGAAGCTATCGGACTTCCTCTTTCCATCCCTATCGCAAAGTGAACTTTTTATCACTTCCAAACTCGCGTGGTAATGCCCCATTTACGCTGTATATGACTTACACATTTAAGTTCGATAAACCATGCTACAACTTGCGCTTGTTTTTGCGACGAAGCCATTTTGAAAAACGGTGACGTTGCGCTCTATACAATTTGCCTTTTATTAAAGAGAAACTTTACTCTTTTCTTTATGGAACACAAAAGATTAACAAAACGTAAGTGAAAATCTTCGTAAATATTTTAAATTAGTTTTTGTAAGTGAAATCATACATTTTGGATACAATATATAAGAACTGCATGCCCAAAATGTTTTAAAAAAGTTCTCATCAGTCTCCCTATAGATTTATAAATACTCTTCTTTTAGTCAGACTGATATGATTTATTGATGCATCTTTAAACAATCGCTTCACTACAGCGAATATTTAATAACACTTTTATACAGATATCAGTTACAATATTATTTTTATTCTACAAAAAATAAAATTATGCTTTCTTGTGAGGTAGAATTTCCTCAAATGCACTCCAAAAGTTTATTGTAGAACGAACGATATGACCTTAATTCTATTGCGATAGTCTTGTTTTCACTTACAAATAACTTCCTTATCTTTATTCGCAGTCAGCAAATTTATCATGAGTTGAGAAATGTCAATCACTTTATGTATACAAAGTATTGAGAAAATTCTGATTTACAATATTCAATTTGTTGTTATTATTTTTTTTGTCTCAATAAATCTTGAAGTGGTTAGAAACTTCCTTTATTTCACTACTTTAAAAAAAAAATTAGGAATTTGTGCTTTTTATCACTTTATAGAATACTCTCTGTTTCTTTTTTATTGAAATTGTTTTTTTTTAAAGATGAGTGTTTTTATAAACTCCTGAGGGATAATATTAAGAAATAAAATTCTTATAGTTTTTAGAACTTAAACTATTAATTAATGAATTATGTTTGTATTAAAATTAAACCCGCGCGAGAGATGGGCAATTATTTTTCTTATACAATTATGCTGTCTAATAAAATTAATTTATTTTTATAACTTAATTTTTGTACACACAGTTAAGGATTTTACAGTTTAAAATGAAAATTGATTTTATCAACCTCTTTTTAACTATTTTATAATTTTAATATACATTGCTGGCCACACAAAATGCAACACTGAGAAGGATTAGCGATATCATCGGAATTTGACAGATAACGTGTTGTACAAACATCAAATTACAACCTTTTGTGACGTGTAGATACTGACAAAATCAGTAGTTAGTGTAGCCGTCGTTGTTGGCTATACCCACTGCATCGGATTAGAATCAAAGAAACTTTGGATGTATCCTATGGGATACAGCAGTCCATGCGGCTTCCACATATTACCAAAGTTGATCTAGTGTAGCTGCGGGTGGTTTATCCCGGGCCAATCATGCAAGCATAGACAACACGTTTTAGATTGGAGATACGTCGGTAGAACAAGCAGACCAAAGAAAACTAATGGGTAAAGAAGAACTCTTGAACTTTGTGTGCTACGTGGGGTCGCGCATTCACCTGTTGGAATATGGCTTATGGCAAGCGCTGAATGTATGGGAGGATTTCGAGCTTCTACACCTCAGAGATGTAGCGCTGGCTGTTCAGTGTACCGGCAATGCGTACTAAAGGCGGGAGGCAGTGAAATCCAGTACCAACCCAAACCGCGATACGGGGTGCAGGACCAGTGTGGTGATACATAACACAACAGTTCAGCAGCCTCTCACCACGGTGTCTTCAAACTCGAATCCGACCATCATGATGTTGGTGGCGGAAGCGGGATTCGTCAGTTAACACAATATCATTCCATTCAATTGTCCATGTCCGATGTTCATCGCACTCTTGGCTGCGCAAACGCCTGTGGTTTCTAATCAAGGGTAAACAAAGCAGTAGACGCCTTGCGGACATTCCCCTCTGTTGCAAACGGCGTAGAATGGTACGAGTGGACCCCCAATGGTGCGTAAAAGACCGAATCTGTTGTACTATAGTTCATGATGAGGCTGCGTGATTCATCACTGCCATGCGCACAATCCGCTCGTCATCACGGCCCGTGGGATGCAACGAGATGGGTGCGCTCGGCCTCGTCAGTCTGTCGTTTCTTCCTGCGTTCAGCAATGGCAGATCAGCATCAAAGTTGTTGCTTGGTTTCGTCTAACACGTTGACTGATTTCTCTAAAGCAGGGATGGGCAGACTTTTTCAGTCTACTGTCTACTTGTGACGAATCTGTACGGAACCTTTCCACTAATCTTCTTATGCGTCTTTTTGGGGAAAATAAATTCGCGTATATTTCCAATCAACTCCAAAAAGATGAACGGGATATGCAAAGTAGATAAGGTACTTAAGTCGAGCGTTGTAAGCTAGCAAGATGGATGTGGAAGGCTATTGAGCCAGCAACTTTAACCTCAATCTTAGAGGATTCCAGGATATTGAGATAGTGAAGACGTAGTACTGCTTTTCTACGGAAGTATCAGAAAGCTGATATAGCCAGCGGTAAATATAATTTACGTACGCTTAAAATAAGCGTTAGTTTAGTCGAATTAGTTAAAACTAATGAAAGTTAAGAATTTGAGTACGTTGTAACGTAGCCACTCCCAGCAGCGGTCGAAATCTTTGGTGAACCCGACACCCACACGTGCATCTTGCAGCTGCAGCGCCACCCCTTTTGATCCCCGAGGAATCTAACCCCGTCGACCGGAAGATGAGAATAGAGATGCTTTGAACTTGCACGGGAGCGGTGGCCAACGAATCCTCCTCTCACAAAATATTGGACTCTAACAATCTATAATTAAATTTAATAACTTTAATGTATCATTTAGTAAATAATATTCGATAGTTGTGTGACGTAAATAAATTCCATATTTTAATTAACCAAGAATACGCTACCGTTATTCTTTCAAACGTTACAACGTGTATTTCTCGGACCTCCTATTTAGGTAGACCTTACTTGATCTTGAGCGTAATTATTAGTTGCATTATTCGTAATTTAATTTAGTATAAAGGTAAATCCCTTTATTTGACGTAACATAAAAGTATTATATGTTATTAGAGATTTTTTGAGAATTGAAATAATAAATAATAATTATTATTATTATACAAAATGGCTCTTGGTGATTCTTTGCCTCAAATTAATCTTGGTGTCCAGGGTGAGACCCAGAGGGGTCTCCACATACTTCTAATTATTTCAAAGTGTCACGGTCCACCTAGTGACATAGGAGTCATAAACTAAAATAAGGGTCTACAATGTTTATTATTTAAGGGGACACATTACCCTAAAAATGACGATTTTAGCGAATTTTTTTTATTGCCTTATTTTAGTTGTGTGACTTTTTTAAATATGTTTATAAAATTTGGTAGCTGTAGCTGCATTATTTTGCGAGTTATTTAAATTTTTTTGACAGTATGTTGAAGCGAAACCGAAACTAAAAGACATGCCGTCTGCTTCTTATGCAGACGCTATCATCCTAGCCTAAACAATTTCGATTGATTTACTTTTACACGCGATTCTAAAGCTTTATACTTTAATTAGAAGAGAAGTGAATTAATTCGTTTGTTTTTATGCAAGAGAGAGAAACGTTATTCCATTTTGCTTTGCATCCTTTTTTTCTTATTCTAAAACCATTAGTATCAAAACTAAAGGCTTTTTTCTCTCAACACAAAACCAATTATATAATCAATTTATTTCTTTATAATTTTAAATATTCGTTTGAATATCTTTTTATTAATAAGTACACTTTAATTCATCATGCCAAGACAAAAGCGATCGAGTCTTGTTAGTAAACAAAAAGCTAACAAGAGATGGTGCAGTGAACACTACAGTTATGAAACTGATGTTTTCAGAAAAGATGAAACTTCTATTTCCTCAGCATTACCAGAAAGAAATATGAGATGTGCCAAACTTTAGAAGACAGCTGCTTGAATGATTTAAATTGTTGTGAAAATTCTGAAGCCCCTCATTATGTGATAATGGATGTACAGTTTTTAAAAGGACTTTTAAAAAACTTATTGTGTGATGTTTGCAAATCGTATTCACTAAAAATTGACATTGGTGGAAAGCTTGGATTTTCCAGAAAAATCTCTGTATTTTGCACTTCTTGTGATATAATTAAATCAAGTAACTTTACATCCAGACGAATTTCTGACAGTGAAGGTACTGAAAACCAATCATTCGACATAAACATGCGCATGGTGCAATCATTTTTAAGTTTTGGGAAAGGCTATTTAGCTATGGAAAATTTTTGTATGTTAATGAATATGGATTTACCCTCAAGCAGAACATTCAATATATATAAAAAAAGTTATGTAAATCTTTGGTTAGATCTACAGTAAAAAGCTTGAATGATGTTCGAAGTCAGGTGAAAAGTGCTTATCAAAGTAATAGTGCCGTTACTGATATAGATGTTACTTTTGATGGTACTTGGTTAACTCGGGGACATTCATCTCAAATAGGTGTAGGTTGCGTGTGATTGACCTTCTTACTGGATTTGTCATGGATTTTGAAATTATGTCGAAACGCTGCATTGAATGTGAACACGCAAAATCTGTTTTGGGAGAAAATTCAGCAGAATTTCATGTGTGGTATGAGAAGGACATATATCTTCATGTGCTATCAATCACGTCGGATCATCTTGTGCCATGGAACAAGAGGCTGCTCTTAAATTATGGCAAAGATCTGAAGATAGTGGTTTTCGATACACGACACTATTGTCAGATGGTGATGCAAAAACATATCAATATTTAAATGCTAAGGAAGTTTATGGTCCTGAGATAAAAATAAAGAAAGAAGAGTGCATAAATCATGTTAGCAAGAGGCTAGGTACATCTTTACGAAAAGCTGTTAAAGAATGGCGGGCAAGAGGTGTTTCCTTGGGAGGGAAATCCCGTGGTAGTTTAAAGGAAGAGACAATTAAAAAATTGTCACATTACTATCAAAATGCGATTCGCTCGAACAAAGGTGACGTAGAAGCAATGAAAACTGCAATTTATGCAACATTGTTTCATAGTATATCAACGGACCAAAAACCTCAACATTTTAAATGTCCGACTGGAAAAGATTCTTGGTGCTTTTTCCAGGCTGCTCTTGCTCGTGGTGAAGTACCGGGTCCTCACGTGAAGCATGTGAAGACACCCTTGAAGGAAACTCATTTAGCCAAAATTATGCCAATATATCAAAGATTAGCTTCGAATGAACTCCTTCAAAGATGCATAAGATGTGACACAAAATGCAAACGAGAGCCTTCACAGCATCATATGGGGTAAATGTTCAAAAGAAACGTCAGCGACACTGCGTCGAGTAACTATTGCTGTTTGTGAATTCAATTTTGGTACAAAAAAATCATTAGAAAATTTGTAAAAGGAAAATGGGCTTGCTTCATATAAACAGTCAAAAATGTTGGCTGTTTGGCGAGACTACCGTAGAGTTTATCAGAGGAAAAAAGAAAAAAAGATTGGCGGTGTACGCAATTGCTCAGAAAAAATTGCGTTAGCAAAAGCGGCGAAATGCTTCAATCATTAAAAAAGAAGGAATCACTTATGAACGGGGTGGTTTTTAATAATATTTATTTACAATTATCATATGAACATAAAATGAATGTTTTATAATTTCAAAACAATTGATTAGTGCATTTGATATATATATATATATAATATTTTAATACATTTAATTTTAATATATTTAATTTTAATATATTTGTTTAATAACTGTAATAATATATATTACTGTCTTAAACTATTGACTATGACCTAAATTGCAATATATGTAAGAATGAAGGCCAAGGTTTAGTTCTTTCATGTATTTTATTGACTTTCAAAAGTTTAAACGTTTTTCACGACTTTATATTTTTCATCGTGATCATATATATAAATGCTAAGGCTTTTTTTTTGTATTCATTATAAATCTTTGAAACTTTTCCTGGTTGTTTTGCATAAAATGTGTGATAATTCTGTGCATAGCTTAAGGATTTATATGAAGAGCTATTTTTTTTTAAAAGATCCATAAAGTTAGATACATGTTTTTTTTTTTTTACTGGTTTGTATCACTTCATTCCATTTAATCTTAATTTATTTCCTTTTTAATATGTGCTAATTCAGCATGAATTTTGCATTAAAAATACTTAGTACAACTTGAATTTTAATATTTATTAGAATGGATACTATATTTTAGTGTTTTCTCAGCTTCTTATTTTCATGATCATGTGTTTGAAATGCTAAGGCCACTATAAAATTTTGAAACGCTGTTGTTTTAAATAATATATAATTCTGTGCATGGAATAAGTGCTTAATAAAAGTTAGATATAGCTGTTTTTTTTTTACTGTTTTTTATGAATATCAAAACACTTCAGCGGCGTTTATACTGGAATATCTTGCTTCCATCTGTTTAAAAAATAGTATTTTGCACGAAATGTTTAGATGTGTTCGAATACAGTGCATGTAATTTATTCCTATCTAAGTAAAAAAAAAATTTAGTCCGTGTCCCCTTAAAAAAACGCGCGTAATTTAAACTTAAGTGCTAAAGTATCACATGAATATCAAAACACTTCAGCGGCGTTTATTGCTTGCTTCCATCTGCATAGCATGACCATTTAGTCGAAAAAGCTATTACTATATTTCCTTCCTTTGAAAAAAAAAAGTTTATTGCTTTTCTTTCTCGGCCAATTCCATGCTCTCATCATTATAGCAAAATAGTAGAAAAATACAGCTAAAAAAGTTTTTAAAAAGAAAATGAAAATTCAAACTACCATATTTGTGTGGGTTGGGATATATAAGCCGCACTTTTTTCTGATGTTTTTGATACTAAAAATTGAGTGCGGCTTCGAATCGAAGATGGAAAAATTCATTGGATGGGGGAAATTGAGCTTGATACTGACGGTTAGAGCAAATAGATTCAAGCAATTATTTAAATATTATTAATACTGTAAAATAAATTAATTATACATCTCTTATTAGTCCGCATTTAATTTGTTTTTAATTGTGTAAATATCGGATTTTGATAAATAATATTTAACACTACTTTTTATTTTTTCACAAAAACATGTAGAGAGTTTGAGGTGTACCTTAAATTAAAACAAATATGATAATTGCTATTAACAGATTGGTAATATTTTGAAGATCGTGTCTCTTTTGACAATATTACGTCACATAAAATAAAAGCTTTCACTCCATAAGCCCTCTCATTAGATATCTTTGATCCAATTACTAAATCAAAAGGCATTTTGTTTGATTTGCAGAAGTACATACAACCCTACGATAAGGCTTTTTGTTACGTTTTCTTTTTAAACCTAAAGTACTACTTTCACAGAGACAAAACAACTCAGACCTAGAATCTAAAATTATTCTAGGGAGATAAGAAATTCATCACTGTTATTATTATTGAAATTACAAAAAGGAAGACAATATTCACTCTTTATGAGGTAGAGAAAAATATTTGCTGATCATTTGTTTGGTCTTCGAATTTGCTGGCAGCGTTAGAGTTCCCTCCCTCCTACCCTTATGTGTTTTCATCCTAATTTAGAGAAGTCGTAAATAAACTATTTCTGTTAAGCTTTTTTTTTCATGTAAAAGTATTAAGATATTTGGAAAAGTACAGAGAGCAGGGATTATTTGGGCAAGATTGATATTTGAGTCTTCTCAAACATATATAACACACACAATGAGAAATGCTTTACAAAATTCTTTTTAGAACTGACACTTAAAAAAATAGTCTCCTTACAATTCAGCTGTTATATCAAGAATAATATTTGAAAAAAAAAATTAACTCGTTGCCAAGACCTCGTTACTTCAGCTAGTCTTTAATATGGAATATGTACTTGCCTACATGATTACAATAAAGAAAATATAACTCTTTTTAAGCCACGCTAAAACAAAATGCAAGATACAAGCATTTGCACAACAGCCACAAATAAAATATATAATCAAATGATGTACTAACTATCAAACTATTCAAAATACACAAAAAAAGTCTTTTTTACCTTAAGTTAGTTCTAACAGTTATAGTTAGTATAGTTAGAATTGTTAGTCTGCATACTGTCCATCAAACTTGAATATCGATGTATATAGTTACTGACTGCTAATCTTGCACTGGATTCTAAGTGGTCGTCTGATGGAGTGACAGTGAGACGAGACCGATAAATATTCTTAATTATATTCATAGTTGAAAATGCTGATTCACATAGGCACGTAGAGTAAAAGAACGATGTTAAATGGAATGCAACTTTTTTTAAATTAGGAAACTTTGCTTCATCCATTAGATTCCAAAAGTTATTCTTAGGTTTTCAGCGACGTGCTTTTAAAATTATGTCATTTTGAAAGAGAAGAACTTCATTTCCCTCAAGAGATAAAGAGAATATATAATTTATACACTGGTGTGCAAAACTTAAGCAACAATGTAAAAATTTAGCAGATAGCCATGAAATTGCAGAAAAGGAGGTCTGGAGATCAGTACAGTGAACAAGTAAGTCAGTAGAAACGTCATGCGTATGCAAATATCAGGAACCAAACATCAGAAGCGACATGAGCGTATGCAAAACGCATGATGTCGGCGCGCGCTGCTCAACAGTAGAATAAAATGAAGGATGGAGACGCAATTCAACATATTCGTTGCAAGTGCCAGTGAGTCAGTTCGTGAAATATGGCTAGAAGAAATCACCTGGACGACTTTACACGTGGAAGAATGATCGGAAAGCGGGAGGAGGGGCGTACCGTCACCAGTGTAGCTGCAGAGTTCGGAATCAACAAAAGTGTCGTTTCGCGCGCTTGGAAAGCGTTCCAAACCACAGGTACAGCTGTTAGAAAAGTTGGTGGTGGCCTCCCCGAGGACGGCAACTGCAGGGGATGACCGATATATCATCCTGCAGGCGAAAAGAGGCCGACGGCAGTCAGCAAGCGTCATTGCTCAGCAACTCTCTACAGCAACGCGGCGACAAGTGTCGCGGTTTACTGGGGCCAGACGCCTTCACAAAGGGGGCCTATTCGCCCGCCGTCCTGAACGCTGCCTCCCGTTGAAAGTTGACCACCGACGCCACCGTTTACAGTGGTGCAGAGAGCACAAAAAAACTGGACAACTGATCAATGGAGTCGTGTCCTCTTTACGGATGAGAGGTACCAGAAGCGATTCTCAACGCGTTTTGGTTTGGAGAGAGATCGGGACACGGTTTTATACCAGTAACATCAAGGAAAGACACCATTACGGTGGTCCTGGAGTTCTTGTCTGGGGAGGCATTATGCTGAACGGGCGAACTGAACGGGCATTTTCGCTAGAGGGTCTGTAATCGGGGATTGCTATTGTGAGGAGGTACTTCTTCCCCATGTGCGTCTGTTCCGAAGTGCCATTGGCCCAGACTTCATTTTTATGGAATACAATGCACGGGCACATCAGACTCTTGCTGTTGAGGAGCTGCTGGAAAGTGAAAATATCACTCGAATGGATTGGGGATTGGCCAGCGTACTCTCCAGATTTAAATCACATCGAACATGTGTGGGATGCTTTGGGGAGACGTATTGCAGCACGCTTACATCATCCGGAGAACACCCAACAACTCAAACAGATGTTGATTGAGGAATGGGTATTCCTACCGCAAGAAATGTTGCGCCAGCTGGTTCTGAGTATGCGGAGACGGTGCAAAGAAACCATTGCAGTGAGGGGAGGGCATATACCATATTAAGGAACATCTGCTTGTTGTTCTTCCTGTTGGATAGACCATCATGAGTCACGATACTATGCGTTCAATAAAGCTTGTTTTTGTTTGATTCCATACCGTATGCATTGTATTCCTTTTTCAACGCCAATGCTTTCGTCATCCTTTACGTACATAATACTCTCCCTCATTTCTGAATTTCATGTCTCTCAGATGATTTTTCGTGAAGTTATGGCAAAAAACCCACCTGTTGCTTAAGTTTTGCACACCAGTGTATTTTTGGTTATGTCTCCTCCACATGAATATTGCCAAGTGGGTAACACATGAAGGTAACATAATTGATTCTAGTTTAGGGAATTCTTGAAAGCGTCTCTCAAATTCTGAGTGAAGTTTTAGTATTTCATCATAATATTTCTCTTTATTTAATCAACCCCCCCCTTTTCAACAACTCGTCAGAAATATTTTTGAAATTTTTTAGTTCATTCTTCATTAGCTGTGAAGATAATAGCATTAATTTAGTTATGAAAGTATTAACATATAGTATCAGTTCTACTATTGTTTGATTTTTTCTTTGCAATTGTAAGTTCAATTCATTAAGATGGCTTGTTATATCAACAACAAAAGCTAAATCCATCAACCAAATTTTATCACTAAGTTCGATGTACGTTTCATCTTTTGATTTCAAAAAATCTTTTGCCTCTTGTGGTATGTCCGCAAATCTTTGTAAAAATATACTCCGCCTTGGCCAACGGACATCAGAATGATATAACAATTCCCCGTAAACAAATTCGTTTTCTTCTAGATGGGCGCGCGAAACATTCTTCTCTGAAGACTTCTTCCTCGAATTGAGTTCACGATTTTCATGCAGATTCCCATAACATGGCGCATATTCAGAATTTTGCAACACAGGGCCTGTTGGTGAATAATGCAATGATAAGAAAGGAAGTTGTGACGAATCTGTACGGAACCTTTCGACTAATATTCTTAGGCGTCTTTTTGGGGATTATAAATTCGCGTATATTTCCAATCAACTCCAAAAGGTGAACGGGATATGCAAAGTAGATAGGGTATTTAAGTTGAGCGTTGTAAGCTAGCAGGTATGAAGGCTATTGAGCCAGTAGCAGTCAGTGGCGTAACGTACACCCCCGCAACCCCTGCATCGCGGGGGGACCAGGGTTCTAAGGGGCCCAAAGCCTGACTGACACAAGTGCCTACCCTTTGTAAAATTCAACGTGGGGGCCCAAAACCTCACTTTGCAGGGGGCAAATGTTCTCCGTTACGCCACTGGTAGCAGTAGCCTCAAATTTAGAGGATTCCATGAGATTACGTTAGTGAAGCCTTATTGCTATTATTCTACGGAAGAACTAGAAAGCTGATATACCAAGCGGTAACTATAATTTATGTACGCTTAAAATAAGCGTTAGTTAAGTAAAATTAGTTAAAGTTAATGAAAGCTAATAATTCGAGTACGTGTATTTCTCGGACCTCCTATTTCGGTAGACCTTATTTGATCTTGAGCATAATTATTGATTAATTTCATAATTCGTAATTTAATTTAATATTAAAGGTAAATCCCTTTTGTTTGATGTAATATATAAATATTATGTTATTAGAGTTTTTTGAGATTTGATATAATAAATACAAGTTATTATTATACAAAATGGCTCTTAGTGATTCTTTGCCTCAAATTAATCTTGGTGTCCAGGGTGACACTCAGGGGGTCTTCACAAAATGCGGAAAGTCATCGTCTCTCATACTTATAGCCAAAAATCCATTGACTATCGGTCATTGATGGTACCCCATCAGTTGTCATCGATACAACTTTATAAATTGGAATATTTCTCTCTTCTATGTATTTTTTGAAGGCGCAGTTAACATCTTCGCCTCGTGTTTTCTTCTTTAGGGGTAATATTGTCAATAATTCCTCTTTTATACTCATATCCTGAAAATCCATTCTTACAATGATACAAGATTGAGAAATATCAACCACGTCCACAGATTCGTCAAACTGCAAAGAAAAGCAAATGCAGTTTGTGATACCTTTGGTCAGTTGATCAGCCAGATCAGAATTCATGATTTCTATGCGACATGTGATAGTTCTACGCGAAAGTTGAATATCTTTAATTGTGGAAATAATTTCAGTTTTATTCTTGAATGAATCAATTAATGAGTCACTGGCTTCCAGAAACAATTTTTTATTATTCCTCCATTTGCGCAATGTTTCTTATGTTTTGCTAACAGATGACTAAGTATTTGCTAAAGTATTGGGTCTAACAAAAGATGACTGTTGTCCGATTAATTGCGATTTAAATTCTTTTAATTTTTTTTTACGCAATTCGCTTTTTAAAGGAAAATGTGTATCAAAACTTCAATGCATAGTTTTGAAATGTCTTTCAACGTTTCGTTTTCTTGGAAGTGCCACACTTGCATGACATATATAGCCCACACATTTTGCATTCACCATCATAAAGAAAAACTGTTCTTCCCACTCTGTATTAAAATTGTAGGTTTTCTTTTTTTAATACTTGTTTCCGACATTATATGTGTCTTTTGATATATGACAGACTACTATTTTTACTTTAAAAAAACAAACAATACACACACACACACAAACAAGTAACATAAAGTCTTCAAATTGAATGTTTGAGCAACTATGAATGATTGCTAGATCACGGAGCGTGGACATTTCAAAGCTACGAACAAAAAGGAACTAATTAATCTGTAACCGACAGATGTATCTAACACGCCGAACGTAAACACAAGAATCTAATCCCGTGTTATCGTAAAAAGACCTGACCAACGCTTATTTTCCTCTTTAGTCGGCGTGTGGGGGAAAGTACATTTCTACTGCTGGCATCGTGTTGATCGCATATCCCCCCTATAATCACAGAGAATATGCGTTAAGCGTCTTAGTTAGCTTCCAGTAAAGGAAAATGTCATCTACACAAAGTCGCATGGATTGTGAAACGCTGATTATCCACTCTAACTGGCGCCGGTATTCCACAAATATATTTCTGTTAATATGCGCATCTTAGGTCTTAGTTAAAGACGGTCACCTCAAAATGTCTTGGCGGTCCACCGGTCGATCGCGATTGACTTAATGCTTACCCCGACTCTAAAGGATAATCCGCAATCCCTATAGGCTACTCTTCTTCCTCTGTCGAATTCAGAAATTTTGTCCAATGACGCTCGATGTATTCCACGAAATAAACAGCTTACGCAAAAAAAAAGGGGGGGGGAACGATTGCCATTCTTTAAATCGCCTATCTGTTCCCCTCCCTTATATAGCGCTTGCGTATGGCTCCATGATCTCCTGTGCTGTGGGTCTGCGCTATGATGCTAATGATTTGCATCTTTCATCACCACCAACGCATGATGTAAACTTCACATGGTTTACATGATTCCTTCAGGGGGTTGCATTTTGTGTAGCCAGCAGTGTATCAACAAGTGTTTGGCGCAGCTTAGCCAAAATTGAATTTTGCGGTATCAACCCCAACTCTCACTCGCTTAACTCACGAAATGAAACCAACAATTGAATCAAAATATAACGTATTATTAAATTCTTTTATTTTGCTCAAGTGATATTCAGTTTGGCAGAGTAGAACAGATTGAGAAAATTACTTGTTCATTAAAATAATTCAGTATTTATAATTGTCGAATCCGCTAGATGAAGGCATCTTATCGAAGGAAATTAAAATTTATGTTGAACACGGCGATGTTATGATCAAAAGCATTAAGGAGGGGGTATTTAAAGTATTTTTAATTGAATGCCACTGTATTTTTTTAGAGATACTAATTGCTTAGTAACATATAGATTACTTTTCTGTCAATAGCAGCATATGAGATTGACAGTTTCTTAATATCGTGGTATAAAGCTATACGAGGGATATCGTTGACGGACCTTGTGATTCTGAATCACAGTCAAGTGTCGAGAAAGTGTTATATTAAAGTCGCTCTACACAACTGATTCCCAAAGTGGTCTATTTAGACCCCCAGGGGTCTATGACAACCTTTAAGGGGTTCCACGTCAAATAAAAATAAATTGGGGTCCATGAAGTGTTAGGGGGTCTATATTAGGAGCTCTAATTAAGCTAGATCAGGGGTACTCAACCTTTTTTTCCCTCGGTTCACATACATATGACATATATTTAAAGTGGGTCACACGCATGATAAGTAGTTCACACGGGCCGTAACGTGAGGGTAATGGGAAAAAGCGTACTAATAGACCAAAGCAAAATTGATTAAAATATTTAAACTCATTTTTGGCTTTTATTTTAATACTATATTAACCTTTCTATCAAAAACCCACACACACAAATTACTTTTATGCCTTTTAACTGAGATTCGATTTTTTTCCCACCATCCATGACTTGCATTCCATTATTAAAAAAAAAGCAAATTGATGGCAAACTTGATAAATTTAACCGCTTATTGATAGATTTTCCCGCTAAATTTTTAGTGCATTTTTCGCGGCCGCGGTAGTCGAGTGGTATAGGTATCGGACCATGGCTTGCCTTGTCACGAGTTCGAGCCTAGTACCACTAAAGACCCACCGTGTAGTGCAGCGATGCACGTTAAATCTGTCAAAAGCTGAAACGTGTCCTCCCGTGGTGTAGTGTGGTAGTTAGGAGAGGGGGTGCCAGCTCAGGTGTCGTCCACGTCCCTTGGCCATGGTTCAAAATTACGTGGTCCGTCACCAGAAGCCCTCGTGCAGCTGAACAGTGCGACATTAATATTCAATCAATCAATCTCCCATAATTGAATTTCTTAGAGCAATGGACCGTTACCAGGGCACTCAGAAAAGGGCGACAGGGCGCAGGTCACTGAACTAGATCGTGACATAAATTTTAAAAGAAAATTTAATCAAGTGGGGAAACCAAATTTTACCTATTTAACATGTTTACTAAATTTAATTAGGTTAATTTGCACTCTTACAAGGGGATGGCATACATTTTATTAAAACAAGAGCCATTTCAGCGTTTCTTTCCAGAGTTTAGCTAAAGAAATATAAAACTGGAGGTTCCGAATGCTCTCAATTTGTCACAGACAATCAGGATGTTTTAACCTACGTTCAACATTTAAATGCCTTTTATTCAGATTTTGAGACCAGGTTTGAGCATGCTTTGACTATGGTAATACCATAATAGGCAATGAATTCATATGGTCACATTGAGAAAAAAAATGTCACATTACAATAGGAACTGATCGTAATAAGCACTAATGAAGATCTTTAAGTTTAGAAACGTATGTCAGAGCAATTCCGACTTTAAGGTATCCGACTGCGTTCGGAATCGTGATTTTAAAAAAGCGTATAATTGGATAGTTTTCGTGATATTTAGTGTCACTTAGATTAGAATACATGTATAAAATTATTTTAAGACCATTTTGACAAAAAAAAATTTTTTTACTACAATATTTTGGCAAAAAATTAACTTAGAATAACCTTTTTTCAAAATGTTCTCCTTTTATAAAAAATGCTTCTAAAATAATATTATTTTGCTTATGTAAAGTAAAGACTTCTCCAGAGAGTCTGAATTATTTTTTTAAAAATATTCACAGTATTTTCAGAGTTATAACCAACTGAAATAATTTTATCGGCGTTTTTTTCTTAAAATGTCTCCCCTCTATTGTCGTAAAACATAAATAAACCCACTTCTAAGTTATATATTTCAAAATTTCTAGTAGAGCCTCTGTACAGAGGTCTGAGCTATATACAGGCAAAATATTATTATAATAGAGGCATTTTTCGCAAAAGGAGAATATTTTTAAAATTGGTCATTCTATGTTCATTTTTTGTCAAAATATTGTACTTAAATAATTTTTTTATTGTAATAATATTCTTAAAACAATTTTAGATACATTTTCTAATCTAAGTGACAATAAATATCATAAATATTATCCATTTACGCGCCTTTTTAAAATCACTGTTCCGAACGTAGTCGGATACCTTAAAAAGTCAAACTTATTTGTCTCGAATTCTAGAATATCGTGAAGAAGTTTTGAATTATGCTTTTCATAGTGCGAAGGAGCCCGGTTGCCAATCTCCAAAACAAAAGAAGGGAAGGAAAAAAGAACTAGACACTACTAAAAGGGGAGATTCAAGGTTAAACCTTACAAAATGGGTATCAAATGTTGAAAATTCGGTATTGTAGCACCAGATTTATCCCTTACATTAAAATAATTTGTTTATTGTTTAGTTGTTTTATTTAACAGTTTTTTTTATTTTAATGAGCTTTTAATTTAATTAATTGACACGATTTTTAAATTTTCATCACTATACATCATTACAGTTCAAAATTTAATCCTGTTTAAGTGGGAGTAATAGTACCAGTTGTCAAAAAGATATCTAAGTAGATAAAGTAGCAAAAATTCAATATTAATTTAGCAGGGGAATATCCCAAGCCGAAAAACTTGGCAAGGGGTTTATGAGACAAAAAAACTTTCGGAACCTCTGCTCTACACAGTTCAACGAGGGCTTTTGGCGACAGACCTCGTAATTTTGAACCCTGATCAAGTGACGAGAACGACACCCGAGCTGGCACCCCCTCTTTTAACTACCTCACCAACGGAAGGACGTTTGAGCTCTCGACAGATTTAACGTGCATCGCTCACCTACACAAGGGGTCTTCAGCGGCCCGAACTTATGACACACCGACCACGAGTCCGTTATCTTGACCCCTAGGCTGCCACGGGTCTTCAGCGGCACTTCGCTTGAACACATAACACGCCAGCCACGAGTCCGTGACCACTAGTCTGCCGCCCCCACACGTCAAATGAGTTATTTTGGCAGCAGAAAATAAGTAAACAAGCATTTGAAGTATCAAAATTTGGTTTATCTCCCTTTAAAACTTTTTTTTTATTTCAAATTAATCTTCGAAAGAACTTGTTATCTGTATTTTAAAACTTTTATCTCCATTCATCAAAAGAGAAGGGATCGGAAAACGTAATAAAATAATCTATAAATAACCGTATCACCAGATTGTAAATTACTTAATTTCCTTTCGGTCTCATCGAGGAACACAAAGGAAAGTTCAGAAAAGATTGATATTTTCTTATTGAAAGAAATGCAGACACAGAAAAAAAAAGAAAGAAAAATAATAAATAGAATCTAAATTTACCTTGAAACCACGATACTTAAACCACTTGAATTCTCCTCCTTCTCTAATACAGCTACATTATTCAGAGCTTTTCCCACAACGACACGTTCGCCATTTTTGACAACTTGTACTATTTGCTTAGCAGAGTGTATAAGCAGTTTGTAGCAACCTTCTGAAGCCATCGCTGCGTGTGTTACGCTGTCAACAAGCAATTCGGACTGTTTGGTTAGCTGAACTTATCACACTGAATCAAAATTCTCGTTTAGCGATAAGACTTCTGTGCTGCGATAGGATTGGATACCTTGTTCAAGAAAAGAGGCGGAAATATTTTGTTATTTATCAAAGTCGTTTTTATTATCTTAATGTTATTATGAAATAAAATAAACCTGTCCGTCACATTCGAGTGAGTTGATTGAATAAAAGTGTATTATGAAGCCTTACATCATCCTTACGTTTCTAAATCGATGTTTGAGCGAAATTCAAAAAAAAATAATTTATTTTTTTTTATTCTTGGCATTTTGTGTAGAAACAAGAAATAAAAAAAATTTTTTTAGTCATTCCCCACTTAGGTTAACAAAGAAAAATTTTATTTTCAAATACTTTTTTCCAAATAATTATAATTAATATAAATTTGTATATACATATGACAAAATCACAATATTAAGTGGCAAAATAGAAAGCGATTATCCTTGCAATTTTTCATTTTCCTTTCTATATAGGATGTTGGAATCTTATTTCTGTTTGTTATTATTTATTTATTCATGAATTAAATTTAATTATTTCAATGAAATAGTATAGTAAAAAGAAATCACATTTTTCGAAATTAGGCCATCCCAGGTGGAATTCGAAACCATGATCTTTGGATTAGAAGTCCAATGCGCTACAGGAACACGATGAGCGATTTTCTTTTATATACAGTCGAACCTGTTTCTGTGCGGTCTTTTTTATGTGATTTCCTTTTTGTGCAATTTTTTATGTGCGATATTTTTTTTATGCGATGTATGAATTTCAATGGCATTGGTGCCACTGTAATGTTTTCTATCTATTTACTAGTGGCGTAACGGAGAATGTTAGGAACCCCCTACCCCCCGAAAGTCAGGTTTCGCCTTTAATACTTTATAAATCGGGTAAATACGTATTAAGTGTTAGTCAAGCCTTGGTCTACTAGAGTCCTGCCCCCCGTGAAAGGACTCAATAGCTATGTCTCCACTGTAATGTTTTATATCTATTTACCAGTGGTGTAACGGAGAACGTTAGGACCCCCTCCCCCTGAAATCAGGTTTTGCCTTTCTATTTTATAAATTGGGTAAATACGTATTTAGCGTGTCAGGCCTTGGGCCCCTAGAGTCCTGCCCCCTCTGTGGCAGGACTCAATGGCTTTAGCTCCAGTGTAATGTTTTCTATCTATTTACCAGTAGTGTAACGGAGAATCTTAGGACCCCTTTGAAAGTCAGGTTTTGTCTAATATTTTATAAATTGGGTAAATACGTATTTAGCGTAAGTTAGGCCTTAGGCTCCTAGAGTCCTGCCCCCTCTCCCCATGATGCGGGGGTGTACGTTACGCAACTGAAATCTAGACACTTTGTGAAGGTCCCCTTGGACCTTACTTTGAGAACGAGAATAAGTTGGAGTCATATAAGAGCCAGTAGCCATTTTTATAAATAACTTTCTTTATTTGGTAATCTTTCCCAAATAGAATCAAAGACTTTTAATAACAAATAAGTCAAGAAATAGTTATATGAGGTTTAAAAAGGGAATGTCCTTTAAATTAACTTAAATATTTAATGATCCAATTAATTAACAATTAGAATATCGATCACGCAGAGATTACCACAATAAGAGATCCCAGAAATATATTCAATAATGTTCCCATTGAACATTTAACTTTAATCTCAATCCTAATATAAAGCTTTAATGAGACTTTAAATATAAATCAATATTTACCACACTGAATCTCAACTCTTCCTGAGATTAAATTATACACCAAGAAATCTTCAATATTATATTTCTAACTTCACTATTATAACTTCTTACTTCAATCTCCCTCTCCTACTGCTATTTACTTTACTATTCCGTTTAACTTAAATACTTTATCTAATCTGCATAACAAGGAATCCTGTCCTCTTTTTGGAGCTGATTGGAAATAGGTAGGGAATTAAATTTCCCTAAAAAAGACGACTCAGAAGGTCAGTGATAAAGTTCCGTATAGGTTTGTCACAACTTCAAGACGCTCTGTTCATTTATTATAAACAGTCTCCCGACATTGCGCATTCAGTTGCTTTCTCTCAACGCTCCAGCAGCCGCGCTTGATTGAAGACGAAACTTTCAATGACAGTGACATAATCAATAATTTGATAAATTATGAAGCCGGACAAGAAGCCAGATTCTTTGAGAGAGGCTAAAAATATGCAGGGATCCAGATTTCTAACAAATTGGAAAAGCATTTTCTTAAAATAGATACCAGTTAAGAAAGCTGTATAAAATTCCAAAAAGGGCATCAATCATGTATAGCTGGTTATTGTGACATTTACAAGCAACTGACCACCCGTCCTTCGTCACAAAAACTTATCTCTTGCTTTATGTTGCCAAAGAATAAATCAATTGAAATTGCACCTTCAAGTGACAAAAACGATTTTGAACTTATTCATTACCGGACATTGGATTATGATGAGTAGCGAAGAATTACACTGCTCAAAACAATTAGGGGAGCAAGCAAAAAAGTGAAGAAAACCGTGTGAGACAGCCACGTATTGGCATGCAATGCATAGTACACGCGTATCAATGCGCAATACAGAAAAAAGGCGTAAAAGATTTTGGAATTAAGCTTTAATTCTTTGAAAATATGGAAAAAAAAAACAGTAAAAGATGATTTAGGGCAACAATTTGGTTACATGTAAACGATAAAAAAAGGTACTGTTTAGACATGATGCATGAGTTTTAATAGGGCGTGTGGTCTCCTCGAACAGCTAAGACTGCTGCACACCTGTTTGCCATGGATGCGATGAGGTTATCGATCAGACATTGGGGATTACTGTTCCACTCCTCAAGAAGTGCAACCTCCAAGTCTCGGACGGCCTTGGTCACGCAGAAATGCGTCATCCGAGCATGTCCCAAACATGCTCGATTGGATTCAGGTCAGGAGAGCACACTGGCCATTCCATACGCTGTATTGTTTCAGCTTCAAGCATGTTTACCACCAGACGAGCTCTATGCGGTCGGGCATTATCATCCTGGAAAACAAAGGAATCTCCAATGGCTCCAGCGTAAGGGATGACATGAAGTTGAAGTATCTCGTCTGCATACCTTCGGCCCGTCAAAGTGCCATTCCGAATGATATGCAGGTCCATACGTCCGCCTATGCTGATTCCACCTCATACCATCCAACCAGCTCTTCTGTATTGTGACCTTTCACGAACGAATGCGGGGTTATTTCGAGTGCCCCTGTCCCTTCATACAAGAACACGTCGGGTGTCACACTCTAGACTGAATCGGGACTCGTCTGTAAACAGCACTTGGCTCCAATCATGTTGCTCCCAATCTCGATGTTCAGCAGCCCATCTTTTTCGGGCCGCACGGTGGCGTGGGGTCAACGGAATGCAGACCATTGGCCTACGTGCATAGAGCCCTCCCTCATGAAGCCGATTACGTACCGTTTGGCTGGACACCCTTCGTCCTGTTGCCAAGAGCAACTGTCTTTGCAGCTGCGTAGCATTCTCTGTTCTGTTTCGACGGGCTGTTAACTGTATATACCGGTCATCAGTTGATGTAGTGGCGCGTGGCCGACCTGCCCCTGGTCGACGTCTAACAGTTCCTGTTTCTTGGAATCGATTCCACAGCCTTGCAACAACACTTCTGGCGACTCCAACAGCGTCCGCGACACTACGTTGTGTTTGCCCGGATTCCAGTCAGCCTATAACACGCCATGCCATGGATTCCGGTAAATCACGTTGTTGACACATTCTCAAGTAACCTTGTCTCAAAAAAAAATACGGCACAATCGAATTTCACAGTTACGGCAATAAAACAGAGACGTTTCTGCAACATCCCGATTTCTGCCCTTATCTCCTTTTTCTGGTTTTTGCCGTCATGAACTTTGAATTGCATATAAAGTTTTCTTCTTCCGCGTTTCCTGGTAGGCTTTACATTATGGATGATTCATTTTATGTTACTTATTGGTATACATCTTTGCTTACTTTTGTTAAAATCATGTGCTCCCCTAATTATTTTGAGCAGTGTATGTATGTGCATTTTAAAGACTTATCCGCATATACAATGAGAAACTATATGTTTTTAAAATGTTTCCATGTGTAATATTTAATTATTGATCTTGTTATGGAAGTACTCTTACATAAATTTCGTAAATAATTGGCATATTTTATAAATGCGACTTTTTTTATGCGGTTCCTATCCACCGCGTAAAAAAAGTTTTTTGTAGTATTTCCACGAATTAGTTTGGTATATGTAAGTATTTATGAAATTTTTTAATATCTTTTGTGTGATCTTTTTTTATGCGGTCCCTATCTACCGCACAAAAACAGGTTCAACTGTATATGGTGTTGAACTATTATAGGTTTGTTTGTTACTATATATTCTTTAACTAAATAGAATTATTGAATTAGTATTTGAAAAATCCGTATTAACATTAAGTGTTATCACTACAAGTTGAAAAATGTACTTAACTTGAGTGGATGAAAAAAAAAAAGCATTTTTTTAACGATTGAAAATTTGAAAAAAAAAGCATTTTTTTAACGATTGAAAATATATATAACAAGATATATATATATATATATATATATATATATATATATATATATATATATATATATATATATATATACATATATTGGGAGAGTGTGAACTAATTGTAGGAATTGATAAAAACCGTGTGTGTTTTGGCTCCGACGTACGACTGGAGTTTACTCCTATACAGTAGGCAAACAGGGTAAATAAACGCATCTCATATAATACTGAAACCCCATGCATGTATTTTCTTTATTCTATTAACGTTTTTATATTGGTTCTATAAAAGAATATATATATATATATATATATATATAAAAAATATATATATATAAATATATATATATATATATATATATAAATATATATATATATATAAATATAATATATATATATAAATATATAAATATATAAAAATATATATATATATATATATATATATATATATATAAATATATATATATATATATATATATATATATATATATATATATATATATATCAATTGGGGTAAACTTCCTACAACTCAACCCATCTCCCGCATAAGTACTTTGACTTACTAAGATCACGTGAACGAACGACTTACTGGCTCCTGATCGATGCTGCAATAAGACTCGTTTTTAGTACATGAGTACATTGTTAAGAAGGTTGACTTACTTCACTATTAATACAGTGATTCTCAAACTAGAGGGGCGTGCCCCTCTTAGGGGTCGTTATAACCTTCCATGGGGGTAAACATGTCGAAAATAAAAATAAAAAATTGAAAAAAATTATTTATTTACTGAAAGGATGCAAAACAAAATGCATTATGACGTAATAAAAAATAAAATATATGATGCACATTTTTTGCAAGCTGTTACAATTTAAAAATTAAAAGTAGTATAACATATATTCTTTTACTTTTGAAAGTAAATTACTTAATATATCAATTACTTAAAAAGTAACACATACGAAATTTAACATTTATCTAGATAATTTGTACGTTTTACAATAAAGGTCATATTGTAGTTTTAGCATAAGAGTCAATTATTATTATTGTATTCGAATACTTGGGTCACACCATTAAAAGATTGAGAAACACTGGGTTAATATCACTGTGTGTATTAATTACATTCTCTCGCCCTTATTAACCACTGTGACTAGAGGCTTGTGATAACTTAAGTAAGATACGTGAACCTCGGTAGATACGTGATCCACGAATCGTGAAAACAACGTATAAATGGTTGTATCATACCTAGTCGTCCCCAAGGCTCTACAAGAAACAAAAATCTAAATTAAGAAAACAGTATTAAATACATACCGTGAAATTTGGTGATTTTTAGTTGTTATAGTCAACTTCTTTGTCAAAAGAGAGTTAAGGCATGATGTGTCGCTTGGCGTGAAAAACGGGTTTTGACGCCAATTACACTAAAAAGAGAAACGCTAGTAGATGCGATATAAGGGGGCTCCCCACGCCACCTCTTTCTACGAAAATGAAAGGCAGTATTCTTTCTAATCCTAATAAAAGCATGAAAATGAAACATGTAATATTTTTAAAAAATAGGCTTGAAGAGAGAAAGGAATCCTACACTATATACTTAAACTTTAAATGTAAAAGAAGGACAATTTTTTTCTTTATAGAACTAAGTAAATAGTATAGTTATCATAAGAATAATAATCTGTTTTTGTAAGCGAATAAGAATAGCAATGAACTAATAGTTCTATTAATCACATAATTACTTAAATGTATACTTTGAGTCTAAAAAGAAAATTAAAACAATTAAAAAATTAAATTAAGAAATTAAGTATAAAGGTATTGAGAAAAAGTTACAATAAATAACTAAATATACAAGAAAATAAATATACTTAAGAAGACTTACCTTGTAGCAGCACCGGATATCCTTGAACAAAACTGCCATACAATGACAAAAGAGCTAGAGATTATATCAGGCATGTCAAACATGCGACCCGCCATGACTTTTTAAAAAATGTTTAAATATCGAGCTTTTGAAGTTTTTTTCATTTTGAAACTTATTTGAGGTGAACTATTTTAAATTTACAACATATTTACTTGTTACTTATTCTTATTTTAAAAGAAATAGAGAGTAATTTCTTAAAGGACTGAATGAACTACATTTCTCACACAATATAATGCGGTCGCACTAAAAATTCATGGGAATGACATCACGTTACGAGTCTTTCTCCCTCTTCTAAACCGTTCTCACAACCTCAGTCCTCTTTTAGTCAGTGACCTCGCACTTCCTGTGGGCAGAGGGACTGTCCATTAAAGCCCCCTCTGAAATTGGAGAGTATTAGGACAGTGTTAACATCTTTATGACTTAACAGATAGCATCAAAATTTATCGTGTGTGCGATTGTATTTCTGTTTCTCCGTCTTTACAAGTATCCAATCAGCGAAAGCTAAAAGCTTTGTCAAATGCAGTCACAAGACAAAACACAAGATAAAGGTGTGACGTCTTCGATTGGGGCGAACCCTACCCTTCTCTTAACTCCAAGTTGTTTGGTTCAGACCAGATGTTTAAGTGACCAGTGCACGTGGCCAAGGGGTCATTGTTTATTGTTTGACCTCAGGGAGGCGCCTTTGACCATTATGACTGGCAGTCATAATGGTCAAAGGAGAACCGGCACCCGATTGACAAAAAGTGAAGCTTGTCTACAAAGAACCCTGTCGCCTCGGTCGGCGTCGAGAGAATGTGTTTATTGAAAAAGGGTGGTGTGATGAAGAAGGTGTCCATCTGTTACACGAGAATACAGGTGGCTTTTTTTACATTCCAAACTGATCGGGAGTGTATTTGTGTGTTCCGCACCAATAGGGCACTAATGAAGCACAAAGACGAGAGTAGACTTTTGTGGCCTGCCAATGATAAGGAACGAGGGGCGTGGTGTGGACCCGTCCCTGGTGTTTAAAAGGGTTTTTAGGAGAAGGGAGAGCCATATGACTGGAAAATAAAGTTATTTTATACAATCAGATTCTGTGCCCAGTTATAACTTATGGTTCGCCCGTATGGGGAGCTACAGCCGCCACCCATATGAAAAAGATTCAAGTAATCCAAAACAAAATACTCCGCGTCATGACGAACGCACCTTGGTACGTCCGAAATGACGTGATACACAACGATCTACATATGGAGCCGATTTCTAATTACATCACTAAACTCTCTAGAAATGTCTTTAAATCTATTGAATCTCATGACAATCCAATTATAAAAGCACAAACACTGTTTACGTATCCTCATCCTAAAATTAAATATGCATACTCTTCAACGAAGTGGAGAAGCCCGCTCCGCCCCCCATAACACAACAAAAAACACTCTTTTCACACTCTTAACATGTTTAGCTGCACTGCACTGCATCTTTCACTCAGGGATCTGAGGTGAATTTTTTCGCCGACTTGATTCGCAGCCTTCGGCCGTCCCGTCTTCCTTCCTGCGTTCTTCCCCTCCCCCCGCCGGCGCTCTGCTTCGTTAGAGCGCTCGTGCTTTGGGGTACGTCATCCCTCCCCGCTTTTGTGGGAGTTTTCGTTATTTGTTTAAATTTCACATCATGGTCTATCTTTTTCTCCCATCCTTCTGGGAATAGGCGCCCGCGATCATCTAATTTTAGTTAGTTTAGGAGAGCCAGATGAAAAAAAAAAGTTTGGACAAACGACTTGGAGAGAAGGAGGTGGAACAGAGATACTTAAAGAGAGCGGAGACGAGCGGGGATCAGACTCGGAGCTAGAAGGAATTTAGAGATTGATGGGGGAAAGAGAAAGAGATTGATTTCTCTCTCTCGGGAGAAAGAGATTGAACGCCGGTGGCGTTGAAGGAGTTATCAAACCAACTTCTTGGAAATGAGGGCAAGTGTTCTTCGGAAAAAATGATTTATTTATTCCGTGAAATAGACGGAATGCACAGGCTCGGTGCAGAGACTTTGCTTTAATGCGTCAATCATAATGAATTTGATGAGAAAATAAATTTTTCTTTTATATCTACATTTGGCTGTGACACACACATTACTTCCGCGATACCTGTCTACGACGTTACAAAGGGTAGAGTTAGCTCAGTCGTTCGCAGATGAAAGTGGATTTTGTAAAAGTGGATTTAATCTAAATTATTTAATAATAAAAAAAAACTTTCAAATACAATGAGTAAAAAAAGAACAATTGAAGATGAACGTCGCATTTTTCAAGAAAAATGGGAACTGCAATATTTTTGTGTCCAAAGCAAGAGTAAAATATTATGCCTGATTTGCAAAAACTCTATTTCCGTTTCTAAGGAGTATAATATTAAAAGGCATTATGACAAAAATCATAAAACAAATTATTACCAATACGATTCAAAATTTCGTGAAGAAAAATTTGTGGATTTGAAATCAACTCTTCAAAAACACAACAAAATGTATTCATTAAATTTTCAGAAGACAATACAGCTGCTGTAAAAGTTAGTTATATGATATCCCATTTAATAGCAAGCAGATCAAAATCATTTACAGAAGGTGATTTTATTAGTGAACGCTTAATCAAAGCAGCGGAAGTATTATGTCCAGCACAAATTTAAAAAATTTAAAAAAAATAGTTTAAGTCGAAATACTGTAGCTAACAGTTGATGGAATAGACGAGAATTTGAGAGACCAGCATCATTCAACAATATCAACATTTCAAGCCTACTCAATTGCAATTGATGAAAGTACAGATATTCGAAATACCGCTCAGCTGGCCATTTTTATTCGTGGATGCGATGTTAATTTAAAAATAAATGAAGAATTTTTGGAAGTCATTCCTATGCATAATACTACCACTGAAGCTGATATTTTTGATGCACTTATGGAAGTTGTAAAAAAGTATAAGTTATCATTTCGGATAAGTTGGTTTGTCTTGCAACTGATGGCGCACCTTCCATGACCGGTCCTACCAAAGGAGTTGTTGCAAGATCAAAAGAAACATGCAAACAGCACGGAAACAGTAATGTTGAATATTTTCTTTGCATTATTCACCAACAAGTGCTGTGCTCCAAAGTTTTAAATATAGGACATGTTTTAAAAATTGTCACAAAAATCATAAATTATATTTGAGCACACAGAGGCGTAATGGAGAATTTTCGGGAAAATTTAAAAAAAGAGTTATCGTATAATTATGAAAAATCTAAAAAATTAATTACTGAATCTAATTGTAAAGGTGGAACTATATTTATTGAAAATTCGGTAGAGAGTTTTCTCAACCGGTATAGAAACTAAATGCGATTATAGTTGGAAACGGATTCCAAAAATAAAAGAATATTCGATATTTATCATCCAGTTATTAGCCGTCGTGTAGAAGTATTGATGCACTTTAAATCTGTTGAGGCTCAAACGTCTCGTCATTGGTATGGTGTGGGAATTAAGACAGAGGTGCCAGCTCAGGTGTCGTCCTCGTCACTTGATCATGGTTCAAAATTACGAGATCAGTCGCCAAAAGTCCTCGTGTAGCTGAACAGAGCGACATTATTTGTCACTCTCTCTCCAGTTATTGAGATTTTCATTGGTTTGCAATTTTATAAACGATTTCAGAATATCTCTATATAAAGCTAATAATTTATTATATAATAATGGTATTTGTTTGCATTATAATCATTTGCTCATACTAAAAGGGGGAAATATTTATTCCTTAATATGTGTTCTTTGTACATTAAATTCTGTAGTTTCAACTGCTTTTTCTAATTTGATCATTTATATTTTGTAATCAAATATTATTCCTTAACTCGGTGGTGCAACAGCCCATGAGGTGGCCGCGGTAGCCGAGTGGTATAGGTATCGGACTGTGGCTTGCTTTGTCACGGGTTCGATCCCAGTACCACTAAAGACCCGCCGTGTAGGGCAGCGATGCACGTTAAATCTGTCGAGAGCTGAAACGTCCTCCCGTTGGTGTGGTGTGGTAGTTAGGAGAGGGGGTGCCAGCTCAGGTGTCGTCCACGTCACTTGACCATGGTTCAAAATTACGTGGTCCGTCGCCAAAAGCCCTCGTGTAGCTGAACAGTGCGACGTTAATATTCAATCAATCAATCAATCAAGCAACAGCCCATGAGGGTCAACACCTGCTGTGCCCATCTCAGTATATGTGACCTTGGGCACTGAGTTGCTTGTGCAGATGCTTCGGTCATGTGGTCTATATGACGTGAAACTCCCAGTGTTTAAATCTCAAGCAAGCATAGCACTCATTTATCGATCCACTGAAAGGATGAAAGGCTGAGTTGACCATACCCAGCCCGGGGTTTGAAACTCGCACCTGTGGTGTGGAAGCGTGATGCATTACTACTCAGCGTCAATATTATTCCTAAAATATTATAATATTTTCTGTGTATGTGTGATCAGCTTATACTTTTTATCAACATTGTAACATCTTTAAAATGTTTTACTTAGAGTGAGATTCAACAAGTTTGAAAACCAACATTTTGTTCAAAATCTGCATGCCATCTATAAATTTTATAAAGTTTTTATTACATTTTATAGCATCAAAATCAATGCTAATACTGATATAAAAACAATTCTCTTAATTTTACCTTTATCTATTACAAAGTGGTAAATGTTTACACAGTCTTTAAAATCTTCTTTTTTTTTTGTCATATAAAGAAATTTTTGCATCTTTAATCAAATTTCCTTAAATCCAACAAATTTTTTAAGTTTTAAAATCCTAAAATTCAATGTTAGCATCTCTTTTGTTTTCCAATTAGTTTGTATTAAGATGACTTAATCCCAAGAAATAACTATCGCATTCGAAATAATCCAAGCAAAAAAGCATGCGTTATTGCATATTAGAAATCATTAATTCCGTACTAACTCACCCACCCCTCCAAAAAAAGCTTTTTTATTACTACATTTAATTATAAAACTTTTTGTTTATTGAAAACTTAAATAGTTTTTTAATGTACATTCCATGATCATACTATAATTTCAAATATTTTTCCTCGGTTCCTTATGTATATAAAAATAAGCTAATTTTTAAAAAAATAGCGCTTAAAAAATCCCATTCACGTTTGAGCAAAGAAATTACATCGATTAAAAAAATTAAAAGAAGGTATATTAGCTGATTTAAATGTAATTAATCCTAAACAAGTATTACAGACATGAAAAATTAACAAAATTACTTTAGAATATCACTAATTAGGATTGATATCTATGAGGTTTAAAAAGGAAATGTAAATTTTCCTAAGCTAATTCGTAAGAAAATAAAGATAAACTAAATTGCCTTTAAGGTTGATTAGCATTACAGTTATTTTTCGTATCTTAGGAACTTAGAATTTTGGCCTACTCAGTCTAAAGGAAATGGGTGCAGTTGGAACGTCCTCCAGAATGCGTTGGACGTCTCTTGTTATTCCCCTTCCCCCTAGAAGCAAAGCGAAGCAGATGTCTATCTCTTTTATGGCCCCTAAATTTCTACGAAAGATAAGAGGAAGGGAGGTTTTTGGTTATTCGTAGTGTCACTGAATATACGTCACACAGGCTATAGAGAAAGTCAAGGCTGTAAAGAAAGATTTGTTTTTATTTTTTCTCTTTTAAAGTTTGAGCTGATCAAGTTTTCCGATGAGAATTTATTTTATTATGAATCGACACCCTGATATACCCCTTACAATTATAACTAATTAAATGGAGATCCAGGTTATCGTAGTCATGCTATATCAAACACATTCTCTATACGTTTGAAACAAATTTTGTTACATAAATGTAGTATTTTTTCTTACTTAACTAAATTATCCCAAAAATAATTCTCATACCATAATACAGCCGCTTGCAGATATGATCCAGCATTAAAATACAGAAAATAGAATATGAAAGTTAAAATAAAAGCAAAATAAATTTCGTTTTTTTCGGTCAAATTATTGAAAATGGTATTTTATTAAATTTAATGCAGTCGCGCGGCATACTATTGAAATTGAGGTACCACAAATATAATGTTTCCATGTTATTTAGCGACCAATATCACAATTAGTCAACAATGTATTATATTCTAATTTTAAACTATGTTTTAGATTGTCTCATGTATATATATTTCAAAACTATTTATCAAAATAACAAATGTAGTCGTGTATGTGATCAGTTGGATTAAATTTGTTTTTTAAAAAAATAATGTAGTTTTTGCATTGAATTTACCAAATTTGTTAAAAGTCATGTGTTTTTTACCAGTCCCAATTTCATGTAGGTTATCCTCTTTTTGTATGATATTTGGTTATTTGCACGCTTCTTTAAAAAGTTTATATGTATATATATAATGCTTGGCACAATTTACTGTATTTAACATTAAATGAAAAGTAATTGATTTACACTAGAGGACTGTGAATATTATCTTTGACTCAAAAGTAATTTTTTTCCTACTTCAGAATTTATTAAAAAGAACACGGAAGAGAAGTAACACAAATAGAAGTAATAATATTATATGGTTGAATAAATAAACTATTTTCAGAGTAAATGCATGTTTTGAAGATTTAAGAAGCAGAAAAAATCGGGTGGGGCTGTGCTGGGGCACACAGCCGTTGGTTTTCACGTGAAACGTCTATGTTAGCGAATCGCTTTTAAAGTAAAAGATTGAAATAAATAAAAACAGGATTGACGGTGTTTTAAGTATTTTAATAAAAAAGAACAGATACATAATAGAAACATAAATTATTATTACAATTAATATTCGACAACGATTTTATTTAACATAGGTCTGTGATATGTGAAATAAGAAACATACTGCATAATGTCAACATTAATGTTTCTGGTGAATGTTCAGTCTATAGTGGTATTGCCTAATGTTGTCGGTGATGTTTGTTCGTAGTTAAGGCCGAATTCATTCCTCATGAGCTCAACAAGATAGCTGTTCTGTTGTGGATCGCAATTGAAATCGCCGCATAGAACGATTGGAGTCTCCAAGTCTGGCTGAGAGTTCGGTATTAATTTTGTTAAGTTTGCTGAATATGGCAGGAGTGATTGATAAAGACAATGCTTAACAGCTTCAGCCGACGCCTTAGGATGTATGTATACGGCACCGAGGATAAACAGCGTAAGATCTTCGACTTTAACGTCCACCAAGCATATGTCGCCGACATTGTTTTCTCAAGACTGAATTTCCGCATGATTGGTTGGCATTTACTATGATTTCTCTACAGTTCTTGCAGCTTTGTAGGTTTCTGTAGATTGCAGAACCTCCGGCTGTAGAATCTCGCACCGGCAATTCAGATGAGGTAGACGGACAATGTGTACGATGCTCAAGTGCGGTGTTATTACTTGCTCTTACTTCGAAGCCATTGATCATCACAGTGTTCGCGCAATTCATCCAAGTCTCACTAATTACCATATAATCGGAGCTCATCAATATATTATCGCTTTCAATATCTCCCGCATGGGCAACCAAACTTTGTGCATTGAAAGCAGATACGATCAAAATTAATTGCCGTCGTCGTTGTAGGTAGCCACCCGGGTCTTCATTGCGTTCGGCTAGGACGTCTCGCTTATAGAAGGCTCTTGCTTGCATTGAGAACGTGGGAAGGCGATGATTGGCCATCCGATCGTACTCGTCGCGAATATCTTTCACCGTTGGCGCCGTGCTGCCTCGCCCGTGATAAAATTTAAAATAGTCTTTATCATTGGTGAGATACAGACCATCAATCGATGTTACTCTACTCAGCGCAACGTACACAAGCTGTATCTGTTGTGACTTATCGTAGTTGAAAACGACTTCGTCGAATGTGCCACCTTGCGACTTATGAATGGTGATCGCGCTTGCGGACACAACCGGAAATTGGTTACGTCTACACTTGATATTCCCACCGAGCGGTATGTTGGCGGCTCTGGTCACAATAAGTGTCCACTTTAAATCTAACACATCACGTTTGCACAAAACGTGGGGCTTCGCTTTTACTCTACATAGTTGGCCCATGCTTGGATTTGGAAACTCCAGACAAAGGCGCACTCTTTTCCGAATTCTTGTTCAGGTTGACGGCTGAGGTTCAACATCTACTTCTGTCGTTCCATAGATTGTCACCTGTTCGTCTTCAGTGAGATATTCTATATACTTAAGCGTACCGATTGCGCCATTCACTAGTTAATCTTCAACATCTAAGTTTATAGTAATCATATATGGATAACCGACAGCTAGTTTTAAACTGTACGGCATGCCGCCCGACTCTACGACGCTCATTTTGTGCAAGTTGCGGCGAGCAGTCGCGACCTCCGTTAGCGTATTGTAGCCAATCATCTTGTCTGCAATATTTTCGAAGTTGGCGGCAGTCTGTTCATTCGTTACGTCCATAAGTACAGGTCTTCCAGTGCTAGAGGTGCTCGCGAGGTTGGCGGCAGCAGAAAAGTTCCTCGCGGCGTCGGCTTTGCGACGTTCCCGAAACCGTCTCGCTCGCTCGGCGCCGGACATTGGGGTACCTGTGTGTGGCCCATAGCCTCCTCTTTGCAACGATAGCCATGATTTATATTTCTGGCTGGCTCTTGCACGAGCTGAGGCCGACATAGCAAATGTTTATATACATTTTTTTTATCACTTTCTGGTTATTTTTAATATAAATACTGTCCAAATTACACTTATTTTTGTATGAATCAATCGGTTTCAATAATCTTGATAAACACACGAAAGAATCACCGCGCTGTCAAGTCGGAGTCACGAGTTACACTGAATAGAAACGAGCGCCGGTTTCGCACAGTTAACGCAGTACCCCTCCCCCGCCGCCCCAGACCCGGACTCAAGGTCATAACAGCGAGCTGACTAAATAAGTGAAATATTCACACCACATATTTGTTTCTAGGACTAATAATTTTGTAATTATTAAGGTACAATGATATAGACCTTTTCGTTACGGTCCACTTTTTGAACCTGGTACCCGTATGTTTCGGCGCGATTTTAAAGACGTTTCACGTCAAAAAATAAGATTACCATCCTTATCCCCCCACACACTAATCAATAAGAATCACGCTTTTATGACAGTCTAAAAAATTTGGGAGGAGGGGGAGGGTTGGAACTCAATAATTAAATTAAACAGGAATTTAAGAATGATGTCCATTATATTGGTAAACCTGTCTTAAAATTTTAGGGACATTCTTAGAAATAAAATTTTAGTTTTATAATTAGATACATTTCTATGGATAAACTCTATTTAAATTATTTAAAATTAGGAAGAATCCAAATTAACGACCAGAAAATTCAGATAACTTTTTCTTAAAAAAATTTAAAACATGCTTTGTATACTTAAATTAATATAAATTTAGAAGTGCTCTTGGTAATTTGTAAATAATTGGCCGTATGATTTTTAACATAGTAGGAATCCCTTTTAAAATAATTTCTGTAAAGAAACAATTGTGTGGAATTGTGGTTTCTATTGTTGCTAAGGTAAAAAATATTTCAATAAACCTTTTCGTTCATTTTATAGGCATTTAAATAAGGGAATTTATTTTTAATCCGGCTGTTAATATAGTTATTTTAGAAGAGGAAACCCATAAAGGAGTATCCTATGGTTTCTTATGGAACGAGAATTCTTGCATTTTAAATTTGTGAATTTTTAACTTTCTCTTTAAGAAAACTTATTACGTGTAAATTAGGCATAGTCTGTAGAGAGCGAGAAAGAGAGAATTAAGGCTTTTCCTTTCTTTTAATTAAAAACTATAACGTAGGCAGTATGTAATTCAATTTTTGTCTTGTTCAAACTGGAATTTCATTAGGTACAAAAAAAAAGAATCGCTTCCAGAAATATGTATTTATATTTGAATAATTACATTAAGCAGTAACATGTAATTGAAATCCACTTCTTCATTATTTTATTTGGCTTAAATTTAGTAACAAATTGAGTCGAGTTTACACATTATAAGTGTAGATATATGATTATACAATGGAAGGATATATACTAATTTCCGTTTGTGAAGAGTTTAATTTATAATCTGATCTAGCTTTCAAGTATGAGAAAAAAATTCTTTCTGGCTAATTTTGGAAGTCTGCTCTTTTATTTTTACAGAGAGAGAGTGTGTGATTTAAAGTGATGAAATATTAAGCTTTTACAAAATTTTCATTTCTATTAAACAAAAATATCAGAGAAACATGATTCATTGTCAGAGTGAAAACCATAGCTTCCGGTCAATCCATCATTCGACTTGCATCATTCATTATGAATATATGTTCATATTGAATTGTTATTAATAAAGCAATTATTTACGATTACATAACGATTAAAATGTAATTTGATGACCCACAGAATGAGCGAAACAAATAAACGAATTAATAAAAATCTATCAATGAACATTCAGTGCACAAGATATCTAAAATTATAAATAAACATTGAATTTTGTAGAATAGAAAACTAAATACGAAAATAAACATTTCAAATCACTTTAATAAAGGCTTTTTATTCTGTATAAAAAAATTTACCCTTTCGATTTATAGTAATAACATTTTTGAAAGATCCGACTAAATCAGTTATTTTATACATTGAAAATACTTATTCGTAACATCTATAAAATGTACACTAGAGGAGCTGCTTCTGTTTTGAATTTCCGTGTCATGAGTAATCGTATTATTTAAATTAATCCAGTATCGTTTCGTTAAAAACCCGGAACTTCAAAAAACAATCAAACAATAATGTAAGCGCTTTCTGCTCGCAATCGTATTACTTACCAATGCAATTACATAATTCAACTTTTTATTCAGAAGATAATGAAGAAATAAATTATTTAATTTCATTAAAAATAAATTTGTTAAATGTACTTAAACTTGCTATTTCGAAATATGGTTATATATAATTTTTTTATGCTTCCGATAAGAATCCAGATTTAACCGTGCGAATAGGTCAACGTCTACTGCGAAAATTAATGATTGGCTTCGTATTCAAAGCAAGCGCCGATATTGGCGAGAAATTTGCTAAGCTCTGTAACCCTGCAGAATGTCATCCCCTGTCTCCTTCCCCTCTCCTCTTCCAAAAAAGTGCTCTTTATTTAACGACTTCCATTTCGGTGCTTAAATATGCCTTTTTGATCAAGGTCTATTCTTTAGACAGTATGAAATGGAGTTGCTGTTTGTGTGTCATAAGCTGTAGTGTTCTTGATTGACTCTGCTAAAACAGAACATAGTTCGAAATGAAACTTTCGATGGGCCACTGACATTTTAGTGCTGTGCACACTTGGCTGTAATCTATTTCTATGATGGATGTACTGGATTTTCTTTTTGCTGGAGACCTTTTATATAAGTTCTCTAGTATGAAGATGATTTGTTTCTAATTTTTGGATGGTGGTTTGCCTTGTCATGAGTTCGAGCCCAGTACGACTAAAGACCCGCCGTGTAGGGCAGCGATGCACTTTAAATCTGTCGAGAGCTGAAACGTCCTCCCGTTGGTGTGGTAGTTAGGAGAGTGAGGTGCCGGCTCAGGTGTCGTCCACGTCACTTGACCATGGTTCAAAATTACGTGGTCCGTCGCCAAAAGCCCTCCTGTATTTCAACGTTAATATTCAATCAATCAATCAATCTAATTTTTGGATGATTTCCTTAAACGTTGGACATCTTTCCTCCATTAAAAGGCGTAGCGTTAAATAAAGAGCACTTTTGAGTTCCTCACCCTCGGGCATTCCTCTTCGGCACGGTCAAAAGGAAAGAGTTGCTTGTCATTGGTAGATGTGCAATGACGTCATTATTCCGGGTTGCCTGGTTTGGCGTTATAGTATTTTTCTATGCCGTTGTGGTTCATTGAAACATAAAAGTTTTGTCCCAATTTGGGAGATTGTTTTTCAGGCAGTTTTTCTTCCGTGTCTTGAGTATAACAGCTAAATTCCCTTGCGTATGAAATTTTCACTGTAAAAATAACAATCGGTTCTTTTTCATTCACGTAAATCAAAATATTTTTAATGGATTCAATTTTGTAGAAGAAATATATATTTGAGCTTAGTAAATGAGGAACTCAATTACAAATAAAAAAAAAATTGTTATATAATTTTTAATAATCCCATTTACTGTGATTAATAATACTTTGTAAATGAATTACATGTTTCGAGTTTTATCCTTATGTAAGAAAAAGAAGTCACTTATAAATAAAGAAAATTTATGTTTTTTTATAATATATATTTATTGGTAATATCAATGTACATTTTTAAAGGTAAATGAATTCATTCTTATATCAGAATGAATTTGTACAGGCAAGTGATATTTTTAATTATTAGCTTAAGTTCATTTTTGTAATTAGTGATTTGTTTTCTGTATGTTGTGAAAGACTCATTTATTCACATTTCTAAAAAAAATTCGTCTAATACTCTGTTTCCTTTTAATTTTAGAATTAAATTTACTGCAAAAATTTTAGCTATTATAAACTTAACTATATAAATAAACTTATACATAAATTTTTATTTTCTATCTTTAGTAAAATACTATAAATAAAGTGATTCGTGGCTATTGTATAAGAAACACCTCACTGTTCTAACTTCCACATCACATCCATATTCGCTCAAGTTATCATCAACACATTTATTCACATAATTCTCAATTTTTGCAATTATTTTAGAGGTTTCTCCCCCTCTCTAACATGCTCACACATACAAATCTTCATTCAGGGGGTTTAAATCAAAAGTCCTGAAATAGAGTACCACTTGAATCCCTTCATCAGGGGTTTTGTTAAAGAGAATAGTTTGTTTTATAACAGGCAAGTATAATGAAGATATAGTCATTAATGGAATTTGGATTCATCTTAAGAAGTATTTACTGATCGATGTTGTGTCACTCGAAGAGCACATCAATTTTCTCCTTTCCTAAAGTATGTTTCCTCCTGTAAAGCTACTGCTCGAGAATTAATACGAAAATATGACATAAAATAATACGTTTTCGAGCAAAAAATAAAAATTAGCCATTAAATTATAATTTCAAAAACTTATTTAGATTTTGCATATTATTTTACAAGAATTTTCACACACACTAATTATTGACTTTCTTATGGTTACAATTAGAGATAATCAAGAAAGTATATAACGTAGCAGAAATTATTTAAACGAAATCTCTCTCTCTCTCTCTCATTTAGAAAAATTTCTTTTTTTCCAACATTTTCATTCTTAGAATATATATATATATATAGTAGTAATTTAAAGTTTATTTTAAAATATCCAGAAATGGGCTTAATTTTCGAGAAATATATATCTTTCTATTCACGTGTTCTGGTATCGTTTTAAAATGTATTTGTACTTTCTTTCCATTTTATTTCGTTATTTATGAGCACAATGGCGTTGGAAGTATAAAGTACGCACTCAGTAAATTTTCGAAACACCACTAATATTATACGAAAAAAAAATGTAAGAATTTGTTTAAAAAAATGATTATTTGTCAGTTAACCCAACAAACTAAACATATATGTCTGAAATAAAATAACCGTAACAGTTATAGAAACAATTAATTACCGTAAAAAGCCGGGTATAACGCACTATTACAGAAAATAAGATCGAAATTCATGAGTGCGCATTATACTCTGGGAAAAATGTTAACTTTAAAAATAAGAAAAAGCTCCTGAAAAAAAAATTAGACTTCTACATATATCGAAATATTGTTCAGTTAAAAGAAATCAAATTCTTTATCAAATGTAGATCTGGAAGAGTACACTATTTTTTTTTTTTTCTAATTTTTTTCTTGAATAATACCTTGAATAAGTGATTTCTAAATATATAGAGCCAGATTTCGAACCGTAATTTTTTTTGTTCCAGTTCAACTATAAAAATATATATCGTTTCTCTTCCGGTTTCCGTTCTGCCAAAAATAATGGTTTTCGGTTCAGATCTGAATGAATAATTTTACTTTTACGTATATTCTTATATTTGTACTACAAATATAATTTAAAAACGGCAGATACCAAATATCTGATATTCAAAGGATTTGATATTTTATGCTAACGAAAGCAGTACATTACAGTTGGAAAAATTTTTAATTTTACATTTATTAACTTGTGTATTTAAAGGGGATTTATTTTTAAGAACATGCAAATAAATCGATAGTTTATTAATGTCTCATTCAGAGGAAACATGAGGATATCGCAATCAGACGG